>CM065591.1:220462057-220953932 GCA_033119425.1 Bufotes viridis
ATATGAATCATTATTCCTTGCTGTGGGACATCTATCCTCTGTCTGGGTGCTGGGCCGAAATAAATGAGAGTGGCCTTCTCCGTTGGTGGTTTATATGAGGCATGATTCCTTGCTGTGGGACCTCTCTCTCTGTCTGGGTGCTGGTCCGAAATAAATGAGAGTGGCCTTCTCCGGTGGTGGATGATATGACGCATGATTCCTTGCTGTGTGACCTGTATCCTCTGTCTGTGTGCTGGTCCCAAATAAATGAGAGTGGCCTTCTCCGGTGGTGGTTGATATGACGCATGATTCCTTGCTGTGGGACCTCTCTCCTCTGTTTGGGTCCTGGGCCGAAATAAATGAGAGTGGCCTTCTCCGGTGGTGGTTTATATGAGGCATGATTCCTTGCTGTGGGACTTGTATCCTCTGTCTGGGTGCTGGTCCGAAATAATTGAGTGGCCTTCTCCGGCGGTGGTTGATATGAAGCATGATTCCTTGCTGTGGGACCTCTCTCCTCTGTCTGGGTGCTGGGCCGAAATAAATGAGAGTGGCCTTCTCCGGTGGTGGTTGATATGTCGCATGATTCCTTGCTGTGGGACCTCTCTCCTCTTTCTGGGTGCTGGTCCGAAATAAATGAGAGTGGCCTTCTCCGGTGGTGGTTGATATGACGCATGATTCCTTGCTGTGGGACCTCTCAATCTCTGTCTTGGTGCTGGTCCGAAATAAATGAGAGTGGCCTTCTCCGGTGGTGGTTGATATGACGCATGATTCCTTGCTGGGGCCCTCTCTCCTCTGTCTGGGTGCTGGTCCGAAATAAATGAGAGTGGCCTTCTCCATTGGTGGTTGATATGACGCATGATTCCTTGCTGTGGGACCTGTATCCTCTGTCTGAGTGCTGGTCCTAAATAAATGAGAGTGGCCTTCTCCGGTGGTGGTTGATATGACGCCTTATTCCTTGCTGTGGGACCTCTCTCCTCTGTCTGGGTGCTTGTCCGAAATAAATGAGAGTGGCCTTCTCCGGTGGTGGTTGATATGACGCATGATTCCTTGCTGTGGGACCAGTATCCTCTGTCTGAGTGCTGGTCCCAAATAAATGAGAGTGGCCTTCTCCGGTGGTGGTTGATATGACGCCTTATTCCTTGCTGTGGGACCTCTCTCCTCTGTTTGGGTGCTGGTCCGAAATAAATGAGAGTGGCTTTCTCCGTTGGTGGTTGATATGAGGCATGATTCCTTGCTGTGGGACATGTATCCTCTGTCTGGGTGCTGGTCCGAAATAAATGAGAGTGGCCTTCTCCGTTGTTGGTTGATATGACGCATGATTCCTTGCTGTGGGACCTGTATCCTCTGTCTGGGTGCTGGGCCAAAATAAATGAGAGTGGCCTTCTCCGTTGGTGGTTGATATGAGGCATGATTCCTTGCTGTGTGACCTGTATCCTCTGTCTGGGTGCTGGGCCGAAATAAATGAGAGTGGCCATCTCCGGTGGTGGTTGATATGCGGCATGATTACTTGCTGTGGGACCTCTCTCCTCTGTCTGGGTGCTGGTCCCAAATAAATGAGAGTGGCCTTCTCCGTTGGTGGTTGATATGAGGCATGATTCCTTGCTGTGGGACATGTATACTCTGTCTGGGTGCTGGTCCGAAATAAATGAGATTGGCCTTCTCCATTTTTGGTTGATATGACGAATGATTCCTTGCTGTGGGTCCTGTATCCTCTGTCTGGGTGCTGGTCCGAAATAAATGAGAGTGGCCTTCTCCATTGTTGGTTGATGTGACGCATGATTCCTTGCTGTGGGACCTGTATCCTCTGTCTGGGTGCTGGGCCGAAATAAATGAGAGTGGCCTTCTCCGTTGGTGGTTGATATGAGGCATGATTCATTGCTGTGTGACCTCTCTCCTCTGTCTGGGTGCTGGTCCAAAATAAATGAGAGTGGCCTTCTAAGGTGGTGGTTGATATGACGCATGATTCCTTGCTGTGGGACCTCTCTCCTCTGTTTGGGTGCTGGTCCGAAATAAATGAGAGTGGCCTTCTCCGTTGGTGGTTGATATGACGCATGATTATTTGCTGTGTGACCTGTATCCTCTGTCTGGGTGCTGGTCCCAAATAAATGAGAGTGGCCTTCTCCAGTGGTGGTTGATATGACGCCTTACTCCATGCTGTGGGACCTCTCTCCTCTGTCTGGGTGCTGGTCCGAAATAAATGAGAGTGGCCTTCTCCGGTGGTGGTTGATATGACGCATGATTCCTTGCTGTGTGACCTGTATCCTCTGTCTGGGTGCTGGTCCCAAATAAATGAGAGTGGCCTTCTCCGGTGGTGGTTGATATGACGCATGATTCCTTGCTGTGGGACCTCTCCTCTGTCTGGGTGCTGGTCCAAAATAAATGAGAGTGGCCTTCTCCGGTGGTGGTTGATATGACGCATGATTCCTTGCTGTGGGACCTGTATCCTCTGTCTGGGTGCTGGTCCCAAATAAATGAGAGTGGCCTTCTCCGTTGGTGGTTGATATGACGCATGATTCCTTGCTGTGGGACCTCTCTCCTCTGTCTGGGTGCTGGTCCGAAATAAATGAGAGTGGCCTTCTCCGTTGGTGGTTGAAATGACGCATGATTCCTTGCTGTGGGACCTGTATCCTCTGTCTGAGTGCTGGTCCCAAATAAATGAGAGTGGCCTTCTCCGGTGGTGGTTGATATGACGCATGATTCCTTGCTGTGGGACCTCTCTCCTCTGTCTGGGTGCTGGTCCGAAATAAATGAGAGTGGCCTTCTCCGTTGGTGGTTGAAATGACGCATGATTCCTTGCTGTGGGACCTGTATCCTCTGTCTGGGTGCTGGTCCCAAATAAATGAGAGTGGCCTTCTCCGGTGGTGGTTGATATGACGCCTTATTCCTTGCTGTGGGACCTCTCTCCTCTGTCTGGGTGCTGGTCCGAAATAAATGAGAGTGGCATTCTCCGTTGGTGGTTGATATGAGGCATGATTCCTTGCTGTGGGACATGTATCCTCTGTCTGGGTGCTGGTCCGAAATAAATGAGAGTGGCCTTCTCCGTTGTTGGTTGATATGACGCATGATTCCTTGCTGTGGGACCTGTATCCTCTGTCTGGGAGCTTGGCTGAAATAAATGAGAGTGGCCTTCTCCGTTGGTGGTTGATATGAGGCATGATTCCTTGCTGTGTGACCTGTATCCTCTGTCTGGGTGCTGGGCCGAAATAAATGAGAGTGGCCTTCTCCGGTGGTGGTTGATATGCGGCATGATTCCTTGCTGTGGGACCTCTCTCCTCTGTCTGGGTGCTGGTCCCAAATAAATGAGAGTGGCCTTCTCCGTTGTTGGTTGATATGAGGCATGATTCCTTGCTGTGGGACATGTATCCTCTGTCTGGGTGCTGGTCCGAAATAAATGAGAGTGGCTTTCTCCGTTGGTGGTAGATATGACGCATGATTCCATGCTGTGGGACCTCTATCTTCTGTCTGGGTGCTGGTCCGAAATAAATGAGAGTGGCCTTCTCCGTTGGTGGTTGATATGACGCATGATTCCTTGCTGTGGGACCTGTATCCTCTGTCTGGGTGCTGGGTCGAAATAAATGAGAGTGGCCTTCTCCGTTGGTGGTTGATATGAGGCATGATTCCTTGCTTTGGGAAATGTATCCTCTGTCTGGGTGCTGGTCCGAAATAAATGAGAGTGTCCTTCTCCTTTGTTGGTTGATATGACGCATGATTCCTTGCTGTGGGACCTGTATCCTCTGTCTGGGTGCTGGTCCGAAATAAATGAGAGTGGCCTTCTCCGTTGGTGGTTGATATGACGCATGATTACTTGCTGTGTGACCTGTATCCTCTGTCTGGGTGCTGGTCCCAAATAAATGAGAGTGGCCTTCTCCAGTGGTGGTTGATATGAGGCCTTACTCCATGCTGTGGGACCTCTCTCCTCTGTCTGGGTGCTGGTCCGAAATAAATGAGAGTGGCCTTCTCCGGTGGTGGTTGATATGACGCATTATTCCTTGCTGTGTGACCTGTATCCTCTGTCTGGGTGCTGGTCCCAAATAAATGAGAGTGGCCTTCTCCAGAGGTGGTTGATATGACGCTTGATTCCTTGCTGTGGGACCTCTCTCTCTTTCTGGGTGCTGGTCCAAAATAAATGAGAGTGGCCTTCTCCGGTGGTGGTTGATATGACGCATGATTCCTTGCTGTGTGACCTGTATCCTCTGTCTGGGTGCTGGTCCCAAATAAATGAGAGTGGCCTTCTCCGGTGGTGGTTGATATGACGCTTGATTCCTTGCTGTGGGACCTCTCTCCTCTGTCTGGGTGCTGGGCCGAAATAAATGAGAGTGGCCTTCTCCGGTGGTGGTTGATATGACGCATGATTCCTTGCTGTGGGACCTCTCTCCTCTGTCTTGGAGCTGGTCCGAAATAAATGAGAGTGGCCTTCTCCGTTGGTGGTTGAAATGACGCATGATTCCTTGCTGTGGGATCTGTATCCTCTGTCTGGGTGCTGGTCCGAAAAAATTGAGAGTGGCTTTCTCCGTTGGTGGTTGATATGACGCATGATTCCTTGCTGTGGGACCTGTATCCTCTGTATGGGTGCGTGGCCGAAATAAATGAGAGTGGCCTTCTCCGTTGGTGGTTGATATGAATCATTATTCCTTGCTGTGGGACATCTATCCTCTGTCTGGGTGCTGGGCCGAAATAAATGAGAGTGGCCTTCTCCGTTGGTGGTTTATATGAGGCATGATTCCTTGCTGTGGGACCTCTCTCCTCTGTCTGGGTGCTGGTCCGAAATAAATGAGAGTGGCCTTCTCCGGTGGTGGATGATATGACGCATGATTCCTTGCTGTGTGACCTGTATCCTCTGTCTGTGTGCTGGTCCCAAATAAATGAGAGTGGCCTTCTCCGGTGGTGGTTGATATGACGCATGATTCCTTGCTGTGGGACCTCTCTCTCTGTTTGGGTCCTGGGCCGAAATAAATGAGAGTGGCCTTCTCCGGTGGTGGTTTATATGAGGCATGATTCCTTGCTGTGGGACTTGTATCCTCTGTCAGGGTGCTGGTCCGAAATAATTGAGTGGCCTTCTCCGGCGGTGGTTGATATGAAGCATGATTCCTTGCTGTGGGACCTCTCCTCTGTCTGGGTGCTGGGCCGAAATAAATGAGAGTGGCCTTCTCCGGTGGTGGTTGATATGTCGCATGATTCCTTGCTGTGGGACCTCTCTCCTCTTTCTGGGTGCTGGTCCGAAATAAATGAGAGTGGCCTTCTCCGGTGGTGGTTGATATGACGCATGATTCCTTGCTGTGGGACCTCTCAATCTCTGTCTTGGTGCTGGTCCGAAATAAATGAGAGTGGCCTTCTCCGGTGGTGGTTGATATGACGCATGATTCCTTGCTGGGGGCCCTCTCTCCTCTGTCTGGGTGCTGGTCCGAAATAAATGAGAGTGGCCTTCTCCATTGGTGGTTGATATGACGCATGATTCCTTGCTGTGGGACCTGTATCCTCTGTCTGAGTGCTGGTCCTAAATAAATGAGAGTGGCCTTCTCCGGTGGTGGTTGATATGAAGCCTTATTCCTTGCTGTGGGACCTCTCTCCTCTGTCTGGGTGCTTGTCCGAAATAAATGAGAGTGGCCTTCTCCGGTGGTGGTTGATATGACGCATGATTCCTTGCTGTGGGACCAGTATCCTCTGTCTGAGTGCTGGTCCCAAATAAATGAGAGTGGCCTTCTCCGGTGGTGGTTGATATGACGCCTTATTCCTTGCTGTGGGACCTCTCTCTCTGTTTGGGTGCTGGTCCGAAATAAATGAGAGTGGCTTTCTCCGTTGGTGGTTGATATGAGGCATGATTCCTTGCTGTGGGACATGTATCCTCTGTCTGGGTGCTGGTCCGAAATAAATGAGAGTGGCCTTCTCCGTTGTTGGTTGATATGACGCATGATTCCTTGCTGTGGGACCTGTATCCTCTGTCTGGGTGCTGGGCCAAAATAAATGAGAGTGGCCTTCTCCGTTGGTGGTTGATATGAGGCATGATTCCTTGCTGTGTGACCTGTATCCTCTGTCTGGGTGCTGGGCCGAAATAAATGAGAGTGGCCATCTCCGGTGGTGGTTGATATGCGGCATGATTCTTGCTGTGGGACCTCTCTCCTCTGTCTGGGTGCTGGTCCCAAATAAATGAGAGTGGCCTTCTCCGTTGGTGGTTGATATGAGGCATGATTCCTTGCTGTGGGACATGTATACTCTGTCTGGGTGCTGGTCCGAAATAAATGAGATTGGCCTTCTCCATTTTTGGTTGATATGACGAATGATTCCTTGCTGTGGGTCCTGTATCCTCTGTCTGGGTGCTGGTCCGAAATAAATGAGAGTGGCCTTCTCCATTGTTGGTTGATGTGACGCATGATTCCTTGCTGTGGGACCTGTATCCTCTGTCTGGGTGCTGGGCCGAAATAAATGAGAGTGGCCTTCTCCGTTGGTTGTTGATATGAGGCATGATTCATTGCTGTGTGACCTCTCTCCTCTGTCTGGGTGCTGGTCCAAAATAAATGAGAGTGGCCTTCTAAGGTGGTGGTTGATATGACGCATGATTCCTTGCTGTGGGACCTCTCTCCTCTGTTTGGGTGCTGGTCCGAAATAAATGAGAGTGGCCTTCTCCGTTGGTGGTTGATATGACGCATGATTACTTGCTGTGTGACCTGTATCCTCTGTCTGGGTGCTGGTCCCAAATAAATGAGAGTGGCCTTCTACAGTGGTGGTTGATATGACGCCTTACTCCATGCTGTGGGACCTCTCTCCTCTGTCTGGGTGCTGGTCCGAAATAAATGAGAGTAGCCTTCTCCGGTGGTGGTTGATATGACGCATGATTCCTTGCTGTGTGACCTGTATCCTCTGTCTGGGTGCTGGTCCCAAATAAATGGGAGTGGCCTTCTCCGGTGGTGGTTGATATTACGCATGATTCCTTGCTGTGGGACCTCTCTCCTCTGTCTGGGTGCTGGGCCGAAATAAATGAGAGTGGCCTTCTCCGGTGGTTGTTGATATGACGCATGATTCCTTGCTGTGGGACCTCTCTCCTCTGTCTTGGTGCTGGGTCGAAATAAATGAGAGTGGCCTTCTCCGTTCGTGGTTGATATGAATCATTATTCCTAGCTGTGGGACCTGTATCCTCTGTCTGGGTGCTGGTCCGAAATAAATGAGAGTGGCTTTCTCCGTTGGTGGTTGATATGACACATGATTCCTTGCTGTGGGACCTGTATCCTCTGTCTGGGTGCTGGGCCGAAATAAATGAGAGTGGCCTTCTCCGTTGGTGGTTGATATGAGGCATGATTCCTTCCTGTGTGACCTGTATCCTCTGTCTGGGTGCTGGTACCAAATAAATGAGAATGGCCTTCTCCGGTGGTGGTTGATATGACGCATGATTCCTTGCTGTGGGACCTCTCTCCTTTGTTTGGGTGCTGGGCCGAAATAAATGAGAGTGGCCTTCTCCGGTGGTGGTTGATATGAGGCATGATTCCTTGCTGTGGGACCTGAATACTCTGTCTGGGTGCTAGTCCGAAATAATTGAGTGGACTTCTCCGGTGGTGGTTGATATGAGGCATGATTCCTTGCTGTGGGACCTGTATCCTCTGTCTGGGTGCTGGTCCGAAATAATTGAGTGGCCTTCTCCGGTGGTGGTTGATATGTCACATGATTCCTTGCTGTGGGACCTCTCTCCTCTGTCTGGGTGCTGGTCCGAAATAAATGAGAGTGGCCTTCTCCGGTGGTGGTTGATATGACGCATGATTACTTGCTGTGGGACCTCTCAACCTCTGTCTGGGTGCTGGTCCGAAATAAATGAGAGTGGCCTTCTCCGGTGGTGGTTGATATGACGCATGATTCCTTGCTGTGGGACCTCTCTCCTCTGTCTGGGTGCTGGTCCGAAATAAATGAGACTGACCTTCTCCGTTGGTGGTTGATATGACGCATGATTCCTAGCTGTGGGACCTTTCTACTCTGTATGGGTGCTGGGCCGAAATAAATGAGTGGCCTTCAACGGTGGTGGTTGATATGACGCATGATTCCTTGCTGTGTGACCTCTCTCCTCTGTCTGGGTGCTGGTCCGAAATAAATGAGAGTGGCCTTTTCCGTTGGTGGTTGATATGACGCATGATTCCTTGCTGTTGTACCTCTCTCCTCTGTCTGGGTGCTGGTCCGAAATAAATGAGAGTGGCCTTCTCCATTGGTGGTTGATATGACGCATGATTCCTTGCTGTGGGACCTGTATCCTCTGACTGGGTGATGGGCCGAAATAAATGAGAGTGGCCTTCTCCGTTGGTGGTTGATATGAGGCATGATTCCTTGCTTTGGGACCTTTATCCTCTGTCTGGGTGCTGTGCCAAAATAAATGAGAGTGGCCTTCTCCGTTTGTGGTTGATATGGGGCATGATTCCTTGCTGTGTGACCTGTATCCTCTGTCTTGCTGCTGGGCCGAAATAAATGAGAGTGGCCTTCTCCGTTGGTGGTTGATATGAGGCATGATTCCTTGCTGTGTGACCTGTAAATTCTGTCTGGGTGCTGGTCCCAAATAAATGAGAGTGGCCTTCTCCGTTGGTGGTTGATATGAGGCATGATTCCTTGCTGTGGGACCTGTATCCTCTGTCTGTGTGCTGGTCCGAAATAATGAGAGTGGCCTTCTCCGGTGGTGGTTGATATGACGCATGATTCCTTGCTGTGTGACCTGTATCCTCTTTTTGGGTGCTGGTCCCAAATAAATGAGAGTGGCCTTCTCCGCTGGTGGTTGATATGACGCATGATTCCTTGCTGTGGGACCTCTCTCCTCTGTCTGGGTGCTGGTCCGAAATAAATGAGAGTGGCCTTCTCCGGTGGTAGTTGATATGACGCATGATTCCTTGCTGTGGGACCTCTCCTCTGTCTGGGTGCTGGGCCTAAATAAATGAGAGTGGCCTTCTCCGGAGGTGGTTGATATGACGCATGATTCCTTGCTGTGGGACCTCTCTCCTCTGTCTGGTGCTGGTCCGAAATAAATGAGAGTGGCCTTCTCCGTTGGTGGTTGATATGACGCATGATTCCATGCTGTGGGACCTCTCTCCTCTGTCTGAGTGCTGGTCCGAAATAAATGAGAGTGGCCTTCTCCGTTGGTGGTTGATATGACGCATGAATCCTTGCTGTGGGACCTGTATCCTCTGTATGGGTGCTGGGCCGAAATAAATGAGAGTGGCCTTCTCCGTTGTTGGTTGATTTGAGGCATGATTCCTTGCTGTGGGACCTGTATCCTCTGTCTGGGTGCTGGTCCGAAATAAATGAGAGTGGCCTTCTCCGTTGTTGGTTGATATGACGCATGATTCCATGCTGTGAGACCTGTATCCTCTGTCTGGGTGCTGGGCCGAAATAAATGAGAGTGGCCTTCTCCGTTGGTGGTTGATATGAGGCATGATTCCTTCCTGTGGGACCTGTATCCTCTGTCTGGGTGCTGGTCCGAAATAAATGAGAGTGGCCTTCTCCGTTGGTGGGTGATATGACGCATGATTCCTTCCTGTGGGACCTGTATCCTCTGTCTGGGTGCTGGGCCGAAAGAAATGAGAGTGGCCTTCTCAGTTGGTGGTTGATATGAGGCATGATACCTTGCTGAGTGACCTGTATCCTCTGTCTGAGAGCTGGTTCCAAATAAATGAGAGTGGCCTTCTCCGGTGGTGGTTGATATGACGCCTTATTCCTTGCTGTGGGATCTCTCTCCTCTGTCTGCGTGCTGGTCCGAAATAAATGAGAGTGGCCTTATCCGATGGTGGTTGATATGACGCATGATTCCTTGCTGTGTGACCTGTATCCTCTGTCTAGGTGCTGGTCCCAAATAAAAGAGAGTGGCCTTTTCCGGTGGTGGTTGATATGACGCATGATTCCTTGCTGTGGGACTCTCTCCTCTGTCTGGGAGCTGGTCCGAAATAAATGAGAGTGGCCTTCTCCGGTGGTAGTTGATATGACGCATGATTCCTTGCTGTGGGACCTCTCTCCTCTGTCTGGGTGCTGGGCCGAAATAAATGAGAGTGGCCTTCTCCGGTGGTGGTTGATATGACGCATGATTCCTTGCTGTGGGACCTCTCTCCTCTGTCTGGGTGCTGGTCCCAAATAAATGAGAGTGGCCTTCTCCGCTGGTGGTTGATATGACGCATGATTCCTTGCTGTGGGACCTCTCTCCTCTGTCTGGGTGCTGGTCCGAAATAAATGAGAGTGGCCTTCTCCGGTGGTAGTTGATATGACGCATGATTCCTTGCTGTGGGACCTCTCTCCTCTGTCTGGGTGCTGGGCCGAAATAAATGAGAGTGGCCTTCTCCGGTGGTGGTTGATATGACGCATGATTCCTTGCTGTGGGACCTCTCTCCTCTGTCTGGGTGCTGGTCCCAAATAAATGAGAGTGGCCTTCTCCGCTGGTGGTTGATATGACGCATGATTCCTTGCTGTGGGACCTCTCTCCTCTGTCTGGGAGCTGGTCCGAAATAAATGAGAGTGGCCTTCTCCGGTGGTAGTTGATATGACGCATGATTCCTTGCTGTGGGACCTCTCTCCTCTGTCTGGGTGCTGGGCCGAAATAAATGAGAGTGGCCTTCTCCGGTGGAGGTTGATATGACGCATGATTCCTTGCTGTGGGACCTCTCTCCTCTGTCTGGGTGCTGGTCCCAAAAAAATGAGAGTGGCCTTCTCCGCTGGTGGTTGATATGACGCATGATTCCTTGCTGTGGGACCTCTCTCCTCTGTCTGGGTGCTGGTCCGAAATAAATGAGAGTGGCCTTCTCCGGTGGTTGTTGATATGACGCATGATTCCTTGCTGTGGGACCTCTCTCCTCTGTCTGGGTGCTGGGCCTAAATAAATGAGAGTGGCCTTCTCCGGAGGTGGTTGATATGACGCATGATTCCTTGCTGTGGGACCTCTCTCCTCTGTCTGGTGCTGGTCCGAAATAAATGAGAGTGGCCTTCTCCGTTGGTGGTTGATATGACGCATGATTCCATGCTGTGGGACCTCTCTCCTCTGTCTGAGTGCTGGTCCGAAATAAATGAGAGTGGCCTTCTCCGTTGGTGGTTGATATGACGCATGAATCCTTGCTGTGGGACCTGTATCCTCTGTCTGGGTGCTGGGCCGAAATAAATGAGAGTGGCCTTCTCCGTTGTTGGTTGATTTGAGGCATGATTCCTTGCTGTGGGACCTGTATCCTCTGTCTGGGTGCTGGTCCGAAATAAATGAGAGTGGCCTTCTCCGTTGTTGGTTGATATGACGCATGATTCCTTGCTGTGAGACCTGTATCCTCTGTCTGGGTGCTGGGCCGAAATAAATGAGAGTGGCCTTCTCCGTTGGTGGTTGATATGACGCATGATTCCTTCCTGTGGGACCTGTATCCTCTGTCTGGGTGCTGGTCCGAAATAAATGAGAGTGGCCTTCTCCGTTGGTGGGTGATATGACGCATGATTCCTTCCTGTGGGACCTGTATCCTCTGTCTGGGTGCTGGGCCGAAAGAAATGAGAGTGGCCTTCTCAGTTGGTGGTTGATATGAGGCATGATTCCTTGCTGAGTGACCTGTATCCTCTGTCTGAGAGCTGGTTCCAAATAAATGAGAGTGGCCTTCTCCGGTGGTGGTTGATATGACGCCTGATTCCTTGCTGTGGGACCTCTCTCCTCTGTCTGCGTGCTGGTCCGAAATAAATGAGAGTGGCCTTCTCCGATGGTGGTTGATATGACGCATGATTCCTTGCTGTGTGACCTGTATCCTCTGTCTAGGTGCTGGTCCCAAATAAAAGAGAGTGGCCTTTTCCGGTGGTGGTTGATATGACGCATGATTCCTTGCTGTGGGACCTCTCTCCTCTGTCTGGGAGCTGGTCCGAAATAAATGAGAGTGGCCTTCTCCGGTGGTAGTTGATATGACGCATGATTCCTTGCTGTGGGACCTCTCTCCTCTGTCTGGGTGCTGGGCCGAAATAAATGAGAGTGGCCTTCTCCGGTGGTGGTTGATATGACGCATGATTCCTTGCTGTGGGACCTCTCTCCTCTGTCTGAGTGCTGGTCCGAAATAAATGAGAGTGGCCTTCTCCGTTGGTGGTTGATATGAGGCATGATTCCTTGCTGTGGGACCTGTATTCTCTGTCTGGGTGCTGGTCCGAAATAAATGAGAGTGGCCTTCTCCATTGGTGGTTGATATGAGGCATGATTCCTTGCTGTGGGACCTGTATCCTCTGTCTGGGTGCTGGTCCCAAATAAATGAGAGTGGCCTTCTCCGTTGTTGGTTGATATGACGCATGATTCCTTGCTGTGGGACCTGTATCCTCTGTCTGGGTGCTGGTCCGAAATAAATGAGAGTGGCCTTCTCCGTTGGTGGTTGATATGACGCATGATTCCTTGCTGTGGGACCTGTATCCTCTGTCTGGGTGCTGGTCCGAAATAAATGAGAGTGGCCTTCTCCGTTGGTGGTTGATATGACGCATGATTCCTTCCTGTGGGACCTGTATCCTCTGTCTGGGTGCTGGTCCGAAATAAATGAGAGTGGCCTTCTCAGTTGGTGGTTGATATGAGCGCATGATTCCTTGCTGTGTGGACCTGTATCCTCTGTCTGGGAGCTGGTTCCGAAATAAATGAGAGTGGCCTTCTCCGTTGGTGGTTGATATGACGCATGATTCCTTGCTGTGGGACCTCTCTCTCTGTCTGCGTGCTGGGTCCGAAATAAATGAGAGTGGCCTTCTCCGGTGGTGGTTGATATGACGCATGATTCCTTGCTGTGGGACCTGTCTCCTCTGTCTAGGTGCTGGTCCGAAATAAATGAGAGTGGCCTTTTCCGGTGGTGGTTGATATGACGCATGATTCCTTGCTGTGGACCTCTCTCCTCTGTCTGGGAGCTGGTCCGAAATAAATGAGAGTGGCCTTCTCCGGTGGTAGTTGATATGACGCATGATTCCTTGCTGTGGGACCTCTCTCCTCTGTCTGGGTGCTGGGCCGAAATAAATGAGAGTGGCCTTCTCCGGTGGTGGTTGATATGACGCATGATTCCTTGCTGTGGGACCTCTCTCCTCTGTCTGAGTGCTGGTCCGAAATAAATGAGAGTGGCCTTCTCCGTTGGTGGTTGATATGAGGCATGATTCCTTGCTGTGGGACCTGTATTCTCTGTCTGGGTGCTGGTCCGAAATAAATGAGAGGGGCCTTCTCCATTGGTGGTTGATATGAGGCATGATTCCTTGCTGTGGGACCTGTATCCTCTGTCTGGGTGCTGGTCCCAAATAAATGAGAGTGGCCTTCCCCGTTGTTGGTTGATATGACGCATGATTCCTTGCTGTGGGACCTGTATCCTCTGTCTGGGTGCTGGGCCGAAATAAATGAGAGTGGCCTTCTCCGTTGGTGGTTGATATGAGGCATGATTCCTTGCTGTGGGACCTGTATCCTCTGTCTGGGTGCTGGGCCGAAATAAATGAGAGTGGCCTTCTCCGTTGGTGGTTGATATGACGCATGATTCCTTGCTGTGGGACCTCTCAACCTCTGTCTGGGTGCTGGTCCGAAATAAATGAGAGTGGCCTTCTCCGGTGGTGGTTGATATGACGTATGATTCCTTGCTGTGGGACCTCTCTCCTCTGTCTGGGTGCTGGTCCGAAATAAATGAGACTGGCCTTCTCCGTTGGTGGTTGATATGACGCATGATTCCTAGCTGTGGGACCTTTCTCCTCTGTATGGGTGCTGGGCCGAAATAAATGAGTGGCCTTCTACGGTGGTGGTTGATATGACGCATGATTCCTTGCTGTGGGACCTCTCTCCTCTGTCTGGGTGCTGGTCCGAAATAAATGAGAGTGGCCTTTTCCGTTGGTGGTTGATATGACGCATGATTCCTTGCTGTTGTACCTCTCTCCTCTGTCTGGGTGCTGGTCCGAAATAAATGAGAGTGGCCTTCTCCATTGGTGGTTGATATGACGCATGATTCCTTGCTGTGGGACCTGTATCCTCTGACTGGGTGATGGGCCGAAATAAATGAGAGTGGCCTTCTCCGTTGGTGGTTGATATGAGGCATGATTCCTTGCTTTGGGACCTGTATCCTCTGTCTGGGTGCTGTGCCAAAATAAATGAGAGTGGCCTTCTCCGTTTGTGGTTGATATGGGGCATGATTCCTTGCTGTGTGACCTGTATCCTCTGTCTGGCTGCTGGGCCGAAATAAATGAGAGTGGCCTTCTCCGTTGGTGGTTGATATGAGGCATGATTCCTTGCTGTGTGACCTGTAAATTCTGTCTGGGTGCTGGTCCCAAATAAATGAGAGTGGCCTTCTCCGTTGGTGGTTGATATGAGGCATGATTCCTTGCTGTGGGACCTGTATCCTCTGTCTGTGTGCTGGTCCGAAATAATGAGAGTGGCCTTCTCCGGTGGTGGTTGATATGACGCATGATTCCTTGCTGTGTGACCTGTATCCTCTTTTTGGGTGCTGGTCCCAAATAAATGAGAGTGGCCTTCTCCGGTGGTGGTTGATATGACGCATGATTCCTTGCTGTGGGACCTCTCTCCTCTGTCTGGGTGCTGGTCCGAAATAAATGAGAGTGGCCTTCTCCGGTGGTAGTTGATATGACGCATGATTCCTTGCTGTGGGACCTCTCTCCTCTGTCTGGGTGCTGGGCCTAAATAAATGAGAGTGGCCTTCTCCGGAGGTGGTTGATATGACGCATGATTCCTTGCTGTGGGACCTCTCTCCTCTGTCTGGTGCTGGTCCGAAATAAATGAGAGTGGCCTTCTCCGTTGGTGGTTGATATGACGCATGATTCCATGCTGTGGGACCTCTCTCCTCTGTCTGAGTGCTGGTCCGAAATAAATGAGAGTGGCCTTCTCCGTTGGTGGTTGATATGACGCATGAATCCTTGCTGTGGGACCTGTATCCTCTGTCTGGGTGCTGGGCCGAAATAAATGAGAGTGGCCTTCTCCGTTGTTGGTTGATTTGAGGCATGATTCCTTGCTGTGGGACCTGTATCCTCTGTCTGGGTGCTGGTCCGAAATAAATGAGAGTGGCCTTCTCCGTTGTTGGTTGATATGACGCATGATTCCTTGCTGTGAGACCTGTATCCTCTGTCTGGGTGCTGGGCCGAAATAAATGAGAGTGGCCTTCTCCGTTGGTGGTTGATATGAGGCATGATTCCTTCCTGTGGGACCTGTATCCTCTGTCTTGGTGCTGGTCCGAAATAAATGAGAGTGGCCTTCTCCGTTGGTGGTTGATATGACGCATGATTCCTTCATGTGGGACCTGTATCCTCTGTCTGGGTGCTGGGCCGAAAGAAATTAGAGTGGCCTTCTCAGTTGATGGTTGATATGAGGCATGATTCCTTGCTGAGTGACCTGTATCCTCTGTCTGAGAGCTGGTTCCAAATAAATGAGAGTGGCCTTCTCCGTTGGTGGTTGATATGACGCCTTATTCCTTGCTGTGGGACCTCTCTCCTCTGTCTGCGTGCTGGTCCGAAATAAATGAGAGTGGCCTTCTCCGATGGTGGTTGATATAACGCATGATTCCTTGCTGTGTGACCTGTATCCTCTGTCTAGGTGCTGGTCCCAAATAAAAGAGAGTGGCCTTTTCCGGTGGTGGTTGATATGACGCATGATTCCTTGCTGTGGGACTCTCTCCTCTGTCTGGGAGCTGGTCCGAAATAAATGAGAGTGGCCTTCTCCGATGGTAGTTGATATGACGCATGATTCCTTGCTGTGGGACCTCTCTCCTCTGTCTGGGTGCTGGGCCGAAATAAATGAGAGTGGCCTTCTCCGGTGGTGGTTGATATGACGCATGATTCCTTGCTGTGGGACCTCTCTCATCTGTCTGAGTGCTGGTCCAAAATAAATGAGAGTGGCCTTCTCCGTTGGTGGTTGATATGAGGCATGATTCCTTGCTGTGGGACCTGTATTCTCTGTCTGGGTGCTGGTCCGAAATAAATGAGAGGGGCCTTCTCCATTGGTGGTTGATATGAGGCATGATTCCTTGCTGTGGGACCTGTATCCTCTGTCTGGGTGCTGGTCCCAAATAAATGAGAGTGGCCTTCCCCGTTGTTGGTTGATATGACGCATGATTCCTTGCTGTGGGACCTGTATCCTCTGTCTGGGTGCTGGGCCGAAATAAATGAGAGTGGCCTTCTCCGTTGGTGGTTGATATGAGGCATGATTCCTTGCTGTGGGACCTGTATCCTCTGTCTGGGTGCTGGTCCGAAATAAATGAGAGTGGCCTTCTCCGTTGTTGGTTGATATGACGCATGATTCCTTGCTGTGTGACCTGTATCCTCTGTCTGGGTGCTGGTGCCGAAATAAATGAGAGTGGCCTTCTCCGGTGATGGTTGATATGAGGCATGATTCCTTGCTGTGGGACCTCTCTCCTCTGGGTGCTCGTTCCAAATAAATGAGAGTGGCCTTCTCCGGTGGTGGTTGATAAGAGGCATGATGCCTTGCTGTGGGACCTCTCTCCTCTGTCTGGGTGCTCGTCCCAAATAAATGAGAGTGGCCTTCTCCGGTGGTGGTTGATATGACGCATGATTCCTTGCTGTGTGACCTCTTTCCTCTGTCTGGGTGCTGGTCCGAAATAAATGAGAGTGGCCTTCTCCGTTGGTGGTTGATTTGAGGCATGATTCCTTGCTGTGTGACCTGTATCCTCTGTCTGGGTGCTGGTCCGAAATTAATGAGAGTGGCCTTCTCCGTTGTTGTTTGATATGACGCATGATTCCTTGCTGTGGGACCTGAATCCTCTGTCTGGGTGCTGGGCCGAAATAAATGAGAGTGGCCTTCTCCGTTGGTGGTTGATATTAGGCAAGATTCCTTGCTGTGGGACCTGAAACCTCTGTCTGAGTGCTGGTCCCAAATAAATGAGAGTGGCCTTCTCCGTTGTTGGTTGATATGACGCATGATTCCTTGCTAAGGGACCTCACTCCTCTGTCTGGGTGCTGGGCCGAAATAAATGAGAGTGGCCTTCTCCGTTGGTGGTTGATATGAGGCATGATTCCTTGCTGTGGGACCTGTATCCTCTGTCTGGGTGCTGGGACGAAAGATATGAGAGTGGCCTTCTCCTTTGGTGATTGATATGAGGCATGATTCCTTGCTGAGTGACCTGTATCCTCTGTCTGGGAGCTTGTTCCAAATAAATGAGAGTGGACTTTTCCGGTGGTGGTTGATATGAGGCATGATTCCTTGCTGAGTGACCTGTATCCTCTGTCTTAGAGCTGGTTCCAAATAAATGAGAGTAGCCTTCTCCGGTGGTGGTTGATATGACGCCTTATTCCTTGCTGTGGGACCTCTCTCCTCTGTCTGGGTGCTGGTCCGAAATAAATGAAAGTGGCCTTCTCTGGAGGTGGTTGATATGACGCATGATTCCTTGCTGTGTGACCTGTATCCTCTGTCTGGGTGCTGGTCCCAAATAAATGAGAGTGGCCTTCTCCGGTGGTGGTTGATATGATGCATGATTCCTTGCTGTGGGACCTCTCTCCTCTGTCTGGGTGCTGGTCCGAAAAAAATGAGAGTGGCCTTCTCCGGTGGTAGTTGATATGACGCATGATTCCTTGCTGTGGGACCTCTCTCCTCTGTCTGGGTGCTGGTCCGAAATAAATGAGAGTGGCCTTCTCCGTTGGTGGTTGATATGACACATGATTCCTTGCTGTGGGACCTGTATCCTCTGTCTGGGTGCTGGGCCGAAATAAATGAGAGTGGCCTTCTCCGTTGGTGGTTGATATGACGCATGATTCCTTGCTGTGGGACCTGTATCCTCTGTCTGGGTGCTTCGACGAAAGATATGAGAGTGGCCTTCTCCATTGGTGGTTGATATGAGGCATGATTTCTTGCTAAGTGACCTGTATCCTCTGTCTTGGAGCTGGTTCCAAATAAATGAGAGTAGCCTTCTCCGGTGGTGTTTGATATGACACCTTATTCCTTGCTGTGGGACCTCTCTCCTCTGTCTGGGTGCTGGTCCGAAATAAATGAAAGTGGCCTTCTCCGGAGGTGGTTGATATGACGCATGATTCCTTGCTGTGTGACCTGTATCCTCTGTCTGGGTGCTGGTCCCAAATAAATGAGAGTGGCCTTCTCCGGTGGTGGTTGATATGATGCATGATTCATTGCTGTGGGACCTCTCTCCTCTGTCTGGGTGCTGGGCCGAAATAAATGAGAGTGGCCTTCTCTGTTGGTAGTTAATATGAGGCATGATTCCTTGCTGTGCGACCTGTATGCTCTGTCTAGGTGCTGAGCCGAAATAAATGAGAGTGGCCTTCTCTGGTGGTGGTTGATATGAGGCATGATTCCTTCCTGTGGGACCTCTCTCCTCTGTCTGGGTGCTGGTCCCAAATAAATGAGAGTGGCCTTCTCCGGTGGTGGTTGATATGACGCATGATTCCTTGCTGTGGGACCTCTCTCTCTGTCTGGGTGCTGGTCCGAAATAAATGAGAGTGGCCTTCTCCGTTGGTGGTTGATATGACGCATGATACATTGCTGTGTGACCTCTGTCTGGGTGCTGGGAAGAAATAAATGAGAGTGGCCTTCTCCGTTGGTGGTTGATCTGACGCATGATTCCTTGCTGTGGGGCCTGTATCCTCTGTCTGGGTGCTGGTCCGAAATAAATGAGAGTAGCCCTCTCCGTTGGTGGTTAATATGACGCATGATTCCTTGCTGTGGGACCTGTATACTCTGTCTGGGTGCTGGGCCGAAATAAATGAGAGTGGCCTTCTCCGTTGGTGGTTGATATGAGGCATGATTCCTTGCTGTGGGACCTGTATCCTCTGTCTGGGTGCTGGTCCGAAATTAATGAGAGTGGCCTTCTCCGTTGTTGGTTGATATGACGCATGATTCCTTGCTGTGGGACCTGTATCCTCTGTCTGGGTGCTGGGCCGAAATAAATGAGAGTGGCCTTCTCTGTTGGTAGTTAATATGAGGCATGATTCCTTGCAGTGTGACCTGTATCCTCTGTCTAGGTGCTGAGACGAAATAAATGAGAGTGGCCTTCTCTGGTGGTGGTTGATATGAGGCATGATTACTTGCTGTGGGACTTCTCTCCTCTGTCTGGTTGCTGGTCCGAAATAAATGAGAGTGGCCTTCTCCGTTGGTGGTTGATATGACTTATGATACCTTGCTGTGTGACCTGTATCCTCTGTCTGGGTGCTGGTCCCAAATAAATGAGAGTGGCCTTCTCCGGTGGTGGTTGATATGATGCATGATTCCTTGCTGTGGGACCTCTCTCCTCTGTCTGGGTGCTGGGCCGAAATAAATGAGAGTGGCCTTCTCCGGTGGTGGTTGATATGACGCATGATTCCTTGCTGTGGGACCTCTGTCTGGGTGCTGGGAAGAAATAAATGAGAGTGGCCTTCTCCGTTTGTGGTTGATATGATGCATGATTCCTTGCTGTGGGACCTGTATCCTCTGTCTGGGTGCTGGGCCGAAATAAATGAGAGTGGCCTTCTCCGTTGTTGGTTGATATGACACATGATTCCTTGCTGTGGGACCTGTATACTCTGTCTAGGTGCTGGGCCGAAATAAATGAGAGTGGCCTTCTCCGTTTGTGGTTGATATGACGCATGATTCCTTGCTGTGGGACCTGTATCCTCTGTCTGGGTGCTGGGCCGAAATAAATGAGAGTGGACTTCTCCGGTGGTGGTTGATATGAGGCATGATTCCTTGCTGTGGGACCTCTCTCCTCTGTCTGGGTGCTGGTCCCAAAAAAATGAGAGTGGCCTTCTCCGGTGGTGGTTGATATGAGTCATGATTCCTTGCTGTGGGACCTGTATCCTCTGTCTGGGTGCTGGTCCGAAATAAATGAGAGTGGCCTTCTACGGTGGTGGTTGATATGACGCATGATTCCTTGCTGTGTGACCTGTATCCTGTGTCTGGGTGCTGGTCCCAAAGAAATGAGAGTGGCCTTCTCCGTTGGTGGTTGATATGACGCATGATTCCTTGCTGTGGGACCTCTCTCCTCTGTCTGGGTGCTGGTCCGAAATAAATGAGAGTGGCCTTCTCCTTTGGTGGTTGATATGAGGCATGATTCCTTGCTGTGGGACCTGTATCCTCTGTCTGGGTGCTGGTCCGAAATAAATGAGAGTGGCCTTCTCCGTTGTTGGTTGATATGACGCATGATTCCTTGCTGTGGGACCTGTATCCTCTGTCTGGGTGCTGGGCCGAAATAAATGAGAGTGGCCTTCTCCGGTGGTGGTTGATATGAGGCATGATTCCTTGCTGTGGGACCTCTATCCTCTGTCTGGGTGCTGGTCCCAAATAAATGAGAGTGGCCTTCTCCGGTGGTGGTTGATATGAGGCATGATTCCTTGCTGTGGGACCTCTCTCCTCTGTCTGGGTGCTGGTTCCAAAGAAATGAGAGTGGCCTTCTCCGTTGGTGGTTGATATGACGCATGATTCCTTGCTGTGGGACCTCTCTCCTCTGTCTGGGTGCTGGTCCGAAAAAAATGAGAGTGGCCTTCTCCTTTGGTGGTTGATATGACGCATGATTCCTTGCTGTGGGACCTCTCTCCTCTGTCTGGGTGCTGGTCCGAAATAAATGAGAGTGGCCTTCTCCGTTGGTGGTTGATATGACGCATGATTCCTTGCTGTGGGACCTGTATTCTCTGTCTGGATGCTGGGCCGAAATAAATGAGAGTGGCCTTCTCCGTTGGTGGTTAATATGAGGCATGATTCCTTGCTGTGGGACCTATATCCTCTGTCTGGGTGCTGGTCCGAAATAAATGAGAGTGGCCTTCTCCGTTGTTGGTTGATATGACGCATGATTCCTTGCTGTGGGACCTGTATCCTCTGTCTGGGTGCTGGTCCGAAATAAATGAGAGTGGCCTTCTCCGGTGGTGGTTGATATGAGGCATGATTCCTTGCTGTGGGATCTGTATCCTCTGTCTGGGTGCTGGTCCGAAATAAATGAGAGTGGCCTTCCCCGTTGTTGTTTGATATGACGCATGATTCCTTGCTGTGGGACCTGTATCCTCTGTCTGGGTGCTGGGCCGAAATAAATGAGAGTGGCCTTCTCCGTTGGTGGTTGATATGAGGCATGATTCCTTGCTGTGGGACCTGTATCCTCTGTCTGGGTGCTGGTCCGAAATAAATGAGAGTGGCCTTCTCCGTTGTTGGTTGATATGACAAATGATTCCTTGCTGTGGGACCTGTATACTCTGTCTAGGTGCTGGGCCGAAATAAATGAGAGTGGCCTTCTCCGTTGGTGGATGATATGAGGCATGATTCCTTGCTGTGGGACCTGTATCCTCTGTCTGGGTGCTGGACGGGAATAAATGAGAGTGGCCTTCTCCGTTGTTGGTTGATATGACGCATGATTCCTTGCTGTGTGACCTGTATCCTCTGTCTGGGTGCTGGTCCCAAATAAACGAGAGTGGCCTTCTCCGGTGGGAGTTGATATGACGCATGACTCCTTGCTGTGGGACCTCTCTACTCTGTCTGGGTGCTGGTCCGAAATAAATGAGAGTGGCCTTCTCCTTTGGTGGTTGATATGACGCATGGTTCCTTGCTTTGTGACCTGTATCCTCTGTCTGGGTGCTGGTCCCAAATAAACGAGAGTGGCCTTCTCCGGTGGTAGTTGATATGACGCATGACTCCTTGCTGTGGGACCTCTCTACTCTGTCTGGGTGCTGGTCCGAAATAAATGAGAGTGGCCTTCTCCATTGGTGGTTGATATGACGCATGATTCCTTGCTGTGGGACCCCTCTCTTCTGTCTGGGTGCTGGTCCGAAATAAATGAGAGTGGCCTTCTCCGTTGGTGGTTGATATGACGCATGATTCCTTGCTGTGGGACCAGTATCCTCTGTCTGGGTGCTGGGCCGAAATAAATGAGAGTGGCCTTCTCCGTTGGTGGTTGATATGAGGCATGATTCCTTGCTGTGGGACCTGTATCCTCTGTCTGGGTGCTGGTCCGAAATAAATGAGAGTGGCCTTCTCCGTTGTTGGTTGATATGAGGCATGATTCCTTGCTGTGGGACCTGTATCCTCTGTCTGGGTGCTGGGCCGAAATAAATGAGAGTGGCCTTCTCCGGTGGTGGTTGATATGAGGCATGATTCCTTGCTGTGGAACCTCTCTCCTCTGTCTGGGTGCTGGTCCCAAATAAATGAGAGTGACCTTCTCCGTTGGTGGTTTAATATGAGGCATGATTCCTTGCTGTGGGACCTCTCTCCTCTGTCTGGGTGCTGGGCCGAAATAAATGAGAGTAGCCCTCTCCGCTGGTGGTTAATATGACGCATGATTCCTTGCTGTGGGACCTGTATCCTCTGTCTGGGTGCTGGTCCCAAATAAATGAGAGTGGCCTTCTCCGTTGTTGGTTGATATGAGGCATGATTCCTTGCTGTGGGACCTCTCTCCTCTGTCTGGGTGCTGATCCCAAATAAATGAGAGTGGCCTTCTCCGTTGGTGGTTGATATGACGCATGATTCCTTGCTGTGGGACCTGTATCCTCTGTCTGGGTGCTGGGCCGAAACAAATGAGAGTGGCCTTCTCCGTTGGTAGTTGATATAAGGCATGATTTCTTGCTATGTGACCTGTATCCTCTGTCTAGGTGCTGACCCGAAATAAATGAGAGTAGCCCTCTCCGCTGGTGGTTAATATGACGCATGATTCCTTGCTGTGGGACCTGTATCCTCTGTCTGGGTGCTGGGCCAAAATAAATGAGAGTGGCCTTCTCCATTGGTGGTTGATATGAGGCATGATTCCTTGCTGTGGGACCTCTCTCCTCTGTCTGGGTGCTGATCCAAAATAAATGAGAGTGGCCTTCTCCGTTGGTGGTTGATATGACGCATGATTCCTTGCTGTGGGACCTGTATCCTCTGTCTGGGTGCTGGGCCGAAACAAATGAGAGTGGCCTTCTCCGTTGGTAGTTGATATGAGGCATGATTTCTTGCTATGTGACCTGTATCCTCTGTCTGGGTGCTGAGCCGAAATAAATGAGAGTGGCCTTCTCCGGTGGTGGTTGACATGAGGCATGATTCCTTGCTGTGGGACCTCACTCCTCTGTCTGGGTGCTGGTCCCAAATAAATGAGAGTGGCCTTCTCCGGTGGTGGTTGATATGACGCATGATTCCTTGCTGTGGGACCTCTCTCCTCTGTCTGGGTGCTGGTCCGAAATAAATGAGAGTGGTCTTCTCTGTTGGTGGTTGATATGACGCATGATACCTTGCTGTGTGACCTGTATCCTCTGTCTGGGTGCTGGTCCCAAATAAATGAGAGTGGCCTTCTCCGGTGGTGGTTGATATGATGCATGATTCCTTGCTGTGGGACCTCTCTCCTCTGTCTGGGTGCTGGGCCGAAATAAATGAGAGTGGCCTTCTCCGTTGTTGGTTGATATGACGCATGATTCCTTGCTGTGGGACCTCTGTCTGGGTGCTGGGAAGAAATAAATGAGAGTGGCCTTCTCCGTTGGTGGTTGATATGACGCATGATTCCTTGCTGTGGGACCTGTATCCTCTGTCTGGGTGCTGGTACGAAATAAATGAGAGTAGCCCTCTCCGTTGGTGGTTAATATGACGCATGATTCCTTGCTGTGGGACCTGTATCCTCTGTCTGGGTGCTGGGCCGAAATAAATGAGAGTGGCCTTCTCCGTTGGTGGTTGATATGAGGCATGATTCCTTGCTGTGGGACCTGTATCCTCTGTCTGGGTGCTGATCCGAAATAAATGAGAGTGGCCTTCTCCGTTGTTGGTTGATATGACGCATGATTCCTTGCTGTGGGACCTGTATCCTCTGTCTGGGTGCTGGGCCGCAATAAATGAGAGTGGCCTTCTCTGTTGGTAGTTAATATGAGGCATGATTCCTTGCTGTGTGACCTGTATCCTCTGTCTAGGTGCTGAGCCGAAATAAATGAGAGTGGCCTTCTCCGGTGGTGGTTGATGTGACAACCACCCGCCAATCCCGTCGTACTATGCCACAGTTGCCATACAGGTCTCCACTAGAGACTTCTGGAGGCGAATCCACTGTGAGCACAGTAGACGTTTAAGATTGGTTGGTGGGCCCAGAAATGATACAATCGCGATTGCATATACAATCGGTAAAAATAAAATTATCAATTTCACACTGGAAATTGATTTAATTTGCTGCCACCACTCTTCGTATTGAATCGGAGCGAAGAGACCCCGGCTAGCTATTCCTAAATGGAAGAACGGTTATTTGTAACCTTGCTAGTAGATTAACAAATTATAAAAATAAAACAATTTGGTAGTACGTCTCCTGAGGACAGAGCTCTTAGCATAGATCAGATGATCAAGTAACAAGGGCAAAACTGGAACGATGAAATCGTTAGTTTTTATTCTAAACTATACACAAAAAGATATACATTAAAACCGACAGATAAATATACCTGTCAGTTGAACAGATTGGTTTGGATAGAAATAGAAGAGCTGGAAGGGAATAAAATGTCTGTAAGTTCTGAATTACCGTAGTGAAGTCCAGTAAAAGGCAAAGTCTCTGTAAGGTATAATCCAATATGGTGGTGTGCCCGTGTCCAGCGGGCAGTCGGGATGTTGTTCGACGTCAGAAGAAGAAGAAGGACCCCGGGCTGGATGTGTCGCAGGGTTTTACCCCTCTGTAGTGGGGAGGGGTTGTGACCCGCACAAGTCCGGCCTTGGGTATTGGAAGAGGGCAGTTCCTGCCCTGGACCGAGAAAATCTGGCTGAATCTTTGCCGTGCCCGTTTCTCCGTATCCGTGGGTCAAATTAGGACATAGAGGCCATATTGATGATCAGCACAATTTTACAAATCCTCTGATACCAAACAGGATAGAATTACCATTGGGATTCCCTGAGAGCTTTGATATCTGAGAGAGAGAATCTCTGATTGACTGGCCGATTCCCGAAAGGTGTATTATTGGGACCGGAATAATCCCTGAAGAGATGGTTCAGTGCATTGGTCCCGAACCCAGGAAATATGAGGAAATATGGATGCAGATATGAAAGCTATGTATTAGAGGAGGCTGCTTCGTGACCTCTTCTTGTGTCTCAGACAGCTGTCTGATAAGAATCTGTCCTGCTCTCTTTGAAGCGCACTGGCAGGACTGAAGGGGTGAGGCCCCTGCTGGTATGGGAGACACTACGGCTGCAGAAAGACCAGGTTTATGAGCTTCTGTCACTAGAGAACTAGATTGATGGCTACTCAACTTGGCATGGGGCAGGAAAGGTTTGTCACAAGGAGGTGATAATGGCACCTCTGCTCTGTGAATTACTCCTTTAGTGAAAAGAGAAGAGTTTTAGTTAAGGCTCTGGTGTCTCTGGGATTGTGAAATATGGCGCATTTGCGATTTCCTAGTATCGCTGTGGATCGCTGTGGATCGCAAAGCGTAACAGTTGATATGACGCATGATTCCTTGCTGTGGGACCTCTCTCCTCTGTCTGGGTGCTGGTCCGAAATAAATGAGAGTGGCCTTCTCCGTTGGTGGTTGATATGATGCATGATACCTTGCTGTGTGACCTGTATCCTCTGTCTGGGTGCTGGTCCCAAATAAATGAGAGTGGCCTTCTCCGGTGGTGGTTGATATGATGCATGATTCCTTGCTGTGGTACATCTCTTCTCTGTCTGGGTGCTGGGCCGAAATAAATGAGAGTGGCCTTCTCCGGTGGTGGTTGATATGACGCATGATTCCTTGCTGTGGGACCTCTGTCTGGGTGCTGGGAAGAAATAAATGAGAGTGGCCTTCTCCGTTGGTGGTTGATATGACGCATGATTCCTTGCTGTGGGACCTGTATCCTCTCTCTGGGTGCTGGTCCGAAATAAATGAGAGTAGCCCTCTCCGTTGGTGGTTGATATGATGCATTATTCCTTGCTGTGGGACCTTTATCCTCTGTCTGGGAGCTGGGCCGAAATAAATGAGAGTGGCCTTCTCCGTTGGTGGTTGATATGATGCATGATTCCTTGCTGTGTGATCTGTATCCTCTGTCTGGGTGCTGATCCCAAATAAATGAGAGTGGCCTTCTCCGTTGGTGGTTGATATGACGCATGATTCCTTGCTGTGGGACCTGAAATTCTCTGTCTGGGTGCTGGGCCGAAATAAATGAGAGTGGCCTTCTCCGTTGGTGGTTGATATGAGGCATGATTCCTTGCTGTGGGACCTGTATCCTCTGTCTGGGTGCTGGTCCGAAATAAATGAGAGTGGCCTTCTCCGTTGGTGGTTGATATGACGCATGATTCCTTGCTGTGGGACCTCTCTCCTCTGTCTGGGTGCTGGGCCGAAATAAATGAGAGTGGCCTTCTCATGTGGTGGTTGATATGAGGCATGATTCCTTGCTGTGGGACCTCTCTCCTCTGTCTGGGTGCTGGTCCCAAATAAATGAGAGTGGCCTTCTCCGGTGGTGGTTGATATGAGGCATGATTCCTTGCTGTGGGACCTCTCTCATCTGTCTGGGTGCTGGTCCGAAATAAATGAGAGTGGCCTTCTCCGTTGGTGGTTGATATGAGGCATGATTCCTTGCTGAGTGACCTGTATCCTCTGTCTGGGAGCTGGTTCCAAATAAATGAGAGTGGCCTTCTCCGGTGGTGGTTGATATGACGCATGATTCCTTGCTGTGGGACCTCTATCCTCTGTCTGGGTGCTGGTCCGAAATAAATGAGAGTGGCCTTCTCCGGTGGTGGTTGATATGACGCATGATTCCTTGCTGTGGGACCTGCATCCTCTGTCTGGGTGCTGGTCCCAAATAAATGAGAGTGGCCTTCTCCGGTGGTGGTTGATATGACGCATGATTCCTTGCTGTGGGACCTGTATCCTCTGTCTGGGTGCTGGTCCCAAATAAATGAGAGTGGCCTTCTCCGTTGGTGGTTGATATGACGCATGATTCCTTGCTGTGGGACCTCTCTCCTCTGTCTGGGTGCTGGTCCGAAATAAATGAGAGTGGCCTTCTCCGTTGGTGGTTGATATGACGCATGATTCCTTGCATGTGGGACCTCTATCTTCTGTCTGGGTGCTGGTCCGAAATAAATGAGAGTGGCCTTCTCCGTTGGTGGTTGATATGAGGCATGATTCCTTGCTGTGGGACCTGTATCCTCTGTCTGGGTGCTGGTCCGAAATAAATGAGAGTGGCCTTCTCCGTTGTTGGTTGATATGACGCATGATTCCTTGCTGTGGGACCTGTATCCTCTGTCTGGGTGCTGGTCCGAAATAAATGAGAGTGGCCTTCTCCGGTGGTGGTTGATATGAGGCATGATTCCTTGCTGTGGGACCTCTCTCCTCTGTCTGGGTGCTGGTCCGAAATAAATGAGAGTGGCCTTCTCCGTTGGTGGTTGATATGAGGCATGATTCCTTGCTGTGGGACCTGTATCCTCTGTCTGGGTGCTGGTCCGAAATAAATGAGAGTGGCCTTCTCCGTTGGTGGTTGATATGAGCGCATGATTCCTTGCTGTGGGACCTGTATCCTCTGTCTGGGTGCTGGTCCGAAATAAATGAGAGTGGCCTTCTCCGTTGGTGGTTGATATGAGGCATGATTCCTTGCTGTGGGACCTGTATCCTCTGTCTGGGTGCTGGGCCGAAATAAATGAGAGTGGCCTTCTCCGTTGGTGGTTGATATGAGGCATGATTCCTTGCTGTGGGACCTGTATCCTCTGTCTGGGTGCTGGTCCGAAATAAATGAGAGTGGCCTTCTCCGTTGTTGGTTGATATGACGCATGATTCCTTGCTGTGGGACCTGTATCCTCTGTCTGGGTGCTGGGCCGAAATAAATGAGAGTGGCCTTCTCCGTTGGTGGTTGATATGAGGCATGATTCCTTGCTGTGGGACCTGTCTCCTCTGTCTGGGTGCTGGGCCGAAATAAATGAGAGTGGCCTTCTCCGGTGGTGGTTGATATGAGGCATGATTCCTTGCTGTGGGACCTCTCTCCTCTGTCTGGGTGCTGGTCCAAATAAATGAGAGTGGCCTTCTCCGTTGGTGGTTGATATGAGGCATGATTCCTTGCTGTGGGACCTGTCTCCTCTGTCTGGGTGCTGGGCCGAAATAAATGAGAGTGGCCTTCTCCGGTGGTGGTTGATATGAGGCATGATTCCTTGCTGTGGGACCTGTATCCTCTGTCTGGGTGCTGGTTCGAAATAAATGAGAGTGGCCTTCTCCGTTGGTGGTTGATATGACGCATGATTCCTTGCTGTGGGACCTGTATCCTCTGTCTGGGTGCTGGTTCCAAATAAATGAGAGTGGCCTTCTCCGTTGGTGGTTGATATGAGGCATGATTCCTTGCTGTGGGACCTGTATCCTCTGTCTGGGTGCTGGTCCGAAATAAATGAGAGTGGCCTTCTCCGTTGGTGGTTGATATGACGCATGATTCCTTGCTGTGGGACCTGTATCCTCTGTCTGGGTGCTGGGCCGAAATAAATGAGAGTGGCCTTCTCCGTTGGTGGTTGATATGAGGCATGATTCCTTGCTGTGGGACCTGTATCCTCTGTCTGGGTGCTGGGCCGAAATAAATGAGAGTGGCCTTCTCCGTTGGTGGTTGATATGAGGCATGATTCCTTGCTGTGTGACCTGTATCCTCTGTCTGGGAGCTGGTCCCAAATAAATGAGAGTGGCCTTCTCCGGTGGTGGTTGATATGACGCCTTATTCCTTGCTGTGGGACCTCTCTCCTCTGTCTGGGTGCTGGTCCGAAATAAATGAGAGTGGCCTTCTCCGGTGGTGGTTGATATGACGCATGATTCCTTGCTGTGTGACCTGTATCCTCTGTCTGGGTGCTGGTCCCAAATAAATGAGAGTGGCCTTCTCCGTTGGTGGTTGATATGACGCATGATTCCTTGCTGTGGGACCTCTCTCCTCTGTCTGGGTGCTGGGCCGAAATAAATGAGAGTGGCCTTCTCCGTTGGTGGTTGATATGACGCATGATTCCTTGCTGTGGGACCTCTCTCCTCTGTCTGGGTGCTGGTCCGAAATAAATGAGAGTGGCCTTCTCCGTTGGTGGTTGATATGACGCATGATTCCTTGCTGTGGGACCTGTCTCCTCTGTCTGGGTGCTGGTCCGAAATAAATGAGAGTGGCCTTCTCCGTTGGTGGTTGATATGAGGCATGATTCCTAGCTGTGGGACCTGTATCCTCTGTCTGGGTGCTGGTCCGAAATAAATGAGAGTGGCCTTCTCCGTTGGTGGTTGATATGACGCATGATTCCTTGCTGTGGGACCTGTATCCTCTGTCTGGGTGCTGGGCCGAAATAAATGAGAGTGGCCTTCTCCGTTGGTGGTTGATATGAGGCATGATTCCTTGCTGTGGGACCTGTATCCTCTGTCTGGGTGCTGGGCCGAAATAAATGAGAGTGGCCTTCTCCGGTGGTGGTTGATATGAGGCATGATTCCTTGCTGTGGGACCTCTCTCCTCTGTCTGGGTGCTGGTCCGAAATAAATGAGAGTGGCCTTCTCCGTTGGTGGTTGATATGAGGCATGATTCCTTGCTGTGGGACCTCTATCCTCTGTCTGGGTGCTGGTCCGAAATAAATGAGAGTGGCCTTCTCCGTTGGTGGTTGATATGAGGCATGATTCCTTGCTGTGGGACCTGTATCCTCTGTCTGGGTGCTGGGCCGAAATAAATGAGAGTGGCCTTCTCCGTTGGTGGTTGATATGAGGCATGATTCCTTGCTGTGGGACCTGTATCCTCTGTCTGGGTGCTGGTCCGAAATAAATGAGAGTGGCCTTCTCCGTTGGTGGTTGATATGACGCATGATTCCTTGCTGTGGGACCTCTATCCTCTGTCTGGGTGCTGGTCCGAAATAAATGAGAGTGGCCTTCTCCGTTGGTGGTTGATATGACGCATGATTCCTTGCTGTGGGACCTGTATCCTCTGTCTGGGTGCTGGTCCGAAATAAATGAGAGTGGCCTTCTCCGTTGGTGGTTGATATGAGGCATGATTCCTTGCTGTGGGACCTGTATCCTCTGTCTGGGTGCTGGGTCCGAAATAAATGAGAGTGGCCTTCTCCGTTGGTGGTTGATATGAGGCATGATTCCTTGCTGTGGGACCTCTCTCCTCTGTCTGGGTGCTGGTCCGAAATAAATGAGAGTGGCCTTCTCCGTTGGTGGTTGATATGAGGCATGATTCCTTGCTGTGGGACCTCTCTCCTCTGTCTGGGTGCTGGTCCCAAATAAATGAGAGTGGCCTTCTCCGTTGGTGGATGATATGAGGCATGATTCCTTGCTGTGGGACCTGTATCCTCTGTCTGGGTGCTGGGCCGAAATAAATGAGAGTGGCCTTCTCCGTTGGTGGTTGATATGAGGCATGATTCCTTGCTGTGGGACCTGTATCCTCTGTCTGGGTGCTGGTCCGAAATAAATGAGAGTGGCCTTCTCCGTTGGTGGTTGATATGACGCATGATTCCTTGCTGTGGGACCTGTATCCTCTGTCTGGGTGCTGGGCCGAAATAAATGAGAGTGGCCTTCTCCGTTGGTGGTTGATAAGAGGCATGATTCCTTGCTGAGTGACCTGTATCCTCTGTCTGGGAGCTGGTTCCAAATAAATGAGAGTGGCCTTCTCCGGTGGTGGTTGATATGAGGCATGATTCCTTGCTAAGTGACCTGTATCCTCTGTCTGAGAGCTGGTTCCAAATAAATGAGAGTGGCCTTCTCCGGTGGTGGTTGATATGACGCATGATTCCTTGATGTGGGACCTGTATTCTCTGTCTGGGTGCTGGGCCGAAATAAATGAGAGTGGCCTTCTCCGTTGGTGGTTGATATGAGGCATGATTCCTTGCTGTGGGACCTGTATCCTCTGTCTGGGTGCTGGTCCGAAATAAATGAGAGTGGCCTTCTCCGTTGGTGGTTGATATGACGCATGATTCCTTGCTGTGGAACCTGTATCCTCTGTCTGGGTGCTGGTCCGAAATAAATGAGAGTGGCCTTCTCCGTTGTTGGTTGATATGACGCATGATTCCTTGCTGTGGGACCTGTATCATCTGTCTGGGTGCTGGGCCGAAATAAATTAGAGTGGCCTACTCCGTTGGTGGTTGATATGAGGCATGATTCCTTGCTGTGTGACCTCTCTCCTCTGTCTGGGTGCTGGGCCGAAATAAATGAGAGTGGCCTTCTCCGGTGGTGGTTGATATGAGGCATGATTCCTTGCTGTGGGACCTCTCTCCTCTGTCTGGGTGCTGGTCCCAAATAAATGAGAATGGCCTTCTCCGTTGGTGGTTGATATGAGGCATGATTCCTTGCTGTGGGACCTCTCTCCTCTGTCTGGGTGCTGGGCCGAAATAATTGAGAGTGGCCTTCTCCGGTGGTGGTTGATATGAGGCATGATTCCTTGCTGTGGGACCTGTCTCCTCTGTCTTGGTGCTGGTTCGAAATAAATGAGAGTGGCCTTCTCCGTTGTTGGTTGATATGACGCATGATTCCTTGCTGTGGGACCAGTATCCTCTGTCAGGGTGTCAAACCGAAATAAATGAGAGTGGCCTTCTCCGTTGGTGGTTGATATGAGGCATGATTCCTTGCTGTGGGACCTGTATCCTCTGTCTGGGTGCTGGTCCGAAATAAATGAGAGTGGCCTTCTCCGTTGTTGGTTGATATGACGCATGATTCCTTGCTGTTGGACCTGTATCCTCTGTCTGGGTGCTGGGCCGAAATAAATGAGAGTGGCCTTCTCCGTTGGTGGTTGATATGAGGCATGATTCCTTGCTGTGGGACTTGTATCCTCTGTCTGGGTGTTGGGACGAAAGAAATGAGAGTGGCCTTCTCCGTTGGTGGTTGATATGAGGCATGATTCCTTGCTGAGCGAACTGTATCCTCTGTCTGGGAGCTGGTTCCAAATAAATGAGAGTGGCCTTCTCCGGTGGTGGTTGATATGACGCCTTATTCCTTGCTGTGGGACCTCTCTACTCTGTCTGGGTGCTGGTCCGAAATAAATGAGAGTGGCCTTCTCCAGTGGTGGTTGATATGACGCATGATTCCTTGCTGTGTGACCTGTATCCTCTGTCTGGGTGCTGGTCCCAAAGAAATGAGAGTGGCCTTCTCCGTTGGTGGTTGATATGACGCATGATTCCTTGCTGTGGGACCTCTCTCTCTGTCTGGGTGCTGGTCCGAAATAAATGAGAGTGGCCTTCTCCTTTGGTGGTTGATATGACGCATGATTCCTTGCTGTGGGACCTCTCTCCTCTGTCTGGGTGCTGGTCCGAAATAAATGAGAGTGGCCTTCTCCGTTGGTGGTTGATATGACGCATGATTCCTTGCTGTGGGACCTGTATTCTCTGTCTGGGTGCTGGGCGAAATATATGAGAGTGGCCTTCTCCGTTGGTGGTTGATATGAGGCATGATTCCTTGCTGTGGGACCTGTATCCTCTGTCTGGGTTCTGGGCCGAAATAAATAAGAGTGGCCTTCTCCGGTGGGGGTTGATATGAGGCATGATTCCTTACTGTGGGACCTCTCTCCTCTGTCTGGGTGCTGGTCCGAAATAAATGAGAGTGGCCTTCGCCGTTGGTGGTTTATATGAGGCATGATTCCTTGCTGTGGGATCTGTATCCTCTGTCTGGTTGCTGGTCCGAAATAAATGAGAGTGGCCTTCTCCGTTGGTGGTTGATATGACGCATGATTCCTTGCTGTGGGACCTCTCTCCTCTGTCTGGGTGCTGGTCCGAAATAAATGAGAGTGGCCTTCTCCGGTGGTGGTTGATATGACTCATGATTCCTTGCTGTGGGACCTCTCTCCTCTGTCTGGGTGCTGGTCCGAAATAAATGAGAGTGGCCTTCTCCATTGGTGGTTGATATGACGCATGATTCCATGTTGTGGGACCTGTATCCTCTGTCTGGGTGCTGGGCCGAAATAAATGAGAGTGGCCTTCTCCGTTGGTGTTTGATATGAGGCATGATTCCTTGCTGTGGGACCTGTATCCTCTGTCTGGGTGCTGGGCCGAAATAAATTAGAGTGGCTTTCTCCGTTGGTGGTTGATATGAGGCATGATTCCTTGCTGTGTGACCTCTCTCCTCTGTCTGGGTGCTGGGCCGAAATAAATGAGAGTGGCCTTCTCCGGTGGTGGTTGATATGAGGCATGATTCCTTGCTGTGGGACCTCTCTCCTCTGTCTGGGTGCTGGTCCCAAATAAATGAGAATGGCCTTCTCCGTTGGTGGATGATATGAGGCATGATTCCTTGCTGTGGGACCTCTCTCCTCTGTCTGGGTGCTGGGCCGAAATAATTGAGAGTGGCCTTCTCCGGTGGTGGTTGATATGAGGCATGATTCCTTGCTGTGGGACCTGTATCCTCTGTCTTGGTGCTGGTTCGAAATAAATGAGAGTGGCCTTCTCCGTTGTTGGTTGATATGACGCATGATTCCTTGCTGTTGGACCTGTATCCTCTGTCTGGGTGCTGGGCCGAAATAAATGAGAGTGGCCTTCTCCGTTGGTGGTTGATATGAGGCATGATTCCTTGCTGTGGGACCTGTATCCTCTGTCTGGGTGCTGGGACGAAAGAAATGAGAGTGGCCTTCTCCGTTGGTGGTTGATAAGAGGCATGATTCCTTGCTGAGTGACCTGTATCCTCTGTCTGGGAGCTGGTTCCAAATAAATGAGAGTGGCCTTCTCCGGTGGTGGTTGATATGAGGCATGATTCCTTGCTAAGTGACCTGTATCCTCTGTCTGAGAGCTGGTTCCAAATAAATGAGAGTGGCCTTCTCCGGTGGTGGTTGATATGACGCCTTATTCCTTGCTGTGGGACCTCTCTCCTCTGTCTGGGTGCTGGTCCGAAATAAATGAGAGTGGCCTTCTCCGGTGGTGGTTGATATGACGCATGGTTCCTTGCTGTGTGACCTGTATCCTCTGTCTGGGTGCTGGTCCCAAATAAACAGAGTGGCCTTCTCCGGTGGTAGTTGATATGACGCATGATTCCTTGCTGTGGGACCTCTCTACTCTGTCTGGGTGCTGGTCCGAAATAAATGAGAGTGGCGTTCTCCTTTGGTTGTTGATATGACGCATGATTCCTTGCTGTGGGACCCTCTCTTCTGTCTGGGAGCTGGTCCGAAATAAATGGGAGTGGCCTTCTCCGTTGGTGGTTGATATGACGCATGATTCCTTGCTGTGGGACCTGTATCCTCTGTCTGGGTGCTGGGCCGAAATAAATGAGAGTGGCCTTCTCCGTTGGTGGTTGATATGAGGCATGATTCCTTGCTGTGGGACCTGTATCCTCTGTCTGGGTGCTGGTCCGAAATAAATGAGTGTGGCCTTCTCCGTTGTTGGTTGATATGACGCATGATTCCTTGCTGTGGGACCTGTATCCTCTGTCTGGGTGCTGGGCCGAAATAAATGAGAGTGGCCTTATCCGGTGGTGGTTGATATGTCGCATGATTCCTTGCTGTGTGACCTCTCTCCTCTGTCTGGGTGCTGGGCCGAAATAAATGAGAGTGGCCTTCTCCGGTGGTGGTTGATATGAGGCATGATTCCTTGCTGTGGGACCTCTCTCCTCTGTCTGGGTGCTGGTCCCAAATAAATGAGAGTGGCCTTCTCCGTTGGTGGTTGATATGAGGCATGATTCCTTGCTGTGGGACCTCTCTCCTCTGTCTGGGTGCTGTGCCGAAATAAATGAGAGTGGCCTTCTCCGTTGTTGGTTGATATGACGCATGATTCCTTGCTGTGGGACCTGTATCCTCTGTCTGGGTGCTGGGCCGAAATAAATGAGAGTGGCCTTATCCGGTGGTGGTTGATATGTCGCATGATTCCTTGCTGTGTGACCTCTCTCCTCTGTCTGGGTGCTGGGCCAAAATAAATGAGAGTGGCCTTCTCCGGTGGTGGTTGATATGAGGCATGATTCCTTGCTGTGGGACCTCTCTCCTCTGTCTGGGTGCTGGTCCCAAATAAATGAGAGTGGCCTTCTCCGTTGGTGGTTGATATGAGGCATGATTCCTTGCTGTGGGACCTCTCTCCTCTGTCTGGGTGCTGTGCCGAAATAAATGAGAGTGGCCTTCTCCGGTGGTGGTTGTTATGAGGCATGATTCCTTGCTGTAGGACCTGTATCCTCTGTCTGGGTGCTGGTCCGAAATAAATGAGAGTGGCCTTCTCCGTTGGTGGTTGATATGACGCATGATTCCTTGCTGTGGGACGTGTATCCTCTGTCAGGGTGCCGGGCCGAAATAAATGAGAGTAGCCTTCTCCGTTGGTGGTTGATATGAGGCATGATTCCTTGCTGTGGGACCTGTATCCTCTGTCTGGGTGCTGGGCTGAAATAAATGAGAGTGGCCTTCTCCGTTGGTGGTTGATTTGACGCATGATTACTTGCTGTGGGACCTGTATCCTCTGTCTGGGTGCTGGTCCCAAATAAATGAGAGTGGCCTTCTCCAGTGGTGGTTGATATGACGCCTTACTCCATGATGTGGGACCTCTCTCCTCTGTCTGGGTGCTGGTTCGAAATAAATGAGAGTGGCCTTCTCCGTTGTTGGTTGATATGAGGCATGATTCCTTGCTGTGGGACCTCTCTCCTCTGTCTGGGTGCTGGTCCCAAATAAATGAGAATGGCCTTCTCCGTTGGTGGATGATATGAGGCATGATTCCTTGCTGTGGGACCTCTCTCCTCTGTCTGGGTGCTGGGCCGAAATAATTGAGAGTGGCCTTCTCCGGTGGTGGTTGATATGAGGCATGATTCCTTGCTGTGGGACCTGTATCCTCTGTCTTGGTGCTGGTTCGAAATAAATGAGAGTGGCCTTCTCCGTTGTTGGTTGATATGACGCATGATTCCTTGCTGTTGGACCTGTATCCTCTGTCTGGGTGCTGGGCCGAAATAAATGAGAGTGGCCTTCTCCGTTGGTGGTTGATATGAGGCATGATTCCTTGCTGTGGGACCTGTATCCTCTGTCTGGGTGCTGGGACGAAAGAAATGAGAGTGGCCTTCTCCGTTGGTGGTTGATAAGAGGCATGATTCCTTGCTGAGTGACCTGTATCCTCTGTCTGGGAGCTGGTTCCAAATAAATGAGAGTGGCCTTCTCCGGTGGTGGTTGATATGAGGCATGATTCCTTGCTAAGTGACCTGTATCCTCTGTCTGAGAGCTGGTTCCAAATAAATGAGAGTGGCCTTCTCCGGTGGTGGTTGATATGACGCATGATTCCTTGATGTGGGACCTGTATTCTCTGTCTGGGTGCTGGGCCGAAATAAATGAGAGTGGCCTTCTCCGTTGGTGGTTGATATGAGGCATGATTCCTTGCTGTGGGACCTGTATCCTCTGTCTGGGTGCTGGTCCGAAATAAATGAGAGTGGCCTTCTCCGTTGGTGGTTGATATGACGCATGATTCCTTGCTGTGGAACCTGTATCCTCTGTCTGGGTGCTGGTCCGAAATAAATGAGAGTGGCCTTCTCCGTTGTTGGTTGATATGACGCATGATTCCTTGCTGTGGGACCTGTATCATCTGTCTGGGTGCTGGGCCGAAATAAATTAGAGTGGCCTACTCCGTTGGTGGTTGATATGAGGCATGATTCCTTGCTGTGTGACCTCTCTCCTCTGTCTGGGTGCTGGGCCGAAATAAATGAGAGTGGCCTTCTCCGGTGGTGGTTGATATGAGGCATGATTCCTTGCTGTGGGACCTCTCTCCTCTGTCTGGGTGCTGGTCCCAAATAAATGAGAATGGCCTTCTCCGTTGGTGGTTGATATGAGGCATGATTCCTTGCTGTGGGACCTCTCTCCTCTGTCTGGGTGCTGGGCCGAAATAATTGAGAGTGGCCTTCTCCGGTGGTGGTTGATATGAGGCATGATTCCTTGCTGTGGGACCTGTCTCCTCTGTCTTGGTGCTGGTTCGAAATAAATGAGAGTGGCCTTCTCCGTTGTTGGTTGATATGACGCATGATTCCTTGCTGTGGGACCAGTATCCTCTGTCAGGGTGTCAAACCGAAATAAATGAGAGTGGCCTTCTCCGTTGGTGGTTGATATGAGGCATGATTCCTTGCTGTGGGACCTGTATCCTCTGTCTGGGTGCTGGTCCGAAATAAATGAGAGTGGCCTTCTCCGTTGTTGGTTGATATGACGCATGATTCCTTGCTGTTGGACCTTTATCCTCTGTCTGGGTGCTGGGCCGAAATAAATGAGAGTGGCCTTCTCCGTTGGTGGTTGATATGAGGCATGATTCCTTGCTGTGGGACTTGTATCCTCTGTCTGGGTGTTGGGACGAAAGAAATGAGAGTGGCCTTCTCCGTTGGTGGTTGATATGAGGCATGATTCCTTGCTGAGCGAACTGTATCCTCTGTCTGGGAGCTGGTTCCAAATAAATGAGAGTGGCCTTCTCCGGTGGTGGTTGATATGACGCCTTATTCCTTGCTGTGGGACCTCTCTACTCTGTCTGGGTGCTGGTCCGAAATAAATGAGAGTGGCCTTCTCCAGTGGTGGTTGATATGACGCATGATTCCTTGCTGTGTGACCTGTATCCTCTGTCTGGGTGCTGGTCCCAAAGAAATGAGAGTGGCCTTCTCCGTTGGTGGTTGATATGACGCATGATTCCTTGCTGTGGGACCTCTCTCATCTGTCTGGGTGCTGGTCCGAAATAAATGAGAGTGGCCTTCTCCTTTGGTGGTTGATATGACGCATGATTCCTTGCTGTGGGACCTCTCTCCTCTGTCTGGGTGCTGGTCCGAAATAAATGAGAGTGGCCTTCTCCGTTGGTGGTTGATATGACGCATGATTCCTTGCTGTGGGACCTGTATTCTCTGTCTGGGTGCTGGGCCGAAATATATGAGAGTGGCCTTCTCCGTTGGTGGTTGATATGAGGCATGATTCCTTGCTGTGGGACCTGTATCCTCTGTCTGGGTTCTGGGCCGAAATAAATAAGAGTGGCCTTCTCCGGTGGGGGTTGATATGAGGCATGATTCCTTACTGTGGGACCTCTCTCCTCTGTCTGGGTGCTGGTCCGAAATAAATGAGAGTGGCCTTCGCCGTTGGTGGTTTATATGAGGCATGATTCCTTGCTGTGGGATCTGTATCCTCTGTCTGGTTGCTGGTCCGAAATAAATGAGAGTGGCCTTCTCCGTTGGTGGTTGATATGAGGCATGATTCCTTGCTGTGGGACCTGTATCCTCTGTCTGGGTGCTGGTCCGAAATAAATGAGAGTGGCCTTCTCCGTTTTTGGTTGATATGACGCATGATTCCTTGCTGTGGGACCTCTCTCCTCTGTCTGGGTGCTGGTCCGAAATAAATGAGAGTGGCCTTCTCCATTGGTGGTTGATATGACGCATGATTCCATGTTGTGGGACCTGTATCCTCTGTCTGGGTGCTGGGCCGAAATAAATGAGAGTGGCCTTCTCCGTTGGTGTTTGATATGAGGCATGATTCCTTGCTGTGGGACCTGTATCCTCTGTCTGGGTGCTGGGCCGAAATAAATTAGAGTGGCTTTCTCCGTTGGTGGTTGATATGAGGCATGATTCCTTGCTGTGTGACCTCTCTCCTCTGTCTGGGTGCTGGGCCGAAATAAATGAGAGTGGCCTTCTCCGGTGGTGGTTGATATGAGGCATGATTCCTTGCTGTGGGACCTCTCTCCTCTGTCTGGGTGCTGGTCCCAAATAAATGAGAATGGCCTTCTCCGTTGGTGGATGATATGAGGCATGATTCCTTGCTGTGGGACCTCTCTCCTCTGTCTGGGTGCTGGGCCGAAATAATTGAGAGTGGCCTTCTCCGGTGGTGGTTGATATGAGGCATGATTCCTTGCTGTGGGACCTGTATCCTCTGTCTTGGTGCTGGTTCGAAATAAATGAGAGTGGCCTTCTCCGTTGTTGGTTGATATGACGCATGATTCCTTGCTGTTGGACCTGTATCCTCTGTCTGGGTGCTGGGCCGAAATAAATGAGAGTGGCCTTCTCCGTTGGTGGTTGATATGAGGCATGATTCCTTGCTGTGGGACCTGTATCCTCTGTCTGGGTGCTGGGACGAAAGAAATGAGAGTGGCCTTCTCCGTTGGTGGTTGATAAGAGGCATGATTCCTTGCTGAGTGACCTGTATCCTCTGTCTGGGAGCTGGTTCCAAATAAATGAGAGTGGCCTTCTCCGGTGGTGGTTGATATGAGGCATGATTCCTTGCTAAGTGACCTGTATCCTCTGTCTGAGAGCTGGTTCCAAATAAATGAGAGTGGCCTTCTCCGGTGGTGGTTGATATGACGCCTTATTCCTTGCTGTGGGACCTCTCTCCTCTGTCTGGGTGCTGGTCCGAAATAAATGAGAGTGGCCTTCTCCGGTGGTGGTTGATATGACGCATGGTTCCTTGCTGTGTGACCTGTATCCTCTGTCTGGGTGCTGGTCCCAAATAAACAGAGTGGCCTTCTCCGGTGGTAGTTGATATGACGCATGATTCCTTGCTGTGGGACCTCTCTACTCTGTCTGGGTGCTGGTCCGAAATAAATGAGAGTGGCGTTCTCCTTTGGTTGTTGATATGACGCATGATTCCTTGCTGTGGGACCCCTCTCTTCTGTCTGGGAGCTGGTCCGAAATAAATGGGAGTGGCCTTCTCCGTTGGTGGTTGATATGACGCATGATTCCTTGCTGTGGGACCTGTATCCTCTGTCTGGGTGCTGGGCCGAAATAAATGAGAGTGGCCTTCTCCGTTGGTGGTTGATATGAGGCATGATTCCTTGCTGTGGGACCTGTATCCTCTGTCTGGGTGCTGGTCCGAAATAAATGAGTGTGGCCTTCTCCGTTGTTGGTTGATATGACGCATGATTCCTTGCTGTGGGACCTGTATCCTCTGTCTGGGTGCTGGGCCGAAATAAATGAGAGTGGCCTTATCCGGTGGTGGTTGATATGTCGCATGATTCCTTGCTGTGTGACCTCTCTCCTCTGTCTGGGTGCTGGGCCGAAATAAATGAGAGTGGCCTTCTCCGGTGGTGGTTGATATGAGGCATGATTCCTTGCTGTGGGACCTCTCTCCTCTGTCTGGGTGCTGGTCCCAAATAAATGAGAGTGGCCTTCTCCGTTGGTGGTTGATATGAGGCATGATTCCTTGCTGTGGGACCTCTCTCCTCTGTCTGGGTGCTGTGCCGAAATAAATGAGAGTGGCCTTCTCCGTTGTTGGTTGATATGACGCATGATTCCTTGCTGTGGGACCTGTATCCTCTGTCTGGGTGCTGGGCCGAAATAAATGAGAGTGGCCTTATCCGGTGGTGGTTGATATGTCGCATGATTCCTTGCTGTGTGACCTCTCTCCTCTGTCTGGGTGCTGGGCCAAAATAAATGAGAGTGGCCTTCTCCGGTGGTGGTTGATATGAGGCATGATTCCTTGCTGTGGGACCTCTCTCCTCTGTCTGGGTGCTGGTCCCAAATAAATGAGAGTGGCCTTCTCCGTTGGTGGTTGATATGAGGCATGATTCCTTGCTGTGGGACCTCTCTCCTCTGTCTGGGTGCTGTGCCGAAATAAATGAGAGTGGCCTTCTCCGGTGGTGGTTGTTATGAGGCATGATTCCTTGCTGTAGGACCTGTATCCTCTGTCTGGGTGCTGGTCCGAAATAAATGAGAGTGGCCTTCTCCGTTGGTGGTTGATATGACGCATGATTCCTTGCTGTGGGACGTGTATCCTCTGTCAGGGTGCCGGGCCGAAATAAATGAGAGTAGCCTTCTCCGTTGGTGGTTGATATGAGGCATGATTCCTTGCTGTGGGACCTGTATCCTCTGTCTGGGTGCTGGGCTGAAATAAATGAGAGTGGCCTTCTCCGTTGGTGGTTGATTTGACGCATGATTACTTGCTGTGGGACCTGTATCCTCTGTCTGGGTGCTGGTCCCAAATAAATGAGAGTGGCCTTCTCCAGTGGTGGTTGATATGACGCCTTACTCCATGATGTGGGACCTCTCTCCTCTGTCTGGGTGCTGGTTCGAAATAAATGAGAGTGGCCTTCTCCGTTGTTGGTTGATATGAGGCATGATTCCTTGCTGTGGGACCTCTCTCCTCTGTCTGGGTGCTGGTCCCAAATAAATGAGAATGGCCTTCTCCGTTGGTGGATGATATGAGGCATGATTCCTTGCTGTGGGACCTCTCTCCTCTGTCTGGGTGCTGGGCCGAAATAATTGAGAGTGGCCTTCTCCGGTGGTGGTTGATATGAGGCATGATTCCTTGCTGTGGGACCTGTATCCTCTGTCTTGGTGCTGGTTCGAAATAAATGAGAGTGGCCTTCTCCGTTGTTGGTTGATATGACGCATGATTCCTTGCTGTTGGACCTGTATCCTCTGTCTGGGTGCTGGGCCGAAATAAATGAGAGTGGCCTTCTCCGTTGGTGGTTGATATGAGGCATGATTCCTTGCTGTGGGACCTGTATCCTCTGTCTGGGTGCTGGGACGAAAGAAATGAGAGTGGCCTTCTCCGTTGGTGGTTGATAAGAGGCATGATTCCTTGCTGAGTGACCTGTATCCTCTGTCTGGGAGCTGGTTCCAAATAAATGAGAGTGGCCTTCTCCGGTGGTGGTTGATATGAGGCATGATTCCTTGCTAAGTGACCTGTATCCTCTGTCTGAGAGCTGGTTCCAAATAAATGAGAGTGGCCTTCTCCGGTGGTGGTTGATATGACGCATGATTCCTTGATGTGGGACCTGTATTCTCTGTCTGGGTGCTGGGCCGAAATAAATGAGAGTGGCCTTCTCCGTTGGTGGTTGATATGAGGCATGATTCCTTGCTGTGGGACCTGTATCCTCTGTCTGGGTGCTGGTCCGAAATAAATGAGAGTGGCCTTCTCCGTTGGTGGTTGATATGACGCATGATTCCTTGCTGTGGAACCTGTATCCTCTGTCTGGGTGCTGGTCCGAAATAAATGAGAGTGGCCTTCTCCGTTGTTGGTTGATATGACGCATGATTCCTTGCTGTGGGACCTGTATCATCTGTCTGGGTGCTGGGCCGAAATAAATTAGAGTGGCCTACTCCGTTGGTGGTTGATATGAGGCATGATTCCTTGCTGTGTGACCTCTCTCCTCTGTCTGGGTGCTGGGCCGAAATAAATGAGAGTGGCCTTCTCCGGTGGTGGTTGATATGAGGCATGATTCCTTGCTGTGGGACCTCTCTCCTCTGTCTGGGTGCTGGTCCCAAATAAATGAGAATGGCCTTCTCCGTTGGTGGTTGATATGAGGCATGATTCCTTGCTGTGGGACCTCTCTCCTCTGTCTGGGTGCTGGGCCGAAATAATTGAGAGTGGCCTTCTCCGGTGGTGGTTGATATGAGGCATGATTCCTTGCTGTGGGACCTGTCTCCTCTGTCTTGGTGCTGGTTCGAAATAAATGAGAGTGGCCTTCTCCGTTGTTGGTTGATATGACGCATGATTCCTTGCTGTGGGACCAGTATCCTCTGTCAGGGTGTCAAACCGAAATAAATGAGAGTGGCCTTCTCCGTTGGTGGTTGATATGAGGCATGATTCCTTGCTGTGGGACCTGTATCCTCTGTCTGGGTGCTGGTCCGAAATAAATGAGTGGCCTTCTCCGTTGTTGGTTGATATGACGCATGATTCCTTGCTGTTGGACCTTTATCCTCTGTCTGGGTGCTGGGCCGAAATAAATGAGAGTGGCCTTCTCCGTTGGTGGTTGATATGAGGCATGATTCCTTGCTGTGGGACTTGTATCCTCTGTCTGGGTGTTGGGACGAAAGAAATGAGAGTGGCCTTCTCCGTTGGTGGTTGATATGAGGCATGATTCCTTGCTGAGCGAACTGTATCCTCTGTCTGGGAGCTGGTTCCAAATAAATGAGAGTGGCCTTCTCCGGTGGTGGTTGATATGACGCCTTATTCCTTGCTGTGGGACCTCTCTACTCTGTCTGGGTGCTGGTCCGAAATAAATGAGAGTGGCCTTCTCCAGTGGTGGTTGATATGACGCATGATTCCTTGCTGTGTGACCTGTATCCTCTGTCTGGGTGCTGGTCCCAAAGAAATGAGAGTGGCCTTCTCCGTTGGTGGTTGATATGACGCATGATTCCTTGCTGTGGGACCTCTCTCATCTGTCTGGGTGCTGGTCCGAAATAAATGAGAGTGGCCTTCTCCTTTGGTGGTTGATATGACGCATGATTCCTTGCTGTGGGACCTCTCTCCTCTGTCTGGGTGCTGGTCCGAAATAAATGAGAGTGGCCTTCTCCGTTGGTGGTTGATATGACGCATGATTCCTTGCTGTGGGACCTGTATTCTCTGTCTGGGTGCTGGGCCGAAATATATGAGAGTGGCCTTCTCCGTTGGTGGTTGATATGAGGCATGATTCCTTGCTGTGGGACCTGTATCCTCTGTCTGGGTTCTGGGCCGAAATAAATAAGAGTGGCCTTCTCCGGTGGGGGTTGATATGAGGCATGATTCCTTACTGTGGGACCTCTCTCCTCTGTCTGGGTGCTGGTCCGAAATAAATGAGAGTGGCCTTCGCCGTTGGTGGTTTATATGAGGCATGATTCCTTGCTGTGGGATCTGTATCCTCTGTCTGGTTGCTGGTCCGAAATAAATGAGAGTGGCCTTCTCCGTTGGTGGTTGATATGAGGCATGATTCCTTGCTGTGGGACCTGTATCCTCTGTCTGGGTGCTGGTCCGAAATAAATGAGAGTGGCCTTCTCCGTTTTTGGTTGATATGACGCATGATTCCTTGCTGTGGGACCTCTCTCCTCTGTCTGGGTGCTGGTCCGAAATAAATGAGAGTGGCCTTCTCCATTGGTGGTTGATATGACGCATGATTCCATGTTGTGGGACCTGTATCCTCTGTCTGGGTGCTGGGCCGAAATAAATGAGAGTGGCCTTCTCCGTTGGTGTTTGATATGAGGCATGATTCCTTGCTGTGGGACCTGTATCCTCTGTCTGGGTGCTGGGCCGAAATAAATTAGAGTGGCTTTCTCCGTTGGTGGTTGATATGAGGCATGATTCCTTGCTGTGTGACCTCTCTCCTCTGTCTGGGTGCTGGGCCGAAATAAATGAGAGTGGCCTTCTCCGGTGGTGGTTGATATGAGGCATGATTCCTTGCTGTGGGACCTCTCTCCTCTGTCTGGGTGCTGGTCCCAAATAAATGAGAATGGCCTTCTCCGTTGGTGGATGATATGAGGCATGATTCCTTGCTGTGGGACCTCTCTCCTCTGTCTGGGTGCTGGGCCGAAATAATTGAGAGTGGCCTTCTCCGGTGGTGGTTGATATGAGGCATGATTCCTTGCTGTGGGACCTGTATCCTCTGTCTTGGTGCTGGTTCGAAATAAATGAGAGTGGCCTTCTCCGTTGTTGGTTGATATGACGCATGATTCCTTGCTGTTGGACCTGTATCCTCTGTCTGGGTGCTGGGCCGAAATAAATGAGAGTGGCCTTCTCCGTTGGTGGTTGATATGAGGCATGATTCCTTGCTGTGGGACCTGTATCCTCTGTCTGGGTGCTGGGACGAAAGAAATGAGAGTGGCCTTCTCCGTTGGTGGTTGATAAGAGGCATGATTCCTTGCTGAGTGACCTGTATCCTCTGTCTGGGAGCTGGTTCCAAATAAATGAGAGTGGCCTTCTCCGGTGGTGGTTGATATGAGGCATGATTCCTTGCTAAGTGACCTGTATCCTCTGTCTGAGAGCTGGTTCCAAATAAATGAGAGTGGCCTTCTCCGGTGGTGGTTGATATGACGCCTTATTCCTTGCTGTGGGACCTCTCTCCTCTGTCTGGGTGCTGGTCCGAAATAAATGAGAGTGGCCTTCTCCGGTGGTGGTTGATATGACGCATGGTTCCTTGCTGTGTGACCTGTATCCTCTGTCTGGGTGCTGGTCCCAAATAAACGAGTGGCCTTCTCCGGTGGTAGTTGATATGACGCATGATTCCTTGCTGTGGGACCTCTCTACTCTGTCTGGGTGCTGGTCCGAAATAAATGAGAGTGGCGTTCTCCTTTGGTTGTTGATATGACGCATGATTCCTTGCTGTGGGACCCCTCTCTTCTGTCTGGGAGCTGGTCCGAAATAAATGGGAGTGGCCTTCTCCGTTGGTGGTTGATATGACGCATGATTCCTTGCTGTGGGACCTGTATCCTCTGTCTGGGTGCTGGGCCGAAATAAATGAGAGTGGCCTTCTCCGTTGGTGGTTGATATGAGGCATGATTCCTTGCTGTGGGACCTGTATCCTCTGTCTGGGTGCTGGTCCGAAATAAATGAGTGTGGCCTTCTCCGTTGTTGGTTGATATGACGCATGATTCCTTGCTGTGGGACCTGTATCCTCTGTCTGGGTGCTGGGCCGAAATAAATGAGAGTGGCCTTATCCGGTGGTGGTTGATATGTCGCATGATTCCTTGCTGTGTGACCTCTCTCCTCTGTCTGGGTGCTGGGCCGAAATAAATGAGAGTGGCCTTCTCCGGTGGTGGTTGATATGAGGCATGATTCCTTGCTGTGGGACCTCTCTCCTCTGTCTGGGTGCTGGTCCCAAATAAATGAGAGTGGCCTTCTCCGTTGGTGGTTGATATGAGGCATGATTCCTTGCTGTGGGACCTCTCTCCTCTGTCTGGGTGCTGTGCCGAAATAAATGAGAGTGGCCTTCTCCGTTGTTGGTTGATATGACGCATGATTCCTTGCTGTGGGACCTGTATCCTCTGTCTGGGTGCTGGGCCGAAATAAATGAGAGTGGCCTTATCCGGTGGTGGTTGATATGTCGCATGATTCCTTGCTGTGTGACCTCTCTCCTCTGTCTGGGTGCTGGGCCAAAATAAATGAGAGTGGCCTTCTCCGGTGGTGGTTGATATGAGGCATGATTCCTTGCTGTGGGACCTCTCTCCTCTGTCTGGGTGCTGGTCCCAAATAAATGAGAGTGGCCTTCTCCGTTGGTGGTTGATATGAGGCATGATTCCTTGCTGTGGGACCTCTCTCCTCTGTCTGGGTGCTGTGCCGAAATAAATGAGAGTGGCCTTCTCCGGTGGTGGTTGTTATGAGGCATGATTCCTTGCTGTAGGACCTGTATCCTCTGTCTGGGTGCTGGTCCGAAATAAATGAGAGTGGCCTTCTCCGTTGGTGGTTGATATGACGCATGATTCCTTGCTGTGGGACGTGTATCCTCTGTCAGGGTGCCGGGCCGAAATAAATGAGAGTAGCCTTCTCCGTTGGTGGTTGATATGAGGCATGATTCCTTGCTGTGGGACCTGTATCCTCTGTCTGGGTGCTGGGCTGAAATAAATGAGAGTGGCCTTCTCCGTTGGTGGTTGATTTGACGCATGATTACTTGCTGTGGGACCTGTATCCTCTGTCTGGGTGCTGGTCCCAAATAAATGAGAGTGGCCTTCTCCAGTGGTGGTTGATATGACGCCTTACTCCATGCTGTGGGACCTCTCTCCTCTGTCTGGGTGCTGGTTCGAAATAAATGAGAGTGGCCTTCTCCGTTGTTGGTTGATATGACGCATGATTCCTTGCTGTGGGACCTGTATCCTCTGTCAGGGTGCCGGGCCGAAATAAATGAGAGTGGCCTTCTCCGTTGGTGGTTGATATGAGGCATGATTCATTGCTGTGGGACCTGTATCCTCTGTCTGGGTGCTGGTCCGAAATAAATGAGAGTGGCCTTCTCCGTTGTTGGTTGATATGACGCATGATTCCTTGCTGTTGGACCTGTATCCTCTGTCTGGGTGCTGGGCCGAAATAAATGAGAGTGGCCTTCTCCGTTGGTGGTTGATATGAGGCATGATTCCTTGCTGTGGGACCTGTATCCTCTGTCTGGGTGCTGGGACGAAAGAAATGAGAGTGGCCTTTTCCGTTGGTGGTTGATATGAGGCATGATTCCTTGCTGAGTGACCTGTATCCTCTGTCTGGGAGCTGGTTCCAAATAAATGAGAGTGGCCTTCTCCGGTGGTGGTTGATATGAGGCATGATTCCTTGCTAAGTGACCTGTATCCTCTGTATGGGAGCTGGTTCCAAATAAATGAGAGTGGCCTTCTCCGGTGGTGGTTCATATGACGCCTTATTCCTTGCTGTGGGACCTCTCTCCTCTGTCTGGGTGCTGGTCCGAAATAAATGAGAGTGGCCTTCTCCGGTGGTGGTTGATATGACGCATGGTTCCTTGCTGTGGGACCTGTATCCTCTGTCTGGGTGCTGGTCCCAAATAAACGAGAGTGGCCTTCTCCGGTGGTAGTTGATATGACGCATGATTCAATGCTGTCGGACCTCTCTACTCTGTCTGGGTGCTGGTCCGAAATAAATGAGAGTGGCGTTCTCCTTTGGTGGATGATATGACGCATGATTCCTTGCAGTGGGACCCCTCTCTTCAGTCTGGGTGCTGGTCCGAAATAAATGAGAGTGGCCTTCTCCGTTGGTGGTTGATATGACGCATGATTCCTTGCTGTGGGACCTGTATCCTCTGTCTGGGTGCTGGGCCGAAATAAATGAGAGTGGCCTTCTCCGTTGGTGGTTGATATGAGGCATGATTCCTTGCTGTGGGACCTGTATCCTCTGTCTGGGTGCTGGTCCGAAATAAATGAGAGTGGCCTTCTCCGTTGTTGGTTGATATGACGCATGATTCCTTGCTGTGGGACCTGTATCCTCTGTCTGGGTGCTGGGCCGAAATAAATGAGAGTGGCCTTATCCGGTGGTGGTTGATATGTTGCATGATTCCTTGCTGTGTGACCTCTCTCCTCTGTCTGGGTGCTGGCGAAATAAATGAGAGTGGCCTTCTCCGTTGGTGGTTGATATGAGGCATGATTCCTTGCTGTGGGACCTCTCTCCTCTGTCTGGGTGCTGGTCCCAAATAAATGAGAGTGGCCTTCTCCGTTGGTGGTTGATATGAGGCATGATTCCTTGCTGTGGGACCTCTCTCCTCTGTCTGGGTGCTGTGCCGAAATAAATGAGAGTGGCCTTCTCCGGTGGTGGTTGTTATGAGGCATGATTCCTTGCTGTAGGACCTGTATCCTCTGTCTGGGTGCTGGTCCGAAATAAATGAGAGTGGCCTTCTCCGTTGTTGGTTGATATGACGCATGATTCCATGCTGTGGGACCTGTATCCTCTGTCAGGGTGCCGGGCCGAAATAAATGAGAGTAGCCTTCTCCGTTGGTGGTTGATATGAGGCATGATTCCTTGCTGTGGGACCTGTATACTCTGTCTGGGTGCTGGTCCGAAATAAATGAGAGTGGCCTTCTCCGTTGGTGGTTGATATGACGCATGATTCCTTGCTGTGGGACCTCTCTCCTCTCTCTGGGTGCTGGGCCGAAATAAATGAGAGTGGCCTTCTCCGTTGGTGGTTGATATGAGGCATGATTCCTTGCTGTGGGACCTGTATCCTCTGTCTGGGTGCTGGGACGAAAAAAATGAGAGTGGCCTTCTCCGTTGGTGGTTGATATGAGGCATGATTCCTTGCTGAGTGACCTGTATCCTCTGTCTGGGAGCTGGTTCCAAATAAATGAGAGTGGCCTTCTCCGGTGGTGGTTGATATGAGGCATGATTCCTTGCTAAGTGACCTGTATCCTCTGTCTGGGAGCTGGTTCCAAATAAATGAGAGTGGCCTTCTCCGGTGGTGGTTGATATGACGCCTTATTCCTTGCTGTGGGACCTCTCTCCTCTGTCTGGGTGCTGGTCCGAAATAAATGAGAGTAGCCCTCTCCGTTGGTGGTTAATATGACGCATGATTCCTTGCTGTGGGACCTGTATCCTCTGTCTGGGTGCTGGGCTGAAATAAATGAGAGTGGCCTTCTCCGTTGGTGGTTGATATGACGCATGATTACTTGCTGTGTGACCTGTATCCTCTGTCTGGGTGCTGGTCCCAAATAAATGAGAGTGGCCTTCTCCAGTGGTGGTTGATATGACGCCTTACTCCATGCTGTGGGACCTCACTCCTCTGTCTGGGTGCTGGTCCGAAATAAATGAGAGTGGCCTTCTCCGGTGGTGGTTGATATGACGCATGATTCCTTGCTGTGTGACCTGTATCCTCTGTCTGGGTGCTGGTCCCAAATAAATGAGAGTGGCCTTCTCCGGTGGTGGTTGATATGACGCATGATTCCTTGCTGTGGGACCTCTCTCCTCTTTCTGGGTGCTTGGCCGAAATAAATGAGAGTGGCCTTCTCCGGTGGTGGTTGATATGACTCATGATTCCTTGCTGTGGGACCTCTCTCCTCTGTTTGGGTGCTGGGCCGAAATAAATGAGAGTGGCCTTCTCCGGTGGTGGTTGATATGACGCATGATTCCTTGCTGTGGGACCTCTCTCCTCTGTCTTGGTGCTGGGCCGAAATAAATGAGAGTGGCCTTCTCCGTTCGTGGTTGATATGAATCATTATTCCTAGCAGTGGGACCTGTATCCTCTGTCTGGGTGCTGGTCCGAAAAAAATGAGAGTGGCCTTCTCCGTTGGTGGTTGATATGACACATGATTCCTTGCTGTGGGACCTGTATCCTCTGTCTGGGTGCTGGGCCGAAATAAATGAGAGTGGCCTTCTCCGTTGGTGGTTGATATGAGGCATGAATCCTTCATGTGTGACCTGTATCCTCTGTCTGAGTGCTGGTCCCAAATAAATGAGAGTGGCCTTCTCCAGTGGTGGTTGATATGACGCCTTATTCCTTGCTGTGGGACCTCTCTCCTCTGTCTGGGTGCTGGTCCGAAATAAATGAGAGTGGCCTTCTCCGGTGGTGGTTGATATGACGCATGATTCCTTGCTGTGGGACCTCTCTCCTTTGTTTGGGTGCCGGGCCGAAATAAATGAGAGTGGCCTTCTCCGGTGGTGGTTGATATGAGGCATGATTCCTTGCTGTGGGACCTGTATCCTCTGTCTGGGTGCTGGGTCGAAAAAAATGAGAGTGGCCTTCTCCGTTGGTGGTTGATATGAGGCATGATTCCTTGCTGAGTGACCTGTATCCTCTGTCTGGGTGCTGGTCCGAAATAAATGAGATTAGCCCTCTTCGTTGGTGGTTGATATGACGCATGATTCCTTGCTGTGGGACCTCTGTCTGGGTGCTGGGAAGAAATAAATGAGAGTGGCCTTCTCCGTTGGTGGTTGATATGACGCATGATTCCTTGCTGTGGGACCTGTATCCTCTGTCTGGGTGCTGGTCCGAAATAAATGAGAGTAGCCCTCTTCGTTGGTGGTTGATATGATGCATGATTCCTTGCTGAGTGACCTGTATCCTCTGTCTGGGAGCTGGTTCCAAATAAATGAGAGTGGCCTTCTCCGGTGCTGGTTGATATGACGCCTTATTCCTTGCTGTGGGACCTCTCTCCTCTGTCTGGGTGCTGGTCCGAAATAAATGAGAGTAGCCCTCTTCGTTGGTGGTTGATATGACGCATGATTCCTTGCTGTGTGACCTGTATCCTCTGTCTGGGTGCTGGTCCCAAATAAATGAGAGTGGCCTTCTCCGGTGGTAGTTGATATGACGCATGATTCCTTGCTGTGGGACCTCTCTCCTATGTCTGGGTGCTGGTCCGAAATAAATGAGAGTGGCCTTCTCCTTTGGTGGTTGATATGAGGCATGATTCCTTGCTGTGGGACCTGTATCCTCTGTCTGGGTGCTGGTCCGAAATAAGTGAGAGTGGCCTTCTCCGTTGGTGGTTGATATGACGCATGATTCCTTGCTGTGGGACCTGTATCCTCTGTCTGGGTGCTGGGACGAAAGATATGAGAGTGGCCTTCTCCGTTGGTGGTTGATATGAGGCATGATTTCTTGCTAAGTGACCTGTATCCTCTGTCTTGGAGCTGGTTCCAAATAAATGAGAGTAGCCTTCTCCGGTGGTGTTTGATATGACACCTTATTCCTTGCTGTGGGACCTCTCTCCTCTGTCTGGGTGCTGGTCCGAAATAAATGAAAGTGGCCTTCTCCGGAGGTGGTTGATATGACGCATGATTCCTTGCTGTGTGACCTGTATCCTCTGTCTGGGTGCTGGTCCCAAATAAATGAGAGTGGCCTTCTCCGGTGGTGGTTGATATGATGCATGATTCCTTGCTGTGGGACCTCTCTCCTCTGTCTGGGTGCTGGGCCGAAATAAATGAGAGTGGCCTTCTCTGTTGGTAGTTAATATGAGGCATGATTCCTTGCTGTGCGACCTGTATGCTCTGTCTAGGTGCTGAGCCGAAATAAATGAGAGTGGCCTTCTCTGGTGGTGGTTGATATGAGGCATGATTCCTTCCTGTGGGACCTCTCTCCTCTGTCTGGGTGCTGGTCCCAAATAAATGAGAGTGGCCTTCTCCGGTGGTGGTTGATATGACGCATGATTCCTTGCTGTGGGACCTCTCTCCTCTGTCTGGGTGCTGGTCCGAAATAAATGAGAGTGGCCTTCTCCGTTGGTGGTTGATATGACGCATGATACATTGCTGTGTGACCTCTGTCTGGGTGCTGGGAAGAAATAAATGAGAGTGGCCTTCTCCGTTGGTGGTTGATCTGACGCATGATTCCTTGCTGTGGGGCCTGTATCCTCTGTCTGGGTGCTGGTCCGAAATAAATGAGAGTAGCCCTCTCCGTTGGTGGTTAATATGACGCATGATTCCTTGCTGTGGGACCTGTATACTCTGTCTGGGTGCTGGGCCGAAATAAATGAGAGTGGCCTTCTCCGTTGGTGGTTGATATGAGGCATGATTCCTTGCTGTGGGACCTGTATCCTCTGTCTGGGTGCTGGTCCGAAATTAATGAGAGTGGCCTTCTCCGTTGTTGGTTGATATGACGCATGATTCCTTGCTGTGGGACCTGTATCCTCTGTCTGGGTGCTGGGCCGAAATAAATGAGAGTGGCCTTCTCTGTTGGTAGTTAATATGAGGCATGATTCCTTGCTGTGTGACCTGTATCCTCTGTCTAGGTGCTGAGACGAAATAAATGAGAGTGGCCTTCTCCGGTGGTGGTTGATATGAGGCATGATTACTTGCTGTGGGACTTCTCTCCTCTGTCTGGTTGCTGGTCCGAAATAAATGAGAGTGGCCTTCTCCGTTGGTGGTTGATATGACTTATGATACCTTGCTGTGTGACCTGTATCCTCTGTCTGGGTGCTGGTCCCAAATAAATGAGAGTGGCCTTCTCCGGTGGTGGTTGATATGATGCATGATTCCTTGCTGTGGGACCTCTCTCCTCTGTCTGGGTGCTGGGCCGAAATAAATGAGAGTGGCCTTCTCCGGTGGTGGTTGATATGACGCATGATTCCTTGCTGTGGGACCTCTCTCTCTGTCTGGGTGCTGGGCAGAAATAAATGAGAGTGGCCTTCTCCGGTGGTGGTTGATATGACGCATGATTCCTTGCTGTGGGACCTGTATCCTCTGTCTGGGTGCTGGGCCGAAATAAATGAGAGTGGCCTTCTCCGGTGGTGGTTGATATGAGGCATGATTCCTTGCTGTGGGACCTCTCTCCTCTGTCTGGGTGCTGGTCCCAAATAAATGAAGTGGCCTTCTCCGGTGGTGGTTGATATGAGGCATGATTCCCTTGCTGTGGGACCTCTCTCCTCTGTCTGGGTGCTGGTTCCAAAATAAATGAGAGTGGCCTTCTCCGTTGGTGGTTGATATGACGCATGATTCCTTGCTGTGGGACCTCTCTCCTCTGTCTGGGTGCTGGTCCGAAATAAATGAGAGTGGCCTTCTCCGTTGGTGGTTGATATGACGCATGATTCCTTGCTGTGGGACCTCTCTCCTCTGTCTGGGTGCTGGTCCGAAATAAATGAAGTGGCCTTCTCCGGTGGTGGTTGATATGACGCATGATTCCTTGCTGTGGGACCTGTATCCTCTGTCTGGGTGCTGGGCCGAAATAAATAGAGTGGCCTTCTCCGTTGGTGGTTGATATGAGGCATGATTCCTTGCTGTGGGACCTCTATCCTCTGTCTGGGTGCTGGTCCGAAATAAATGAGAGTGGCCTTCTCCGTTGGTGGTTGATATGACGCATGATTCCTTGCTGTGGGACCTGTATCCTCTGTCTGGGTGCTGGGCCGAAATAAATGAGAGTGGCCTTCTCCGGTGGTGGTTGATATGAGGCATGATTCCTTGCTGTGGGACCTGTATCCTCTGTCTGGGTGCTGGTCCGAAATAAATGAGAGTGGCCTTCTCCGTTGGTGGTTGATATGACGCATGATTCCTTGCTGTGGGACCTGTATCCTCTGTCTGGGTGCTGGGCCGAAATAAATGAGTGGCCTTCTCCGTTGGTGGTTGATATGAGGCATGATTCCTTGCTGTGGGACCTCTCTCCTCTGTCTGGGTGCTGGTCCGAAATAAATGAGAGTGGCCTTCTCCGTTGGTGGTTGATATGACGCATGATTCCTTGCTGTGGGACCTGTATCCTCTGTCTAGGTGCTGGTCCGAAATAAATGAAGTGGCCTTCTCCGTTGGTGGTTGATATGAGGCATGATTCCTTGCTGTGGGACCTGTATCCTCTGTCTGGGTGCTGGTCCGAAATAAATGAGAGTGGCCTTCTCCGTTGGTGGTTGATATGACGCATGATTCCTTGCTGTGGGACCTGTATCCTCTGTCTGGGTGCTGGTCCGAAATAAATGAAGTGGCCTTCTCCGGTGGTGGTTGATATGACGCATGATTCCTTGCTGTGGGACCTCTATCCTCTGTCTGGGTGCTGGTCCGAAATAAATGAAGTGGCCTTCTCCGTTGGTGGTTGATATGACGCATGATTCCTTGCTGTGGGACCTCTCTCCTCTGTCTGGGTGCTGGTCGAAATAAATGAGAGTGGCCTTCTCCGTTGGTGGTTGATATGACGCATGATTCCTTGCTGTGGGACCTGTATCCTCTGTCTGGGTGCTGGGCCGAAATAAATGAGTGGCCTTCTCCGTTGGTGGTTGATATGAGGCATGATTCCTTGCTGTGGGACCTGTATCCTCTGTCTGGGTGCTGGTCGAAATAAATGAGAGTGGCCTTCTCCGTTGGTGGTTGATATGAGGCATGATTCCTTGCTGTGGGACCTGTATCCTCTGTCTGGGTGCTGGGCCGAAATAAATGAGAGTGGCCTTCTCCGGTGGTGGTTGATATGAGGCATGATTCCTTGCTGTGGGACCTCTCTCCTCTGTCTGGGTGCTGGTCCCAAATAAATGAGAGTGGCCTTCTCCGTTGGTGGTTTGATATGAGGCATGATTCCTTGCTGTGGGACCTCTCTCCTCTGTCTGGGTGCTGGTCCCAAATAAATGAGAGTGGCCTTCTCCGTTGGTGGTTGATATGACGCATGATTCCTTGCTGTGGGACCTGTATCCTCTGTCTGGGTGCTGGGCCGAAATAAATAGAGTGGCCTTCTCCGTTGGTAGTTGATATGAGGCATGATTCCTTGCTGTGGGACCTGTATCCTCTGTCTAGGTGCTGAGCCGAAATAAATGAGAGTAGCCCTCTCCGCTGGTGGTTAATATGACGCATGATTCCTTGCTGTGGGACCTGTATCCTCTGTCTGGGTGCTGGGCCGAAATAAATAGAGTGGCCTTCTCCATTGGTGGTTGATATGAGGCATGATTCCTTGCTGTGGGACCTCTCTCCTCTGTCTGGGTGCTGATCCAAAATAAATGAAGTGGCCTTCTCCGTTGGTGGTTGATATGACGCATGATTCCTTGCTGTGGGACCTGTATCCTCTGTCTGGGTGCTGGGCCGAAACAAATGAGAGTGGCCTTCTCCGTTGGTAGTTGATATGAGGCATGATTTCTTGCTATGTGACCTGTATCCTCTGTCTGGGTGCTGAGCCGAAATAAATGAGAGTGGCCTTCTCCGGTGGTGGTTGACATGAGGCATGATTCCTTGCTGTGGGACCTCACTCCTCTGTCTGGGTGCTGGTCCCAAATAAATGAGAGTGGCCTTCTCCGGTGGTGGTTGATATGACGCATGATACCTTGCTGTGTGACCTGTATCCTCTGTCTAGGTGCTGAGCCGAAATAAATGAGAGTGGCCTTCTCCGGTGGTGGTTGACATGAGGCATGATTCCTTGCTGTGGGACCTCTCTCCTCTGTCTGGGTGCTGGTCCGAAATAAATGAGAGTGGCCTTCTCTGTTGGTGGTTGATATGACGCATGATACCTTGCTGTGTGACCTGTATCCTCTGTCTGGGTGCTGGTCCCAAATAAATGAGAGTGGCCTTCTCCGGTGGTGGTTGATATGATGCATGATTCCTTGCTGTGGGACCTCTCTCCTCTGTCTGGGTGCTGGGCCGAAATAAATGAGAGTGGCCTTCTCCGTTGTTGGTTGATATGACGCATGATTCCTTGCTGTGGGACTTCCTCTGTCTGGGTGCTGGGAAGAAATAAATGAGAGTGGCCTTCTCCGTTGGTGGTTGATATGACGCATGATTCCTTGCTGTGGGACCTGTATCCTCTGTCTGGGTGCTGGTACGAAATAAATGAGAGTAGCCTTCTCCGTTGGTGGTTAATATGACGCATGATTCCTTGCTGTGGGACCTGTATCCTCTGTCTGGGTGCTGGGCCGAAATAAATGAGAGTGGCCTTCTCCGTTGGTGGTTGATATGAGGCATGATTCCTTGCTGTGGGACCTGTATCCTCTGTCTGGGTGCTGATCCGAAATAAATGAGAGTGGCCTTCTCCGTTGTTGGTTGATATGACGCATGATTCCTTGCTGTGGGACCTGTATCCTCTGTCTGGGTGCTGGGCCGCAATAAATGAGAGTGGCCTTCTCTGTTGGTAGTTAATATGAGGCATGATTCCTTGCTGTGTGACCTGTATCCTCTGTCTAGGTGCTGAGCCGAAATAAATGAGAGTGGCCTTCTCCGGTGGTGGTTGATGTGACAACCACCCGCCAATCCCGTCGTACTATGCCACAGTTGCCATACAGGTCTCCACTAGAGACTTCTGGAGGCGAATCCACTGTGAGCACAGTAGACGTTTAAGATTGGTTGGTGGGCCCAGAAATGATACAATCGCGATTGCATATACAATCGGTAAAATAAAATTATCAATTTCACACTGAAATTGATTTAATTTGCTGCCACCACTCTTCGTATTGAATCGGAGCGAAGAGACCCCGGCTAGCTATTCCTAAATGGAAGAACGGTTATTTGTAACCTTGCTAGTAGATTAACAAATTATAAAAATAAAACAATTTGGTAGTACGTCTCCTGAGGACAGAGCTCTTAGCATAGATCAGATGATCAAGTAACAAGGGCAAAACTGGAACGATGAAATCGTTAGTTTTTATTCTAAACTATACACAAAAAAGATATACATTAAAACCGACAGATAAATATACCTGTCAGTTGAACAGATTGGTTTGGATAGAAATAGAAGAGCTGGAAGGGAATAAAATGTCTGTAAGTTCTGAATTACCGTAGTAAAGTCCAGTAAAAGGCAAAGTCTCTGTAAGGTATAATCCAATATGGTGGTGTGCCCGTGTCCAGCGGGCAGTCGGGATGTTGTTCGACGTCAGAAGAAGAAGAAGGACCCCGGGCTGGATGTGTCGCAGGGTTTTACCCCCTCTGTAGTGGGGAGGGGTTGTGACCCGCACAAGTCCGGCCTTGGGTAAGTGGAAGAGGGGCAGTTCCTGCCCTGGACCGAGAAAATCTGGCTGAATCTTTGCCGTGCCCGTTTCTCCGTATCCGTGGGTCAAATTAGGACATAGAGGCCATATTGATGATCAGCACAATTTTACAAATCCTCTGATACCAAACAGGATAGAATTACCATTGGGATTCCCTGAGAGCTTTGATATCTGAGAGAGAGAATCTCTGATTGACTGGCCGATTCCCGGAAAGGTGTATTATTGGGACCGGAATAATCCCTGAAGAGATGGTTCAGTGCATTGGTCCCGAACCCAGGAAATATGAGGAAATATGGATGCAGATATGAAAGCTATGTATTAGAGGAGGCTGCTTCGTGACCTCTTCTTGTGTCTCAGACAGCTGTCTGATAAGAATCTGTCCTGCTCTCTTTGAAGCGCACTGGCAGGACTGAAGGGGTGAGGCCCCTGCTGGTATGGGAGACACTACGGCTGCAGAAAGACCAGGTTTATGAGCTTCTGTCACTAGAGAACTAGATTGATGGCTACTCAACTTGGCATGGGGCAGGAAAGGTTTGTCACAAGGAGGTGATAATGGCACCTCTGCTCTGTGAATTACTCCTTTAGTGAAAAGAGAAGAGTTTTAGTTAAGGCTCTGGTGTCTCTGGGATTGTGAAATATGGCGCATTTGCGATTTCCTAGTATCGCTGTGGATCGCTGTGGATCGCAAAGCGTAACAGTTGATATGACGCATGATTCCTTGCTGTGGGACCTCTCTCCTCTGTCTGGGTGCTGGTCCGAAATAAATGAGAGTGGCCTTCTCCGTTGGTGGTTGATATGATGCATGATACCTTGCTGTGTGACCTGTATCCTCTGTCTGGGTGCTGGTCCCAAATAAATGAGAGTGGCCTTCTCCGGTGGTGGTTGATATGATGCATGATTCCTTGCTGTGGTACATCTCTTCTCTGTCTGGGTGCTGGGCCGAAATAAATGAGAGTGGCCTTCTCCGGTGTTGGTTGATATGACGCATGATTCTTTGCTGTGGGACCTCTGTCTGGGTGCTGGGAAGAAATAAATGAGAGTGGCCTTCTCCGTTGGTGGTTGATATGACGCATGATTCCTTGCTGTGGGACCTGTATCCTCTCTCTGGGTGCTGGTCCGAAATAAATGAGAGTAGCCCTCTCCGTTGGTGGTTGATATGATGCATTATTCCTTGCTGTGGGACCTTTATCCTCTGTCTGGGAGCTGGGCCGAAATAAATGAGAGTGGCCTTCTCCGTTGGTGGTTGATATGATGCATGATTCCTTGCTGTGTGATCTGTATCCTCTGTCTGGGTGCTGATCCCAAATAAATGAGAGTGGCCTTCTCCGTTGGTGGTTGATATGACGCATGATTCCTTGCTGTGGGACCTGAAATTCTCTGTCTGGGTGCTGGGCCGAAATAAATGAGAGTGGCCTTCTCCGTTGGTGGTTGATATGAGGCATGATTCCTTGCTGTGGGACCTGTATCCTCTGTCTGGGTGCTGGTCCGAAATAAATGAGAGTGGCCTTCTCCGTTGGTGGTTGATATGACGCATGATTCCTTGCTGTGGGACCTCTCTCCTCTGTCTGGGTGCTGGGCCGAAATAAATGAGAGTGGCCTTCTCCGGTGGTGGTTGATATGAGGCATGATTCCTTGCTGTGGGACCTCTCTCCTCTGTCTGGGTGCTGGTCCCAAATAAATGAGAGTGGCCTTCTCCGGTGGTGGTTGATATGAGGCATGATTCCTTGCTGTGGGACCTCTCTCATCTGTCTGGGTGCTGGTCCGAAATAAATGAGAGTGGCCTTCTCCGTTGGTGGTTGATATGAGGCATGATTCCTTGCTGAGTGACCTGTATCCTCTGTCTGGGAGCTGGTTCCAAATAAATGAGAGTGGCCTTCTCCGGTGGTGGTTGATATGAGGCATGATTCCTTGCTAAGTGACCTGTATCCTCTGTATGGGAGCTGGTTCCAAATAAATGAGAGTGGCCTTCTCCGGTGGTGGTTGATATGACGCCTTATTCCTTGCTGTGGGACCTCTCTCCTCTGTCTGGGTGCTGGTCCGAAATAAATGAGAGTGGCCTTCTCCGGTGGTGGTTGATATGACGCATGGTTCCTTGCTGTGTGACCTGTATCCTCTGTCTGGGTGCTGGTCCCAAATAAACGAGAGTGGCCTTCTCAGGTGGTAGTTGATATGACGCATGATTCCATGCTGTCGGACCTCTCTACTCTGTCTGGGTGCTGGTCCGAAATAAATGAGAGTGGCGTTCTCCTTTGGTGGTTGATATGACGCATGATTCCTTGCAGTGGGACCCCTCTCTTCAGTCTGGGTGCTGGTCCGAAATAAATGAGAGTGGCCTTCTCCGTTGGTGGTTGATATGACGCATGATTCCTTGCTGTGGGACCTGTATCCTCTGTCTGGGTGCTGGGCCGAAATAAATGAGAGTGGCCTTCTCCGTTGGTGGTTGATATGAGGCATGATTCCTTGCTGTGGGACCTGTATCCTCTGTCTGGGTGCTGGTCCGAAATAAATGAGAGTGGCCTTCTCCGTTGTTGGTTGATATGACGCATGATTCCTTGCTGTGGGACCTGTATCCTCTGTCTGGGTGCTGGGCCGAAATAAATGAGAGTGGCCTTATCCGGTGGTGGTTGATATGTTGCATGATTCCTTGCTGTGTGACCTCTCTCCTCTGTCTGGGTGCTGGGCCGAAATAAATGAGAGTGGCCTTCTCCGTTGGTGGTTGATATGAGGCATGATTCCTTGTTGTGGGACCTCTCTCCTCTGTCTGGGTGCTGGTCCCAAATAAATGAGAGTGGCCTTCTCCGTTGGTGGTTGATATGAGGCATGATTCCTTGCTGTGGGACCTCTCTCCTCTGTCTGGGTGCTGTGCCGAAATAAATGAGAGTGGCCTTCTCCGGTGGTGGTTGTTATGAGGCATGATTCCTTGCTGTAGGACCTGTATCCTCTGTCTGGGTGCTGGTCCGAAATAAATGAGAGTGGCCTTCTCCGTTGTTGGTTGATATGACGCATGATTCCTTGCTGTGGGACCTGTATCCTCTGTCAGGGTGCCGGGCCGAAATAAATGAGAGTAGCCTTCTCCGTTGGTGGTTGATATGAGGCATGATTCCTTGCTGTGGGACCTGTATCCTCTGTCTGGGTGCTGGTCCGAAATAAATGAGAGTGGCCTTCTCCGTTGGTGGTTGATATGACGCATGATTCCTTGCTGTGGGACCTCTCTCCTCTCTCTGGGTGCTGGGCCGAAATAAATGAGAGTGGCCTTCTCCGTTGGTGGTTGATATGAGGCATGATTCCTTGCTGTGGGACCTGTATCTTCTGTCTGGGTGCTGGGACGAAAAAATGAGAGTGGCCTTCTCCGTTGGTGGTTGATATGAGGCATGATTCCTTGCTGAGTGACCTGTATCCTCTGTCTGGGAGCTGGTTCCAAATAAATGAGAGTGGCCTTCTCCGGTGGTGGTTGATATGAGGCATGATTCCTTGCTAAGTGACCTGTATCCTCTGTCTGGGAGCTGGTTCCAAATAAATGAGAGTGGCCTTCTCCGGTGGTGGTTGATATGACGCCTTATTCCTTGCTGTGGGACCTCTCTCCTCTGTCTGGGTGCTGGTCCGAAATAAATGAGAGTAGCCCTCTCCGTTGGTGGTTAATATGACGCATGATTCCTTGCTGTGGGACCTGTATCCTCTGTCTGGGTGCTGGGCTGAAATAAATGAGAGTGGCCTTCTCCGTTGGTGGTTGATATGACGCATGATTACTTGCTGTGTGACCTGTATCCTCTGTCTGGGTGCTGGTCCCAAATAAATGAGAGTGGCCTTCTCCAGTGGTGGTTGATATGACGCCTTACTCCATGCTGTGGGACCTCACTCCTCTGTCTGGGTGCTGGTCCGAAATAAATGAGAGTGGCCTTCTCCGGTGGTGGTTGATATGACGCATGATTCCTTGCTGTGTGACCTGTATCCTCTGTCTGGGTGCTGGTCCCAAATAAATGAGAGTGGCCTTCTCCGGTGGTGGTTGATATGACGCATGATTCCTTGCTGTGGGACCTCTCTCCTCTGTCTGGGTGCTTGGCCGAAATAAATGAGAGTGGCCTTCTCCGGTGGTGGTTGATATGACTCATGATTCCTTGCTGTGGGACCTCTCTCCTCTGTTTGGGTGCTGGGCCGAAATAAATGAGAGTGGCCTTCTCCGTTGGTGGTTGATATGACGCATGATTCCTTGCTGTGGGACCTCTATCCTCTGTCTTGGTGCTGGGCCGAAATAAATGAGAGTGGCCTTCTCCGTTGGTGGTTGATATGAATCATGATTCCTAGCAGTGGGACCTGTATCCTCTGTCTGGGTGCTGGTCCGAAATAAATGAGAGTGGCCTTCTCCGTTGGTGGTTGATATGACGCATGATTCCTTGCTGTGGGACCTGTATCCTCTGTCTGGGTGCTGGGCCGAAATAAATGAGAGTGGCCTTCTCCGGTGGTGGTTGATATGAGGCATGATTCCTTGCATGTGTGACCTGTCTCCTCTGTCTGGGTGCTGGTCCCAAATAAATGAGAGTGGCCTTCTCCAGTTGGTGGTTGATATGAGGCATGATTCCTTGCTGTGGGACCTCTCTCCTCTGTCTGGGTGCTGGTCCCAAATAAATGAGAGTGGCCTTCTCCGTTGGTGGTTGATATGAGGCATGATTCCTTGCTGTGGGACCTCTCTCTCTGTCTGGGTGCTGGGCCGAAATAAATGAGAGTGGCCTTCTCCGGTGGTGGTTGATATGAGGCATGATTCCTTGCTGTGGGACCTGTATCCTCTGTCTGGGTGCTGGTCCGAAATAAATGAGAGTGGCCTTCTCCGTTGGTGGTTGATATGACGCATGATTCCTTGCTGTGGGACCTGTATCCTCTGTCTGGGTGCTGGGCCGAAATAAATGAGAGTAGCCTTCTCCGTTGGTGGTTGATATGAGGCATGATTCCTTGCTGTGGGACCTGTATCCTCTGTCTGGGTGCTGGTCCGAAATAAATGAGAGTGGCCTTCTCCGTTGGTGGTTGATATGACGCATGATTCCTTGCTGTGGGACCTCTCTCCTCTGTCTGGGTGCTGGGTCGAAATAAATGAGAGTGGCCTTCTCCGTTGGTGGTTGATATGAGGCATGATTCCTTGCTGTGGGACCTGTATCTTCTGTCTGGGTGCTGGGACGAAATAAATGAGAGTGGCCTTCTCCGTTGGTGGTTGATATGAGGCATGATTCCTTGCTGAGTGACCTGTATCCTCTGTCTGGGAGCTGGTTCCAAATAAATGAGAGTGGCCTTCTCCGGTGGTGGTTGATATGAGGCATGATTCCTTGCTGAGTGACCTGTATCCTCTGTCTGGGAGCTGGTTCCAAATAAATGAGAGTGGCCTTCTCCGTTGGTGGTTGATATGACGCCTGATTCCTTGCTGTGGGACCTCTCTCCTCTGTCTGGGTGCTGGTCCGAAATAAATGAGAGTAGCCTTCTCCGTTGGTGGTTGATATGACGCATGATTCCTTGCTGTGGGACCTGTATCCTCTGTCTGGGTGCTGGGCTGAAATAAATGAGAGTGGCCTTCTCCGTTGGTGGTTGATATGACGCATGATTACTTGCTGTGTGACCTGTATCCTCTGTCTGGGTGCTGGTCCCAAATAAATGAGAGTGGCCTTCTCCAGTGGTGGTTGATATGACGCCTTACTCCATGCTGTGGGACCTCTACTCCTCTGTCTGGGTGCTGGTCCGAAATAAATGAGAGTGGCCTTCTCCGGTGGTGGTTGATATGACGCATGATTCCTTGCTGTGTGACCTGTATCCTCTGTCTGGGTGCTGGTCCCAAATAAATGAGAGTGGCCTTCTCCGGTGGTGGTTGATATGACGCATGATTCCTTGCTGTGGGACCTCTCTCCTCTGTCTGGGTGCTTGGCCGAAATAAATGAGAGTGGCCTTCTCCGGTGGTGGTTGATATGACTCATGATTCCTTGCTGTGGGACCTCTCTCCTCTGTTTGGGTGCTGGGCCGAAATAAATGAGAGTGGCCTTCTCCGTTGGTGGTTGATATGACGCATGATTCCTTGCTGTGGGACCTCTCTCCTCTGTCTTGGTGCTGGGCCGAAATAAATGAGAGTGGCCTTCTCCGTTCGTGGTTGATATGAATCATTATTCCTAGCAGTGGGACCTGTATCCTCTGTCTGGGTGCTGGTCCGAAATAAATGAGAGTGGCCTTCTCCGTTGGTGGTTGATATGACACATGATTCCTTGCTGTGGGACCTGTATCCTCTGTCTGGGTGCTGGGCCGAAATAAAAGAGAGTGGCCTTCTCCGTTAGTGGTTGATATGAGGCATGAATCCTTCATGTGTGACCTGTATCCTCTGTCTGAGTGCTGGTCCCAAATAAATGAGAGTGGCCTTCTCCAGTGGTGGTTGATATGACGCCTTATTCCTTGCTGTGGGACCTCTCTCCTCTGTCTGGGTGCTGGTCCGAAATAAATGAGAGTGGCCTTCTCCGGTGGTGGTTGATATGACGCATGATTCCTTGCTGTGGGACCTCTCTCCTTTGTTTGGGTGCCGGGCCGAAATAAATGAGAGTGGCCTTCTCCGGTGGTGGTTGATATGAGGCATGATTCCTTGCTGTGGGACCTGTATCCTCTGTCTGGGTGCTGGGTCGAAAAAAATGAGAGTGGCCTTCTCCGTTGGTGGTTGATATGAGGCATGATTCCTTGCTGAGTGACCTGTATCCTCTGTCTGGGTGCTGGTCCGAAATAAATGAGAGTAGCCCTCTTCGTTGGTGGTTGATATGACGCATGATTCCTTGCTGTGGGACCTCTGTCTGGGTGCTGGTCCGAAATAAATGAGAGTAGCCCTCTTCGTTGGTGGTTGATATGATGCATGATTCCTTGCTGTGTGATCTGTATCCTCTGTCTGGGTGCTGATCCCAAATAAATGAGAGTGGCCTTCTCCGTTGGTGGTTGATATGACGCATGATTCCTTGCTGTGGGACCTGTATCCTCTGTCTGGGTGCTGGTCCGAAATAAATGAGAGTGGCCTTCTCCGTTGTTGGTTGATATGACGCATGATTCCTTGCTGTGGGACCTGTATCCTCTGTCAGGGTGCTTTGCCGAAGTAAATGAGAGTGGCCTTCTCCGTTGGTGGTTGATATGACTCATGATTCCTTGCTGTGTGACCTGTATCCTCTGTCTGTGTGCTGGGCCGAAATAAATGAGAGTGGCCTTCTCCGTTGGTGGTTGATATGAGGCATGATTCCTTGCTGTGGGACCTGTATTCTCTGTCTGGGAGCTGGTCCGAAATAAATAAGAGTGGCCTTCTCCATTGGTGGTTGATATGACGCATAATTCCTTGCTGTGGTACCTGTATCCTCTGTCTCAGTGCTGGGCCGAAATAAATGAGAGTGGCCTTCTCGGTTGGTGGTTGATATGACGCATGATTCCTTGCTGTGGGACCTGTATCCTCTGTCTGGGTGCTGGTCCCAAATAAATGAGAGTGGCCTTCTCCAGTGGAGGTTGATATGACGCCTTATTCCTTGCTGTGGGACCTCTCTCCTCTGTCTGGGTGCTGGTCAGAAATACATGAGAGTGGCCTTCTCCGGTGGTGGTTGATATGACGCATGATTCCTTGCTGTGTGACCTGAATCCTCTGTCTGGTTGCTGGGACGAAATAAATGAGAGTGGCCTTCTCCGGTGGTTGTTGATATGACGCATGATTTCTTGCTGTGTGACCTCTCTCCTCTGTCTGGGTGCTGGTCCCAAATAAATGAGAGTTGCCTTCTCCGGTGGTGGTTGATATGACGCATGATTCCTTACTGTGGGACCCCTCTCTTCTGTCTGGGTGCTGGTCCGAAATAAATGAGAGTGGCCTTCTCCGTTGGTGGTTGATATGACGCATGATTCCTTGCTGTGGGACCTGTATCCTCTGTCTGGGTGCTGGGACGAAATAAATGAGAGTGGCCTTCTCCTTTGGTGGTTGATATGAGGCATGATTCCTTGCTGTGGGACCTCTCTCCTCTGTCTGGGTGCTGGGCCGAAATAAATGAGAGTGGCCTTCCACGGTGGTGGTTTATATGACGCATGATTCCTTGCTGTGGGACCTCTGTCTGGAGGCTAGGAAGAAATAAATGAGAGTGGCCTTCTCCTTTGGTGGTTGATATGATGCATGATTCCTTGCTGTGTGATCTGTATCCTCTGTCTGGGTGCTGATCCCAAATAAATGAGAGTGGCCTTCTCCGTTGGTGGTTGATATGAGGCATGATTCCTTGCTGTGGAATCTGTATCCTCTGTCTGGGTGCTGGTCCGAAATAAATGAGGCATGATTCCTTGCTGTGGGACCTGTATCCTCTGTCTGGGTGCTGGTCCGAAATAAATGAGAGTGGCCTTCTCCGTTGTTGTTTGATATGACGCATGATTCCTTGCTTTGGGACCTGTATCCTCTGTCTGGGCCGAAATAAATGAGAGTGGCCTTCTCCGTTGATGGTTGATATGAGGCATGATTCCTTGCTGTGGGACCTCTCTCCTCTGTCTGGGTGCTGGGCCGAAATAAATGAGACTGGCCTTCTCCGGTGGTGGTTGATATGAGGCATGATTTCTTGCTGTGGGACCTCTTCTCCTCTGTCTGGGTGCTGGTCCCAAATAAATGAGACTGGCCTTCTCCGGTAGTGGTTGATATGAGGCATGATTCCTTGCTCTGGGACCTCTCTCCTCTGTCTGGGTGCTGGTCCCAAATAAATGAGAGTGGCCGTCTCCGTTGGTGGTTGATATGACGCATGATTCCTTGCTGTGGGACCTCTCTACAATTGATATTGGTTAATTTTTATTTATTTCATTTTATTTTAATTCATTTCCCTATCTCATTTGTTTGCAGGGGATTTACCTACATTTTGCTGCCTTTGGCAGCCCTCTAGCCCTTTCCTGGACTATTTTACAGCCTTTTTAGTGCTTAAAAGTTTGGGTCCCCATTGACTTCAATGGGGTTCAGGTTCGGGATAAAGTTCGGGTCGAGTTCGGATCCCGAACCCGAACATTTTCGGGAAGTTTGGCTGAACTTCTCGAACCCGAACATCCAGGTGTTCGCTCATCTCTAGCGACGTGCCCACTAGGTGGAACTCCACCTTGCAAATTCCCAAGAGACTGTGCGAGCAGCAGCAGGGGATAGTGGAGTTTCAGCTGCAGCACTCACAGATCAGTCGCTCTGCAGAACAGCACCACTTCACCACCAATGAGTGGGCCTCTATGTGAGACCTGTGTGCCTTGTTGCGGTGTTTCGAGTACTCAACCAACATAGCCAGTGACGATGACACCGTTCTTAGTGTTACCACACTTCTATGTCTCTATGAAAAAACACTTAAGGTGATGATTGAACAGGGTGTGGCACAGGAGGAAGAGGAGGAGGAAGAGGGGGCATTTCACAGGGTTTCAGGCCAGTCATTCAGAAGTGTCTCAGAGGGTGGGTTCCTGCAGAGGCCAGGTACACATCTGGGCAGCCAGGTCACAGTTCTGGAGGACGATGAGGAGGAGCATGAGGTAGAGGAGGAGGAGGATGAACTGGGTTCACAGCAGGGTGGCACCCAACGCAGCTCATGGCCATCACTGGAGTATGGCTGGGGGGATATGGAGGATACAGACGATACACCACCTACAGAGGACACTCTATCCTTACCTCTGGGAAGCCTAGTGTAACAGTACATGTGCACATGCCTACATGTATTGACTGATGGGTCTGCCTCATTCAACTTCTGGGTCTCCAAATTGTCCACATGGCCTGAGCTTGCCCTCTATGCCTTGGAGGTGCTGGCTTGCCCTGCAGCCAGTGTATTGTCTGAACGTGCATTTAGCATAGCAGGGGGCATCATTACAGACAAATGCAACCTTCTGTCCACAGCCAATGTGGATAAGCTCACTTTCATTAAAATGAACCAAGCTTGGATCCCACAAGACTTGTCTATACCTTGTGCAGAATATACATTTATACCCGCCTCAACCATACATTCTTTTACTCAAGTGCACTTATTCTTTGATTTTTGGATTTTTATTTGTCCTATTATTTTGGGGGCCACCCCAATAAAAATAAAAATATAAAAAATTTAGCTGGCTACCTCCTCCTCCTCCTCCATTGCCGCTTCCATCTACAACACCATATTTACCACCTCCTCAACCTTCGACTCCACATCCATCTCCTCCTCCGAGTTGCAGGTTAATCATTTTTAATTTTTATTAGTTTTATTTTAAGTTACTTCCCTATCCACATTTGTTTGCAGAGCACTTGCCATGCTCTTACGCATAGCCCTCTAGCCCTTTTGATTAAATTTTTAAATCTATGCCTGGTTCATTTTTATGAACGTCAGCTTGTCCACGGTGGCTGTGGACAGGCGGCTGCGTTTGTCAGTAATGACGACCCCTGCCGTGCTGAATACACGTTCAGACAAAACGCTGGCCGCCGGGCAGGCCAGCACCTCCAAGGCATGAAATGCTAACTCTGGCCACGTGGATAATTTGGAGACTCAGAAGTTGAATGGGGCCGAACCATCAGTCAGTAAGTGGAGGGGTGTGCAGACGTACTGTTCAACCATATTAATGAAATGTTGCCTCCTGCTAACATGTTCCGTATCAGGTGGTGGTGCAGTTAGCTGTGGTGTGGAGACAAAACTTTTCCACATTTCTGCCATGCTAACCCTGCCCTCAGAGGAGCTGGCTGTGACACAGCTCCGTTGGCGACCTCTTGCTCCTCCTCTACCTTCGCCTTGGGCTTCCACCTGTTCCCCTGTGACATTTGGGAATGCTCTCAGGAGCGCGTCTACCAGCGTGCGCTTGTACTAGCGCATCTTCCTATCACGCTCCAGTGCAGGAAGTAAGGTGGGCACATTGTCTTTGTACCGGGGATCCAGCAGTGTGGCAACCCAGTAGTCCGCACACGTTAAAATGTGGGCAACTCTGCTGTCGTTGTGCAGGCACTGCAGCATGTAGTCGCTCATGTGTGCCAGGCTCCCCAGAGGTAAGGACAAGCTGTCCTCTGTTTGAGGCGTATCGTCATCGTCCTCCCAGCCACGCACCAGTGATGGGCCTGAGCTGTGTCGGGTGCCACCCCGCTGTGAACCTGCTTCATCATCATCCTCCTCCATCTCCTCCACATCCTCCTCGTCCTCCAGTAGTGGGCCCTGGCTGGCCACATTTGTACCTGGCCTCTGCTGTTTCAAAAAACCTCCCTCTGAGCCACTTCTAACAGACTGGCCTAAAAAGTTGTAAAAATGACCCCTCCTCCTCCTCCTCCTCCTGGGCCACCTCCTCTTCCATCATCGCCCTAAGCGTTTTCTTAAGGAGACATAGAAGTGGTATTGTAATGCTGATAACGGTGTCATCGCTACTGGCCATGTTGGTGGAGTACTCGAAACAGCGCAACAGGGCACACAGGTCTCGTATGGAGGCCCAATCATTGGTGGTGAAGTGGTGCTGTTCCGCAGTGTGACTGACGCGTGCGTGCTGCAGCTGAAACTCTACTATGGCCTGCTGCTGCTCGCACAGTCTCTCCAGCATGTGCAAGGTGGAGTTTCACCTGGTGGGCACGTCGCATATGAGGCGGTGAGCCGAATTTCCGCTGTAGCGCAGAAAGGCGAGCAACGGCAGGATGTGAACGCCGGAAGCGCGCACAGATGGCCCACACTTTATGCAGCAGCTCTGACATGTCGGGGTAGTTGTGAATGAACTTCTGCACCACTAAATTCAGTACCTGCACCAGGCAAGGGATGTGCGTCAAACCGGCTAGTCCCAGAGCTGCGACGAGATTTCGCCCATTATCGCACACCACCAGGCCGGGCTTGGGGCCCATCGGCAGAAACCACTCGTCGGTCTGTTGTTCAATACCCCGCCACAACTCCTGCGCGGTGTGGGGCCTGTCCCCCAAACATATGAGTTTCAGAATGGCCTGCTGACATTTACCCTGGGCTGTGCTGAAGTTGGTGGTGAAGGTGTGTGGCTGACTGGATGAGCTGGTGGAAACAGAGGAGGAGGAAGCAGAGGAGGAGGAGGCTACAGGAGGCAAAGAATGATGCCCTGCGATCCTTGGCGGCGGAAGGACGTGCGCCAAGGAACCCTCCGCCTGGGGCCCAGCCGCCACTACATTTATCCCGTGTGTAGTTAGGGAGATATAGTGTCCCTGGTCGTGCTTACTGGTCCACGTATCTGTGGTTAGGTGGACCTTGCCACAGATGGTGTTGCGCAATGCACACTTGATTTTATCAGATATGTGGTTGTGCAGGGAAGGCACGGCTGTCTTGGAGAAGTAGTGGCGGCTGGGAACAACATACTGTGGGACAGCCATGGACATCAGCTGTTTGAAGCTGTCTGTGTCCACCAGCTTGAATGACAGCATTTCAAAGGCCAGTAGTTTAGAAATGCTGGCATTCAGGCCCAAGGCTCGAGGGTGGCTAGGTGGGAATTTACGCTTTCTCTCCAAGGTTTGTGAGATGGAGAGCTGAATGCTGCCGTGTGACATGGTGGAGATGCTTGGTGACGCAGGTGGTGGTGTCGGTGGCACATCCTCTGTTTGGTGGGCGGCAGGTGCCAACGTTCCTCCCGAGGCGGAGGAACAGGCCAAGGCAGCAGCAGAAGAGGGAGCAGGGGGAGCCTCAGTGAGTTCCTTATTTTTAAGGTGTTTACTCCACTGCAGTTCATGCTTTGCATGTAGATGCCTGGTCATGCAGGTTGTGCTAAGGTTCAGAACGTTAATGCCTCGCTTCAGGATCTGATGGCACAGCGTGCAAACCACTCGGGTCTTGTAGTCAGCACATTGTTTAAAGAAGTGCAATGCAAGGGAACCCCTTGAAGCTGCCTTTGGGGTGCTCGGTCCCTGGTGGCGGTGGCCAGTGGCAGGCAAACTCTCTTGGCGGCGGCTGGTCTGCTTTTGCCCCCTGCTCCCTCTTTTGCTACGCTGTTGGCTCGGTCTCACCACTGCCTGTTCCTCTGTACTATGAAAGTCAGTGGCACGACCTTCATTCCATGTGGGGTCTAGGACCTCATCGTTCCCTGCATCGTCTTCCACACAGTCTTCCTCCCTGACCTCCTGTTCGGTCTGCACACTGCAGAAAGACGCAGCAGTTGGCACCTGTGTTTCGTCATCATCAGAGACGTGCGGACTCCGATGAGGTGGTATTCCCATGTCCTCATCATCAGGAAACATCAGTAGTTGTGCATCAGTGCATTCTATGTCTTCCACCACTGGGGAAGGGCTAGATGGATTCCCTTGGCAAACCCTGCCAGCAGAGTCTTCAAACAGCATAAGAGAATGCTGCATAACTTGAGGCTCAGACAGTTTCCCTGAAATGCATGGGGGTGATATGACAGACTGATGGGCTTGGTTTTCAGGCGCCACCTGTGCGCTTTCTGTAGAAGACTGGGTGGGAGATAATGTTGTGAACGTGCTGGATCCACTGTTGGCCACCCAATTGACTAGCGCCTGTACCTGCTCAGGCCTTACCATCCTTAGAACGGCATTGGGCCCCAGCAAATATCGCTGTAAATTCTGGCGTGTACTGGAACCTGAGGTAGTTGGTTCACTAGGACGTGTGGCTGTGGCAGAATGGCCACGTCCTATCCCAGCACCAGAGGATACACTAACACCACCACGACCGCGTCCCTTACTAGATGTTTTCCTCATTGTTACCGTTCACCAAGCACCACAATAAGAAAAAAATATATTTGGCCCAATGTATTGATTTCAAATCCAGTCCTTTTTTTTACAGGCACCTAACACTATCTGCCTATTTATTTATGTAGCGTATTACACTAATACAGGCACAGCAGTAACCACTGATTTAGGGGAATATCTCTTTTAGGGCTAGTATTTAGGCCCTGGATGAAAGGTATCCTTTTATGGACAGATTTAAACTAGGCATGCAACAGCTGGAACACCAGATTCAGGATATTGCTATTTTGGCAATTGATTTTCACCCCAGAACAAAATATACCCTTTTACGGACAAATTTAAACTAGGCCTGCAACAGCTAGAACACCAGATTCAGGATATTGCTATTTTGACAATTGAATTTTACCCCAGAACAAAATATATGTTTTGGCGGAAACTATTATACTTTGCCAGCCACAGCTGAAACCACTGATTTATGGTATTGCTATTTTGGCAATTTAATTTCACCCCAGAACAAAAAATACCCTTTTACGGACAGATTAACACTTGGCCTGCAACAGCTGGGACACCAGATTCAGGGAATTGCTATTTTGGCAATTCAATTTCACCCCAGAACAAAATATATGTTTTGGCGGACACTATGAAACTTTGCCAGCCACAGCTGAAACCACTGATTTATGGTATTGCTATTTTGGCAATTGAATTTCACCGCAGAACAAAATATACCCTGTTACGGACAGATTTAAACTAGGCCTGCAACAGCTAGAACACCAGATTCAGGATATTGCTATTTTGGCAATTGATTTTCACCCCAGAACAAAATATACCCTTTTACGGACAGATTAACACTTGGCCTGCAACAGCTGGGACACCAGATTCAGGGTATTGCTATTTTGGCAATTGATTTTCACCCCAGAACAAAATATATGTTTTGGCGGACACTATTATACTTTGCCAGCCACAGCTAAAACCACTGATTTATGGTATTGCTATTTTGGCAATTAAGTTTCACCCCAGAACAAAATTTATGTTTTGGCGGACACTATGAAACTTTGCCAGCCACAGCTGAAACCACTGATTTATGGTATTGCTATTTTGGCAATTGAATTTCACCCCAGAACAAAATATACCCTGTTACGGACAAATTTAAACTAGGCCTGCAACAGCTAGAACACCAGATTCAGGATATTGCTATTTTGACAATTGAATTTCACCCCAGAACAAAATATACCCTTTTACGGATAGATTAACACTTGGCCTGCAACAGCTGGGACAACAGATTCAGGGTATTGCTATTTTGGCAATGGAATTTCACCCCAGAACAAAATATATTTTTTGGCGGACACTATTATACTTTGCCAGCCACAGCTGAAACCACTGATTTATGTTATTGTTATTTTGGCAATTGAATTTCACCCCAGAACAAAATATACCCTTTTACAGACAGATTAACACTTGGCCTGCAACATCTGGGACACCAGAGTCAGGGTATTGCTATTTTGGCAATTGAATTTCACCGCAGAACAAAATATATCCTTGGCAGGACACCATGAAACTTGGCCAGCCACTGGTGGGACACCAGATTTAGGGGATTGCTATTTTGGCAATTGAATTTCACCGCAGAACAAAATATATCCTTTGCAGGACACCATTAAACTTGGCCAGCCACTGCTGGGACACCAGATTTAGGGAAGTGCTATTTGGCTATTGAATTTCACCCCAGAACAAAATATATCCTTTGCCGGGTACTATTAAACTTGGCCAGCCACAGCTAAAATCAATGATTGATGGTTTTTCTATTTTTGCAACTGAATTTCAACCCCAGAAAATAATATATCCTTTGACGCACACTATTAAACTTGGCCAGCCACAGCTGAAACCACTGATTTATGGTATTGCTATTTCGGCAAATAAATTTCACCCCAGGAAAAAATATATTTTTTGCTGGACACTTTTAAACTTGGCCAGCCACTGCTGGGACACTAGATTTAGGGGATTGCTATTTTGGCTATTTAATTTAACCCCAGAGAAAAATATATCCTTTGCCGGACAATATTAAACTTGGCCAGCCACTGCTGTGACACCAGATTTAGGGGATTGCTATTTTGGCAATTGAATTTAACCCCAGAAAAAAATATATCTTTTGCTGGACAATGTTAAACTTGGCCAGCCACTGCTGTGAAACCAGATTTAAGGGAATTACTATTTCGGTAATTGATTTTCACCCCAGAACAAAAGCTATCCTTTGACTGACACTAAAAAAATTGTCCAGCCACAGCTGAAACCACTGATTTACGGTATTGCTATTTTGGCAATTGAATTTCACCCCAGAACATAAAATATCCTTTGTCGGACACTATAAAACTTGTCCAGCCACTGCTGGGACACCAGGTTTAGGGGATTGCTATTTTGGCAATTGAATTTAACCCCAGAGAAAAATATATCCTTTGCCGGACAATATTAAACTTGGCCAGCCACTGCTGTGACACCAGATTTAGGGGATTGCTATTTTGGCAATTGAATTTAACCCCAGAAAAAAATATATCCTTTGCCAGACAATGTTAAACTTGGCCAGCCACTGCTGTGAAACCATATTTAAGGGGATTGCTATTTTGGTAATTGATTTTCACCCCAGAACAAAAGCTCTCCTTTGACTGACAATATAAAACTTGTCTGGCCACAGCTGAAACCACTGATTTAGGGTATTGCTATTTTGGCAATTGAATTTCACCCCAGAAAATAATATATCCTTTGTTGGACACTATAAAACTTGTCCTGCCTCAGCAGAAACCACTGATTTAGGGTATTGCTATTTTGGCAATTGAATTTCACCCCAGAAAAAAATATACCCTTTGCAAGACACTATAAAACTTGGCCAGCCACTGCTGGGACACCAGATTTAGGGGATTGCTATTTTGGCAATTGAATTTCACCCCGGAAAATAATATATCCTTTGTCGGACACTATGAAACTTTTCCAGTCACAGCTGGAACACCAGATTTACGGTATTGCTATTTTGGTAATTGATTTTCACCCCAGAACAAAAGCTATCCTTTGACTGACACAATAAAACTTGTCCTGCCACAACAGAAACCACTGATTTAGTGTATTGCTATCTTTGCAATTAAATTTCACCCATAAAATAATATATCCTTTGACGGAAACTATGAAACTTGTCCAGTCACAGCTGGAACACCAGATTTACGATATTTCAATTTTAGCAACTGAATTTCACCCAGAAAATAATATATCCTTTGCCGGACACTATTAAACTTGGCCAGCCGCTGCTGGGACAACATATTTAGGGGATTGCTATTTTGGCTATTGAATTTCACCCCAGAACAAAATATATCCTTTGCCGGACACTATTAAACTTGGCCTTTCATTGCTGTGACTCCAGATTTAGCGGATTGCTATTTTGGCTATTGAATTTCACCCCAGAACAAAATATATCCTTTGCCGGATACTATTTAACTTGGCCACCCACAACTAAAACCAATGATTTATGGTATTTCTATTTTTGCAACTGAATTTCACCCCAGTAAATACTATATACTTTGACGGACATTATAAAACTTGTCCTACCACAGAAAAAAAACACTGATTTAGGGTATTGCTATTTTGGCAATTAAATGTCACCCCAGAAAATAATATATCAGTTGACAAACACTAGGAAACTTGTGCAGTCACAGCTGGAACACCAGATTTACGGTATATCTATTTTTGCAACTTAATTTCTCCCCAGAAAATAATATATCCTTTGACGGACACTATTAAACTTGTCCTGCCATAGCTGAAACCACGGATTTAGGGTATTGCTATTTTGGCAATTGAATTTCACCCCAGAACAAAATATATCCTGTGCCGGACACTATTAAACTTGGCCAGCCACTGCTGGGACACCAGATTTAGGGTATTGCTATTTTGGCTATTGAATTTCACCCCAGAACAAAATATATCCTTTGCCGGACACTATTAAACTTGGCCAGCCACTGCTGGAACACCAGACTTACGGTATTTTCTATTTTTGCAACTGAATTTCACCCCAGAAAATAATATATCCTTTGAAGGACACTATTAAACTTGTCCTGCCATAGCAGAAACCACTGATTTAGGGTATTGCTATTTTGGCAATTGAATTTAACCCCAGAAAAAAATATATCCTTTGCCGGACAATATTAAACTTGGCCAGCCACTGCTGTGACACCAGATTTAAGGGGATTGCTATTTTGGTAATTGATTTTCACCCCAGAACAAAAGCTCTCCTTTGACTGACACTATAAAACTTGTCCAGCCACAGCTGAAACCACTGATTTAGGGTATTGCTATTTTGACAATTGAATTTCACCCCAGAAAATAATATATCCTTTGTCGGACACTATAAAACTTGTCCTGCCACAGCAGAAACCACTGATTTAGGGTATTGCTATTTCGGCAATTGAATTTCACCCCAGAAAAAAATATATTCCTTGCAAGACACTATAAAACTTGGCCAGCAACTGCTGGACACCAGATTTAGGGGATTGCTATTTTGGCAATTGAATTTCACCCCGGAAAATAATATATCCTTTGTCAGACACTATGAAACTTTTCCAGTCACAGCTGGAACACCAGATTTCCGGTATTGCTATCTTGGTATTTGATTTTCACCCTAGAACAAATGCTATCCTTTGACTGACACTATAAAACTTCTCCTGCCACAACAGAAACCACTGATTTAGTGTATTGCTATCTTGGCAATTGAATTTCACCCCATAAAATAATATATCCTTTGACGGACACTATGAAACTTGTCCAGTCACAGCTGGAACACCAGATTTACGGTATTTCAATTTTTGCAACTGAATTTCACCCCAGAAAATAATATATCCTTTGCCGGACACTATTAAACTTGGCCAGCCACTGCTGGGACACCAGATTTTGGGGATTGTTATTTGGCTATTGAATTTCACCCCAGAACAAAATATATCCTTTGCTGGATAATATTTAACTTGGCCACCCACAGCTAAAACCAATGATTTATAGTATTTCTATTTTTGCAACTTAATTTCACCCCAGTAAATACTATATCCTTTGACGGACATTATAAAACTTGTCCTGCCACAGCAAAAACCACTGATTTAGGGTACTGCTATTTTGGCAATTAAATTTCACCCCAGAAAATAATATATCAGTTGACAAACACTAGGAAACTTGTGCAGTCACAGCTGGAACACCAGATTTACGGTATTTATATTTTTGCAACTGAATTTAACCCCAGAAAATAATATATCCTTTAACGGACACTATTAAACTTGGCCAGCCACAGCTGAAACCAATGATTTATGGTACTGATATTTTTGCAACTGAATTTAACCCCAGAAAAAAATATATCCTTTGCCGGACACTATTAAACTTAGCCTGCCAATGCTTTGACACCAGATTTAGGGGATTGCTATTTTGGCTATTGAAATTTCCCCCGTTACAAAATATATCCTTTGCCGGACACTATTAAACTTGGCCAGCCACTGCTGGGACACCAGATTTAGGGGATTTCTATTTTGGCTATTGAATTTCACCCCAGAAAATAATATATCCTTTGACAGACACTAGGAAACTTGTGCAGTCACAGCTGGAACCCCAGATTTACAGTATATCTATTTTTGCAGCTGAATTTTTCCCCAGAAAATAATATATCCTTTGACGTTATATGAAATTTGTCCAGTCACAGCTGGAAAACCAGATTTACGGTATTTCTATTTTTGCAACTGAATTTCATCCCAGAAAATAATATATCCTTTGACGGACACTATTAAACTTGTCCTGCCACAGCAGAAACCACTGATTTAGGATATTGCTATTTTGGCATTTGAATTTCACCCCAGATAATAATATATCCTTTGACAGCCACTAGGTAACTTGTGCAGTCACAGGGAGAACACCAGATTTATGGTATTCCTATTTATTGCAACTGAATTTCAACCCAGAAAATAATATATCCTGTAACGGACACTATTAAACTTGGCCAGCCACAGCTGAAACCAATGATTTATGGTACTGCTATTTTGGCAATTGAATTTAACCCCAGAAAAAAATATATCCTTTGCCGGACACTATTGAACTTGGCCAGCCACTGCTGGGACACCAGATTTAGGGTATTGCTATTTTGGCTATTGAATTTCACCCCAGAACAAAATATATCCTTTGCCGGACACTATTAAATTTGTCCAGTCACAGCTGGAACACCAGATTTACGGTATTTCTATTTTTGCAACTGAATTTCACCCCAGAAAATAATATATCCTTTGACGGAGACTATTAAACTTGTCCTGCCATAGCTGAAACCACTGATTTAGGGTATTGATATTTTGGCAATTGAATTTCATCCCAGAACCAAACATATCCTTTGCCGGATACTATTAAACTTGGCCAGCCACAGATAAAACCAATGATTTATGGTATTTCTATTTTTGCAACAGAATTTTACCCCAGAAAATAATATATCCTTTGACGGACACTATAAAACTTGTCCTGCCACAGCAGAAACCACTGATTTTAGGGTATTGCTATTTTTGCATTTGAATTTCACCCCAGATAATAATATATCCTTTGACAGACACTAGGAAACTTGTGCAGTCACAGGTGGAACACCAGATTTACGGTATTTCTATTTTTGTAACTGAATTTCACCCCAGAAAATAATATATCCTTTAACGGACACTATTAAACTTGGCCAGCCACAGCTGAAACCAATGATTTATGGTACTGCTATTTTGGCAATTGAATTTAGCCCCAGAAAAAAATATATCCTTTGCCGGACACCATTAAACTTAGCCAGCCACTGCTGGGACACCAGATTTAGGGGATTGCTATCATGGCAATTTAATTTCACCCCAGAAAATTATCTATCCTTTGCCGGACACTATTTAACTTGGCCAGCCACTGCTGGGACACCAGATTTAGGGTATAGCTATTTTGGCTATTGAATTTCACCCCAGAACAAAATATATCCTTTGCCGGACACTATTAACCCCTTAAGGACACGGCCCTTTTTCACCTTAAGGACCAGGCCATTTTTTCAAAATCTGACTAGTGTCACTTTATGTGGTGATAACTTTAAAACGCTTTTACTTATCCAAGCCATTCTGAGATTGTTTTTTCGTCACATATTGTATTTAATGACAGTGGCAAAATAAAGTCGAAAAATTTCATTTTTATTTATAAAAAAATACCAAATTTACCAAAAATTTTGAAAAATTTGCAATTTTCCAAGTTTCAATTTCTCTACTTCTAGAATACATAGTAATACTGCAAAAAAGTTATTGATTTACATTCCCCATATGTCTACTTCATGTATCGATCATTTTGGGAATGCCATTTCATTTTTTGGGGACATTACAAGGCTTAGAAGTTTAGAAGCAAATCTTGACATTTTTCAGAAATTTTCAAAAACCCACTTTTTAGGGACCAGTTCAGGTCTGAAGTCACTTTGCGAGGCTTGCGTAAAAGAAACCACCCAAAAATGACCCCATTCTAGAAACTACACCCCTGAAGGTACTCAAAACTGATTTTACAAACATCATTAACCCTTTAGGTTTTCCACAAGAGTTAATGGCAAATAAAGATAAAATTTCTGAATTTCGTTTTTTTGGAAAATTTTCCATTTTAATCCATTTTTTCCAGTAACAAAGCAAGGGTTAACAGCCAAACAAAACTCAACATTTATTCCCCCGATTCTGTAGTTTGCAGAAATACCCCATATGTGGTCCTAAAATACTGTATGGCCAAACGGCAGGGCGCAGAAGGAAAGGAACGCCATATGGGTTTTGGAAGGCGGATTTTGCTGGACTGGATTTTTGACACCATGTCCCATTTGAAGCCCCCCGATGCACCCCTAGAATAGAAACTCCATAAAAGTGACTCTATCTAAGAAACTACACCCCTCAATGTATTCAAAACCAGTTTTACAAACTTTGTTAACCCTTTAGGTGTTCCACAAGAGTTATTGGCAAATGGAGATGAAATTTCTGAATTTCAATTTTTTGTTACCTTGCCTCAAAAAAAGTGTAATATAGAGCAACCAAAAATCATATTTACCCTAAAATAGTACCAACAAAACTGACACCTTATCCCGTAGTTTCCAAAATGGGGTCACTTTTTTGGAGTTTCTACTGTAGGGGTGCATCGGGGGGGCTTCAAATGGGACATAGTCTCAAAAAAACCAGTCCAGCAAAATCCGCCTTCCAAAAATCATATGGCGTTCCCTTCCTTCTGTGCCCTGCCGTTTGGCCATACAGCAGTTTACAACCACATATGGGGTGTTTCTGCAAACTACAGAATCGGGGCAATAAATATTGAGTTTTGTTTTTGCTTTGTTACTGGAAAAATGGATTAAAATGGATAATTTGCAAAAAATAGCTGTTTTGGGACAGTTTTGTATTTTTGTTATTTACATCGTTGAACTGACAGGTTAGATTGTGTGCTATTTCTATAGAGCAGGTTGTTACTGACGCGACAATACCAAATATGACTACTTTTTGGGGTTTTTGTTTCAGTTTTACATAATAAAGCATTTTTGAAAAAATGATTTTTAGTGTCTCCACATTCTGAAAGCCATAGTTTTTTTTTTTTTTGCGATTGTCCTATGTAGGGGCTCATTTTTGCAGGATGAGATGGCGGTTTGAATGGTACTATCTTGTGGTGTATATGACTTTTTGATCACTTGCTATTACACTTTTTGTGATGTAAGGTGACAAAAAAATTACTTTTTTTACAACGTTTTTATTTTTTATGTTTACAGCGTTCACCTGAGGGGTTAGGTCATGTTATAATTTTATAGAGCAGGTCGTTACGAACGCGACGATACCCAATATGTATACTTTTTTTTATTTATTTTGGTTTTACACAATAATATCCTTTTTGAAACAAAAAAAAACATGTTTTAGTGTCTCCATAGTCTGAGAGCCATATTTTTTTCAGTTTTTAGGCGATCGTCTCAGGTTGGGTATAATTTTTTGCGGGATGAGGTGGCGGTTAGATTGGCACTATTTGGGGGGGTCATATGACTTTTTGATCGCTTGCTTTTACACTTTTAGTGATGTAAGGTGTCCAAAAATGGCTTATTTTCACCATTTTTTTTTTATGGCGTTCACCTGAGGGGTTCAGTCATGTGATATTTTTATAGAGCTGTTTTTTACGGACGCGGCGATACCTAATATGTGTAGTGTATTTTATTTTTTTTACTTTTTATTCAGTGATTTGTGTTTTGCTTTTTTTTCACTTTTTTTCACTTTTTTACATTTTTTTTGGATCCAGACCCACTTGGTTCTTGTAGATCCAGTGGATCTGGTGTCTATATAATACAGTACAGTACACTATATAGTGTACTGCACTGTATTTTTTACTTTCACAGTCTGGTCAGACTTCTGCCTTTAGCAGAAGTCTGACCTGACCAGAGTTACTATACCATGGCAAGCAGGACGCTTCTGAAAGCGTCCTGCTGCCATGGTAACCATCACCCACTGCCATTAGAGAGCAGTGGGTGATGGATGAGGAGGGAGGGAGCTCCCTCCTCTGCGATCCCATCCTGGGGGCTGCATAGGCACAGCAGCCCCCGATGGGAGAGGGAGGAGCTCCCTCCCTGTTAACACCTTCCATACCGCGGTCCGTCCGGACCGCGGTAAGAGAGAGGTTAAGCGGCTGGCATCTGCAGCACAGATGCCAGCTGTTTCTATCAGAGTGCCAGCAATGTGCTGGCACTCTGATAGAACTCACTAGACACCAGGGAATTATTACAAGGGAGGCGGGCGGGGGATCGCTATTGCGATCCCGCCTGCCGCACCGCCCGCCTCCCGCACCGCCTCCCGCCTCCGCAACCACCCCCCCCTGCACCCCCGCCGCCATAATAAGATTGGGGGCTGCAGGGGGGGTTAAAATAAATATCTTTGCCGCAATTAACTCTCTGATCCCCGCGGTCACAGACCGCGGGGATCAGAGATAGCTAAAACCTCTGCAAACCGCAGGTCTGAATTGACCTGCGGTTTGCAGCGATGGCCGATACGGGGGGTCACATGACCCCCCTCGGCATTAGAACATGGTTCCTACTGATATACATCAGCAGGAACCATGTTGCTACCGCGCCCAGATCGGGCACAGTAGCAGTTTAAACACAGGGCGTACATGTACGCCCTGTGTCCTTAAGGACTCGGACATTAGGGCGTACATGTACGCCCTGTGTCCTTAAGAGGTTAAACTTGGCCAGCCACTGCTGGAACACCAGACTTACGGTATTTCTATTTTTGCAACTGTATTTCACCCCAGAAAATAATATATCCTTTGACAGACACTAAATAACTTGTGCAGTCACAGCTGGAACCCCAGATTTACGGTATATCTATTTTTGCAACTGAATTTTTCCCCAGAAAATAATATATCCTTTGACGTTATATGAAATTTGTCCAGTCACAGCTGGAACACCAGATTTACGGTATTTCTATTTTTGCAACTGAATTTCACCCCAGAAAATAATATATCTATTGACGGACACTATTAAACTTGTCCTGCCACAGCAGAAACCACTGATTTAGGATATTGCTATTTTGGCATTTGAATTTCACCCCAGATAATAATATATCCTTTGACAGCCACTAGGTAACTTGTGCAGTCACAGGGGGAACACCAGATTTATGGTATTCCTATTTATTGCAACTGAATTTCATAGTATATAAGACCGAAAAAAGACATTTGTCCATCCAGTTCGGCCTGTTTCCTACAAGTTGATCCAGAGGAAGGCAAAAAAAACCCTGTGAGGCAGAAGCCAATTTTCCTCACTTAAGGGGAAAAAAAAAATTCCTTCCCGACTCCAATCAGGCAATCAGAATAACTCCCTGGATCAACGACCCCTCTCTAGTAGCTGTAGCCTGTAATATTATTACACTCCAGAAATAAATCCAGTCCCCTCTTGAATTTCTTTATTGTACTCACCATCACCACCTCCTCAGGCAGAGAGTTCCATAGTCTCACTTCTCTTACAGTGAAGAATCCTTTTCTATGTTTGTGTACAAACCTTCTTTCCTCCAGACGCAGAGGATGTCCCCTTGTCACAGTCACAGTCCTGGGGATAAATAGATGATGGGAGAGATCTCTGTACTGACCCCTGATATATTTATACATAGTTATTAGATCTCCCCTCAGTCGTCTTTTTTCTAAAGTGAATAACCCTAATTTTGATAACCTTTCAGGGTACTGTAGTTGCCCCATTCCAGTTATTACTTTAGTTGTCCTCCTCTGAACCCTCTCATGCTCTGCTATGTCTGTCTTGTTCACAGGAGCCCAGAACTGTACACAGTACTCCATGTGTGGTCTAACCAGTGATTTGTAAAGTGGTAGGACTATGTTCTCATCACGGGCGTCTATGCCCCTTTTGATGCAACCCATTATCTTATTGGCCTTGGCAGTAGCTGCCTGACACTGGTTTTTGCAGCTTAATTTGCTGTTTATTAAAATTCCTAGATCCTTTTCCATGTCAGTGTTACCGAGTGTTTTACCATTTAATATGTACGGGTGACTTGCATTATTCCTTCCCATGTGCATAACTTTACATTTGTCAGTGTTAAACCTCATCTGCCATTTTTCTGCCCAAGCCTCCAATCTATCCAGATCCCTCTGTAGCAGAAAACTGTCCTCTTCAGTGTTAATTACTTTACACAGTTTAGTGTCATCTGCAAAAATAGATATTTTACTGTGCAGGCCTTCTACAAGATCATTAATAAATATATTGAAGAGAATAGGGCCCAATACTGACCCCTGAGGTACCCCACTAGTTACAGTGACCCAATCTGAGTATCTACCGTTAATAACCACCCTCTGTTTTCTGTCACTCAGCCAGTTACTTACCCACATACAGACATTTTCTCCCAGTCCGAGCATCCTCATTTTATATACTAACCTTTTATGAGGTACGGTGTCAAATGCTTTGGAGAAGTCCAGATATACGACATCCATTGATTCGCCGCTGTCAAGTCTAGAACTTACCTCCTCATAGAAGCTGATTAAATTTGTTTGGCATGACCGATCCCTCATGAAGCCATGCTGATATGGCGTTATTTGCTTATTTTCATTGAGATACTCCAAAATAGCATCTCTTAAAAACCCTTCAAACAGTTTACCAACAATAGATGTTAAACTTACCGGCCTATAATTTCCAGGCTCTGTTTTGGACCCTTTTTGAATATTGGCACCACATTTGCTATGCGCCAATCCTGTGGAACATTCCCTGTTATTATAGAGTCCGTAAATATCAGAAATAATGGTCTGGCTATGACATCACTTAATTCCCTTAGGATACGGGGTGTATGCCATCCGGTCCTGGCGATTTGTCTATTTTAATCTTTTTAAGTCGCTGTTGTACTTCTTCCTGGGTCAGACAGGGCACTTTTAATGGGGGATTTACTTTTACATTCTGCATTTCATCTGACAGTTTATTTTCCTCAGTGAATATAGTGGAGAAAAAAATATTTAATAGTTTTGCTTTATCCTCGTCGCTCTCTGCAACACCCCCTCATTGCTATGTAGAGGGCCGACTCCTTCAGATTTATATTTTTTACTATTTATATAATTGAAGAACATTTTAGGGTTAGTTTTACTCTCTTTGGCAATTAATCTCTCGGTCTCTAGTTTGTCAATTTTTATTAGTTTTTTACATATTCTATTTTTTTCCTTATAGTTTATCAGTGCTTCCTGACTGCCCTCCTGTTTTAGCGATTTATATGCTTTCTTTTTGTCATTTATTGCCTTCTTTACGGTTCCATTTATCCACATTGGTCTCTTATTGTTCCTTAGCCTTTTATTCCTATAAGGTTGTACCTCTCACAATTAGATGTTACAATGCTTTTAAAAATCTCCCATTTTATGGTTGTATTTTTATTTTTGAGGACTTTGTCCCAGTTAGTTAGGCCTATGGCCTCGCTTAGTTGGCTAAATTTTGCTTTTTTGAAGTTTGGTATTTTTGTTCCTCCCTTTAGAAACTCTCGTTTGAAGGATAATTGGAAGGTTATAACTTTATGGTCACTATTTCCCAGGTGTCCCCCAACCTGCACATCTGTTGTTCTATCAGGTCTATTGGTTAATACTAAGTCCAGTATGGCCGTCCCTCTAGTGGGGTCCTGAACCAGTTGGGAAAGGAAATTGTCTTTGGCTATTGCCAAGAACCTGTTTCCTTTATGGGATGTACAGCTTTCAGTTTCCCAGTCTATATCTGGGTAGTTGAAGTCCCCCATGATAACGACTTCATTATGATTTACGGCCTCGTCTATCTCGTTTAGTAATAGATTTTCTGTGGACTCTGGTATATTAGGTGGTTTATAATACACTCCTATTAGCATTTTATTATTGTTTTTGCTCCATGTATTTCTACCCACAGTGACTCCACATGTTCATGTCCCTCAGAGATGTATTCTCGAATTACGAGATTTAGACACGACTTCACGTAGAGGCAGACCCCTCCACCTCTCCGGTTTTGACGATCCTTTCTAAACAGATTGTAACCTTTTATATTAACTGCCCAGTCATAGCTATCATCCAGCCATGTCTCAGTTATTCCCACTATGTCATAGTCCTCCTCACACATCACTAATTCCAGTTCACCAGTCTTGTTAGTCAGGCTTCTGGCATTAGTATACATACATTTGACAGGTTTATGTGTATTTTTGACCCTACATCTTTCATTCTGAGCTGTTCTAGTCCCCTCTTCCATTCCTCCCCCAGACACACTACCTCGCCCCTGGTCTCTATCTGCACTATCTTCCCATCCTATAACATAATTACCCTCCCCCAGTCCCTAGTTTAAACACTCCTCCAACCTTCTAGCCATCTTTCTCCCCAACACAGCTGCCCCTTCCCCATTGAGGTGCAGCCCGTCCCTACGGTAGAGCCTGTAGCCAACAGAGAAGTCGGCCCAGTTCTCCATGAACCCGAACCCCTCCTTCCTACACCAGTTCTTGAGCCACTTGTTAACCTCCTAATCTCCCGCTGCCTTTCTTGTGTGGCTCGTGGTACAGGCAGTATTTCAGAAAATACTACTTTTGAGGTCCTTGCCCTAAGCTTTTGACCTAAATCCCTGAAATCATTTTTAAGGACTCTCCACCTTCCTCTAACTTTGTCATTGGTTCCGATATGGACCATGACCGCTGGATCTTCTCCAGCCCCTCCCAGTAATCTGTCAACCCGATCTGCGATGTGTCGAACTCTAGCGCCAGGAAGACAGCACACTGTTCGGCGATCACGATCTTTGTGACAGATTGCCCTATCTGTACCCCTAATAATTGAGTCTCCCACTACCAGCACCTGTCTGGCCTGCCCTGCTCTCCTGGTCCCCTGCTTACTGGAGCTGACATTCCCCTGACTGGCAGAGGAAGTGTCTGGCTGCAGCGGTGCCGTCCCTGAACTGTCATCCCCCTCATCTGCCAACCGTGCAAACTTGTTGGGGTGTGTCAGATCAGGGCTAGCCTCCCTGGCACTCTTCCCTCTACCCCGCTTTCTTACTGTTACCCAGCTAACTACCTCACTCTCCTCAGCCTCCTCGCTACCACCCTCCCCCAAATCTACCCCATAGAGTGCTTGCTCAGTGAGCAGCAAACTCTTTGAGCAGCAAAATAATATATCCTGTAACGGACACTATTAAACTTGGCCAGCCACAGCTGAAACCAATGATTTATGGTACTGCTATTTTGGCAATTGAATTTAACCCCAGAAAAAAAAAAAACCTTTGCCGGACACTATTGAACTTGGCCAGCCACTGCTGGGACACCATATTTAGGGTATTGCTATTTTGGCTAGTGAATTTCACCCCAGAACAAAATATATTCTTTGCCGGACACTATTAAACTTGGCCAGCCACTGCTGGAACACCAGACTTACGGTATTTCTATTTTTGCAACTGTATTTCACCCCAGAAAATAATATATCCTTTGACGGACACTATGAAATTTGTCCAGTCACAGCTGGAACACCAGATTTACGGTATTTCTATTTTTGCAACTGAATTTCACCCCAGAAAATAATATATCCTTTGACGGAGACTATTAAACTTGTCCTGCCATAGCTGAAACCACTGATTTAGGGTATTGCTATTTTGGCAATTGAATTTCATCCCAGAACAAAATATTTCCTTTGCCGGATACTATTAAACTTGGCCAGCCACAGCTAAAACCAATGATTTATGGTATTTCTATTTTTGCAACTGAATTTTACCCCAGAAAATAATATATCCTTTGACGGACACTATAAAACTTGTCCTGCCACAGCAGAAACCACAGATTTTAGGGTATTGCTATTTTTGCATTTGAATTTCACCCCAGATATTAATATATCCTTTGACAGACACTAGGAAACTTGTGCAGTCACAGGTGGAACACCAAATTTACGGTATTTCTATTTTTGCAACTGAATTTCACCCCAGAAAATAATATATCCTTTAACGGACACTATTAAACTTGGCCAGCCACAGCTGAAACCAATGATTTATGGTACTGCTATTTTGGCAATTGAATTTAGCCCCAGAAAAAAATATATCCTTTGCCGAACACCATTAAACTTAGCCAGCCACTGCTGGGACACCAGATTTAGGGGATTGCTATTTTGGCATTTTAATTTCACCCCAGAAAATTATCTATCCTTTGCCGGACACTATTAAACTTGGCCAGCCACTGCTGGGACACCAGATTTAGGGTATAGCTATTTTTGCTATTGAATTTCACCCCAGAACAAAATATATCCTTTGCCGGACACTATTAAACTTGGCCAGCCACTGCTGGAACACCAGACTTACGGTATTTCTATTTTTGCAACTGTATTTCACCCCAGAAAATAATATATCCTTTGACGGACACTATGAAATTTGTCCAGTCACAGCTGGAACACCAGATTTACGGTATTTCTTTTTTTGCAACTGAATTTCACCCCAGAAAATAATATATCCTTTGACGGACACTATTAAACTTGTCCTGCCATAGCTGAAACCACTGATTTAGGGTATTGCTATTTTGCCAATTGAATTTCATCCCAGAACAAAATATATCCTTTGCCGGATACTATTAAACTTGGCCAACCACAGCTAAAACCAATGATTTATGGTATTTCTATTTTTGCAACTGAATTTTACCCCAGAAAATAATATATCCTTTGACGGACACTATAAAACTTGTCCTGCCACAGCAGAAACCACAGATTTTAGGGTATTGCTATTTTTGCATTTGAATTTCACCCCAGATATTAATATATCCTTTGACAGACACTAGGAAACTTGTGCAGTCACAGGTGGAACACCAAATTGACGGTATTTCTATTTTTGCAACTGAATTTCACCCCAGAAAATAATATATCCTTTAACGGACACTATTAAACTTGGCCAGCCACAGCTGAAACCAATGATTTATGGTACTGCTATTTTGGCAATTGAATTTAGCCCCAGAACAAAATATATCCTTTGCCGGACACCATTAAACTTAGCCAGCCACTGCTAGGACACCAGATTTAGGGGATTGCTATTTTGGCAATTTAATTTCACCCAAGAAAATTATCTATCCTTTGCCGGACACTATTAAACTTGGCCAGCCACTGCTGGGAGACCAGATTTAGGGTATTGCTATTTTGGCTATTGAATTTCACCCAGGAAAACAATATATCCTTTGCCGGACACTATCAAACTTGGCCAGCCACTCCTGGAACACCAGACTTATGGTATTTCTATTTTTGCAACTGAATTTCACCCCAGATCAAAATATATCCTCTGCCCGACACTATTAAACTTAGCCAGCCACAGCTGATACCACTGATTTACGGCATTGCTTTTTTGGCAATTGAATTTCACCCCATAACAAAATATATCCTTTGCTAGACAGTATTAAACTTGGCCAGCCACTGCTGGGACACTAGATTTAGGGGATTGCTATTTTGGCTATTGAATTTCACCCCAGAACAAAATATTTCCTTTGCCGGACACTATTAAACTTGGCCAGCCACTGCTGGGACACCAGATTTAGGGGATTGCTATTTTGGCAATTGAATTTCTCCACAGAAAAAAGTCTATCTTTTGCCAGACAGCAGACTCTATTACACTTGGCTAGCCACAGCTGGAACACCAGATTTAGGGGATTGCTATTTTGGCAATTGAATTTGACCCCTCAATAAAATATAGAATTTTCTATCCTGAGTTTCTCTTCAAATAGTTTTTTATTTTATAACATTATTGTTCGTTATTGTCCATACAGCGATAATGTAATCAAAGTCCTCAGGAATATAACAAATTACATTAATATAGAGTAACAATAATCATAGACGATCAAAGATCAGGTATCACTCACGTGTGATTCAATTCTATGGTATTCAGTATAAGGCACAGTAGTTGTCGGGTATATATCCAACTGTGGGCTTGACTCTCACTAGAAACTACCTGTCAACTTTCCCAAATTTGGGATAGAACTTTATTAAATAGATAGCTATGTTCCAGACGTGTAGGTGACACCTGATAAACAGTTTAGATAGATAAAGCATCAGAAACACAAAAACTATTCCGGCCTGATGATACTCTCCCTTGAAGTTCTATTCTTGCCGGAGGTGCATCACATAAAACAAATGTATACGTATACAGGTGTATTGAAAATTAGTATCAGTAACACTTCTCATGCAATACTTACATAAGTATGTATAGTTTTATAGGCTTGATTCTAGACTTAGTCCCTCCTCGGCTCAGTCCATGTTCTCTTTCCAATATCTGAGTCAGTAGTATCTGATTTTCTCGGATAATGTATTAACCATTTACTCCAATAGGTTTGACAGGTGTAGCCCCTACCCCCCTGCCAAGAGAAAGCTATCTCCATTCCACAGTTCATAGACACCCGTGTTATGATTTCATTAATGGTAGGGATAGTGCTTTGTTTCCAGTATTTCGTGATGAGGGAACGTGTGGCTATAGCAATGTGGCAAATCGGTACTTGTTCATAAAGAGGGAGTGATTCCAGTCCCACATTCAGCAGAAGCATCTCAGGAGTAAGGATAGCTTTTTTCCCTGTCAATATATGTATTAAGTTATTTAGATCGTATCCCAATTTTTTTAGTTTAGGACAGGACCAAAAGATATGCTTTATAGAGCCCACACCGCCACATCCTCTCCAGCACTCCTCTGAATAGTCTGGGTATATATCATGTAACTTTTTTGGGGTGTAATACCATCTAGTATGCATTTTATAAAGTTGTTCCCTGTGAGTTATACAAGAGGAGGCTTTATGTATTACATCAATGGCTTTGACCCATTCCACCCTCGGGATGTTTCTCCCAATTTCAGAGCTCCATTTCTCCCGAAAGTTCAGTGTTTCAGGATATACATCATTGTTGAAAAAATCATAGATTTCACTAGTATTTTTACATTTGGTAGGAGAGGTTCCTCTCAATAGGTCCGAGACCTGACAAGGATAATGAATTTCCTTTAGAGGGAAATTCTTAAAATGGTTAGTCAGTAGGTTGTAAATACCAATGTCCTGACCTGAAATATTGAACTTCTCTTGTAAATATTTAAATTCGTGTAGCTGGTCATTGTTGAAAAGCTCATCAATGAATTTTATTCCCTTCTCCTCCCACATTTTAACTTTAGCAAATCCAGTGAGGTCAAATAGCGATGCTAAGGGGAGTCTGTGTGTAATTAGATTGTCTTTATTAACATCTGTGAAATTTGAGGGAGACCAGACATTGACAACGGCTTTCGCAGTGGGTGATAGAGTGAGTTTCAATTTATTTAGTTTATTACCGTTAAGTATAGCGTGGTACCAGTTCGATATTTTATTAACCTCAGATTCAATTTTTATCCAGGGTTTCTGTTTGTTTAAGTCATGGAGAATCTCCAACGATTGTTTTAATAGATTGGTTTTATAGTAAGCTTTTAAGTTGGGCATTTTTATCCCCCCGTGTATCCTGAGTTTCTAAGGGTGACAATAAGCACAGCCAAGCCCCTGATGTAGGATATAGCAAAAAAAAAAAAAACCCTAGCATTGATGTATTGATGGACTTGGTGGTAGTTTGTGCTGGTGCACCACAAGACACTAAGTGGCCGCCGATAACCCCAGAAAAAAGTGACAGCCTAAAAAACAGTGAGCAATTATCTAGCAGAAGTTAAATGATTCACTGCTGTAGATCGATCACTGTTTCCTTTATGGGATGTACAGCTTTCATTTTCCCAGTCTATATCTGTATATCAACATATCAGTGAAGTTAGAATGTTATATTTACATCTAAAGAATAAAATACTAAAGTATGAGATGCTAAATGGGTTCAAATATCTTTTCTTTGGAATATCTTTTGCATATATAATTGATGTTGTCATTATATTGTTCTTTTGTACCAAATAATGAAAAAACACATAAAAAACGTGTTATTTCTTACTCATTATATATATATAAGGGAATAGAAATACATTTTAAGTCCCATAATGATGTCAAATATGGGCTGGATCAGAATACAGGCTGGATTTTTCCTAACATGGCTCATGGAATCCGCTTCCCATTTTGTATATCCATCACTCACCCAAGATACCTTGCGCCCTTTAACCAATGTATAAAAAGACGTTTATTTTACCCCCACTGCTCATCCACCCAAGAAGGGGTTACCCTGTACCCCGAAACACGTCTGGGAAGAGAGCAGTGAGGGATGCAAAATGTGAAGCCTGCTATATAAAAAGACTGATGTATTCTACTTTAAAATCAAGCGCTTGAAGAACTTCATACAGACAATTGAAATAACGGGAGCTACCTGACCTATTACCATTTATTCTCAGGAGTATGTGACCGCATTTATAGATTACGTGAGACGCTACCCGTGACATTATCAAAGGTCCTTGCACCGAGGAGAGCGTTGAGCCGGATTGCTCCGCTCAGTATGTCGCTTATGCTGGAGAAGCGTTCAACTAAAGGGTGGTAATGTAAACTACAACCTTTATCACTAAAACGTAATTATATTGTGAACTTACCGTGCACCTACTGGAATATTTACTGTTGGTACAACGGTCATAATAGGTGCGATCCACATATACTGGTGTTACAACTGTCATAATAGGTGGGATCTACACCTTAGCCTAAATTGCGGCAAGTACAGTACATCTTTATGTTGAAGCCCTTGGATACATGGACATGTTTGAATTTCAGATACCCTAAACATTGCAAGATAGCATTTTTATAGTGCTATTAATTGGTTATGGCATTGGATGGTTGATGTGTCACTATTGAGGTTATCTGTGAAGCGCAAAGAGCACACTTTATAGAGGCACAAAAGTGTATCTACTCTTTTGCTTTTATCTCTTTTCGGTGTTTATGGTATGTGTAACATGTGCTATATGTAGAGACTCTGGGCTAACCGCCCATGGTCTATTTGAAGATTAGATGGTGACATTTTTATATCATGTTTTATCTTTATTACGTATTAATTTTCAGTTATTAAACTATAATCCTAAGCTACCTCAGATTGTTTTGCTTTTGATGTCCATATATGATAGTGAGTGCCCCCCTAATTTTTGTGTTTTCAATATTTTTACTCTATTCAGCTTGGGGGCAAGTGCACCCGAGTTCTATCCGCTGATTCAGTCGGTGAACCATCTGCTACAAATTTACTTCTTTTTTCACAGCTTCCTTGCCACTGGAGAGAGTTATATGAGTCTCCATTATCAGTTTCGGCTGGGAAAGTTTACATAGGAAAAGATATGTGCAATGTTATTTTAGAGTGCCTGCATCGGGAAGAGATTCCACACCCAACCACGGAACACTGGAAACAGATAGCTGCCAAATACTGGGAGGTGACACAGTTTGCTAACTGTTTAGGTTCCCTGGATGGCAAGCACATCCATATACAGAAACCTCTCCTTAGTGGCTCCTTATTTATTTTATTATTAATGTTGTTTTTCAGTAATTTTGATGGCATTGGCAAATGTGAATTATCGTTACACTGCTGTAGGTATTGGTGCATATGGCCGGACCAATGAATCGAAAGTTTTTAAATCTTCTGCCGTGGGCCGGCGTGTTTATGAAAATAATTTTTTGTTCCCTGAAATACAACCACTGCCTGGCACTACAGAGCCTATGCTTTCTTTTGTAATCGTGGCAGGCGAAGCATATCAAATGTGCTCTAATTTGCTGAAGCCCTATGTCAGCGAAATTTAAGTGCTGAAATGAAAATATATAATTATCGTTTGAGCAGGGCCCGCCGTATGGTTGAGTGCGCCTTTGGATTATTGTGTTCAAAATGGCGCATCTTTAAGCGCCCAATACAGCTTTTGCCAGACAATGTTGATAAAGTGGTGAAGGCATGTGTTATTTTGCATATCTTTTTTTAAACAAAGGAGCCTTTTCCCACAGATGTAGAAACATCTATGTCAACTGTGCAGGAAACGCAACACACTGGACCGGGGCTACAACAGTTGTAAATGCCTTACGTGATTCTTTTTAACATTATTTTAGTTCGCCATAGGGATCAGTACCCTGGCAAGAATTTATGTTATAATGATGAAATGTACAATGTTTTGCTTGTTTTAAATTATTTGATATTTTGCACAGGAAACACATTGGCCAATGTGTCTTTATAATTAAATTCAGTTATCCCATATTTGTCATTTATTTAGCACCCCTGGATTTGTCTGTCTCTACCTGTGAGCTTGATGACACAGACATGGAAAGCAGGAATTTGTAATGTATGTTGGGTCTACCAGTCCTGTTTTTTTCTAATATCAGTATTTAAGGACCCGCTTTTTAGGGAGTGAATGGTAGGTTGCCAGTGGGACCATTCACTCCATCTGAGGTTGTTTACAGAGCTCCCAGATGTGTCGTCTGATGTCACTAGGGATGAGGGAATCAACTTCAGATGTTTCATTTGAAGTTGACTCGCTGACCCCTAGATGTCACCATCGATGCATGTTTTTTTTTTTCTTTATATTGTTAATGCATTTACTTTGTGCCTGAGTTAAGGCATATTTAATTTCTGTATAATGTGTAAATAAAACACCATTTCTAGTGTTGCTGCATTATTACTAACTGCATAATAATGCCAAGTTGGGTTTAACTAAATATGTACGGTTATAATTTAGATATATTTGGAGGAACCTATGGGATACCGCTTTCTGCACATATGTAGCCCAATACTACCCCATGAACATGTTTGGTTTACAACAGAACAGCTTGGGAGGGATGCTAACATCTGTTGTTGGGTGGGGCAGACGATGGCAGGTGGTGATAGGTAAGAGCCTCCGTAGCTTCAACGGCAAGGCTAGGGATGCTCATCTATGTCACCACATGCCATTGTCTGCCATACCCAACTACATATGTTTTCATCAACACATGAGGAGAAGTAGCAACGGACATGCAGGGAACATGAGCTATGTTTGTGCTCAGGAGCCATATAAGTACATTGTGTGTGAGGGGCTCTGCCAATTGGCGGATTATTTCAGGTGTTAGATAACCCCTTTAATTGTTCCCTATGCACAAGTACCCGATTCTGCAGTCGTTTTAAAAAAACGAAATGGAGTGCCCCATGTGCATTTAGGATTCTCTTTCCAGGAATTTGAACAGAGAAAGGCATAAACAGGTCCATGGAATGCCGTCTCCAATACTTCTATATACCGGAGGCATTGGTTTGACCTTTATACCGCACACATAACATTGGCAGAGCCGCAATACCCGCCGATAGGAGCAAGTTGCTGAGGTAAGAATTACTTGTATTCCAATCCAGGTGGGATGCTACGATAGACATTGCACCTTACTTCAGTCTTCGCTTTGATATATCGGCACATCTAAAAGTGAGTAATTGATGGCTATACGGCAGAAATAAATGATCAACTAATCAGGAAATACTGCCACAGCATGTATTGATATCAGGGTAGCTTAGCAGTAACCGAGACCAGATCGATACGCTATTTGTTTTTGAACCCGGAAACTTAATTGTCCAAGCTAGTAGCTGGATGCAGCCTATAGAAGTATATGTCTGCACTGATTTGATATGAGAGATTGAATCGCAACTTTGGGTGTCTTACAAGCAATATCTAAGATATGTACCTAAATAGTGTGCACACATAAGTATTTCAACATCAAGTTAAACTGAGGCACATTACTATACTGCAGAAATAAGTGTGTGTGAACAGGACATTTTAATTGCAACCAAGTTTTTCTTTATAGACATTTAACTAATTGTGAAATACTGCCAAAGCATAAATATTGATTAGCGATCGAAATTGTTGCGATATCACAGCTATTCTTATTCTGTAATCAAGTATTTCGGACAATCCAGCAGCGAATCTAGCAGGTGCTGTTTGGGCAATGAATAATCAGAACTTCATGATCGCCTGATTGTATATGCATACAGCAGCTACCTTTTAACGTTAATATCTCACCTAATTTGGTACCATCATCCATATGGATGATTTCTTAACTATTGATATATTTTTCTATATTTTTACAATTTTTTTTTTTTGCTTATATATTTTTCTTATTTATTTTGTGGTTACCTTAGTAGCATCTATCATGGTGTAATATACACTAGTAATAAATATTCAAGTTTTGGAGAGACGGAGTGTTTGTGAAATTGCGACATATTAGTAAAGTCCCAACGAAACTATCCATCTATTTTATGTTGGGGAACGGTTTGGTCTCAGGGTTTTGGTCATTCCTACACTTACGGTATATTGGTCCCCCATAAGTTATATTAATATTTCCTGCAAGTCTGGTCGGAGACTGTAATACACAAGAGGTTTATAACCATTGGTGTACACAGTGTGAATCTGTATGAGGAGTGCATATTTTTTCACGCAGTTTCTTGCAAACACGAATGATGCTTGCTAGATTAGCCTTAGACTCCATTTGCCTTCTCTTACCTGCTTGGCGTCTTAAATCTATATTAGAAAAGGCTGAATTTATATATTGTCTTTCTGTACGAGTTTAGCCTTGCCGAGCAGGTAGGGGACCTTCACTCTCCCCAACTTCATCCTGAGCAGCACAGGGCCCAGCAACTGGCTCCACATCAGACTCGGATGGTTCCACCCTCTACTGAGCCTCCTCGGTCCTTGTATATGTTCTATAAAAGGAGACAAAACACAATAATTAGTGACAAACAAATGTTAAATCTTTGGCCAATTCTGAAGGAAAATATGTTTACTATTACATTGCTAAATGTGTATTGGCATGAAATTGGCATTGTAGGTATATCTTGGAACTTGTTGGACAAAAGAACGGGGGATGGAGTGTTTTCCAAAGGACAAGGCACACATTTTTAACAAAATTGAACAACATTTGTCGGATTCTGTATGGCTGATGTTAAACAATAATAGACATTCATACAAGTTCACTGACATCTGTTTAAACTGTTAGGAAATAAAACACACTCTGGCTTTACGTGCCTTCTAATTATTCTCATTATGTCATGATGTGTGCATTTGTATTTGTTGGCTCATTACATTTTAAGGTGTAAACAAAATATAACTGCAAAAATGATATTCTGTGAAAGGTTATAGTAACATAGTAACATAGTATATAAGACCGAAAAAAGACATTTGTCCATGCAGTTCGGCCTGTTTCCTACAAGTTGATCCAGAGGAAGGCAAAACAACCCTGTGAGGCAGAAGCCAATTTTCCCCACTTAAGGGGAAAAAATTCCTTCCCGACTCCAATCAGACAATCTGAATAACTCCCTGGATCAACGACCCCTCTCTAGTAGCTATAGCCTATAATAATATTACACTCCAGAAATACATCCATGCCCCTCTTGAATTCCTTTATTGTACTCACCATCACCACCCCCTCAGGCAGAGAGTTCCATAGTCTCACTGCTCTTACCGTGAATAATCCCTTTCTATGTTTGTGTACAAACCTTCTTTCCTCCAGACGCAGAGGATGTCCCCTCGTCACAGTCCTGGGGATAAATAGATGATGGGAAAGATATCTGTACTGACCCCTGATATATTTTTACATAGTTATTAGATCTCCCCTCAGTTGTCTTTTTTCTAAAGTGAATAACGCTAATTTTAATAACCTTTCAGGGTACTGTAGTTGCCCCATTCCAGTTATTACTTTAGTTGCCCTCCTTTGAACCCTCTCCAGCTCTGCTATGTCTGCCTTGTTCACAGGAGCCCAGAACTGTACACAGTACTCCATGTGTGGTCTGACTAGTGATTTGTAAAGTGGTAGGACTATGTTCTCATCACGGGCATCTATTCCCCTTTTGATGCAACCAATTATCTTATTGGCCTTGGCAGTAGCTGCCTAACACTGGTTTTAGCAGCTTAATTTGCTGTTTATTAAAATTCCTAGATCCTTTTCCATGTCAGTGTTACCGAGTGTTTTACTATGTATTATGTACGGGTGACTTGCATTATTCCTTCTCATGTGCATAACTTTACATTTTTCAGTGTTAAACCTCATCTGCCATTTCTCTGCCCAAGCCTCCAATCTATCCAGATCCCTCTGTAGCAGAAAACTGTCCTCTTCCATGTTAATTAATTTAAACAGTTTAGTGTTATCTGCAAAAATAGATAATTTACTGTGCAAGTCTTCTACAAGATCATTAATAAATATATTGAAGAGAAACGAGACCAATACTGACCCCTGAGGTACCCCACTAGTTACAGTGACCCAATCTGAGTGTGTACCGTTAATAACCACCCTCTGTTTTCTGTCACTCAGCCAGTTACTTACCCACATACAGACATTTTCTCCTAGTCCGAGCATCCTCATTTTATATACTAACCTTTTATGAGGTACAGTGTCAAATGGTTTGCAGAAGTCAAGATATACGACATCCACTGATTCGCCACTGTCAAGTCTAGAACTTACCTCCTCATAGAAACTGATTAAATTCGTTTGGCATGACCGATCCCTCATCAAGCCATGCTGATATGGCGTTATTTGCTTATTTTCATTGAGATACTCCAAAATAGCATCTCTTAGCAAACCTTCAAACAGTTTACCAAAAACAATGGCTACTGTAATATAGATAAGGGGGGCACACTCCTCTAGTGGCAGCACATAAAACAATTTAATAAATCTCAACAAAATACACATATCATGTTAAAATGTATAAAAAATGCTAAAATATCAAAATAAAAACAAGATAAGTCCGATCCAACTTGGGGTGTTCCCTGTCTCTCACCTGCGGCGTCCCGCGTGGTGTTGGGCTGTATCGCGGCATCCCACGTGACCCTGGAGAGCGGCGCGCGCGGGAGATCGGAGGTAGGAGTGTGCTTCTGGGTTTTAGTGTCGGTCCTTGCGCTGCGTTTGTCCGAGGAGCAGATAGTTTTCAATGTCATGGTGCGGTCAGTCGACCGGATGATGTTGACCAGACGGCAACTAGGTGTTCTGTGAGCTAGCCCAAACGCGCTTCGGGGGACAGGCCGCAGGTGAGAGACAGGGAGCACGCCAAGTGCGCCGCCGAATCGTTCAACAGGAGGGAGGTAAGGAGTCTGTTGTCGGGCATTTTCATGAGTGTATTGATACCTAATCATATTATATTCAAAATGTATGCTCATTGTCTTTAAGAGACAGGCTGAACCAAAGTTTTGCTGTATGGCTGAGAAAGGCCAAGATTTGAAGTCACACAGAGTTCAGTATGTGAAAAAGTTTACCGAATACTGAATACAAAGAACATTGTATTTTAAAAAGTTATTGCCACAAATGTGGTCTTATCTGTAAGGGAGTACACTGGATTCTCCAGACATGTCCGTCTGAAGAGAACAAGGCCCATTCATACCATAATGGCCCATAGATCAATAGTGTCAGAGAGACGCCTAGAGGTCTGTCTTTAGTTGTTTCAAAGTTTTCTAAACTAATCCTCATCTCTAATTTACGACGACGAGGGTCAAATGTATATGATGCAAAAATACCCTAGTTAACTCTTTATAGTATGGTGTTAATAGCTTGCACAACAGTGCCATCCGGAGACAGATATCGATATTGTTACACCATCCTCCATAGTTGCATTATGGGTAAACATGATCTCATAGGATCTTATTACATATGTTTACACCCCCTCAATTGATTGGAGAATACTAATCCAGGGGGCAGTGATGGTAAGATAAGGATTGAGATATTATGGTAGAGGGAGAATAGCATCAGGTGAGCATCAGGAAGAGAGGAGAAAAGAAGGGGGCAAGAAGGAAGAAGCAGAACAAGCAACAACAAAGAGCATTTCAGGAGCCAACACCCAAGATGAAAGCCATGGTGATGGACCATCCAGCTTTCCTAGGAGCAGAAGTGAGATTCCTGCTAGGACTTGGTAAGAAACACAAAGAATGATGTTTCATTTTATTAAGACTATTTAGATAATGTGGGTAAAATCATAGCATCTATGTTGGCGAACATATTAATTTATTTATCATCTCTTTATATGAGATGTAGTCTTAGATATAGAATAATTATGAGCTTTCATTCTACCTGCAGAAGAATCAAGTTTCATAATTTATCAGAGTATTAAATGATTGCATACATATATGCATAGGTATAGATATATTGATAGTAGCATTCTTCGCCAAGCTAGATGATAAATTCCCACTGGAAGATTTGTTCCAAGTTCTTCCAATGTCTGTTGTCTTAATAGTCTTACCAGGTTATACAGATATGAAAGTAGTCCAGGATAGGGCGGAAGGATACAATTATCTCTTCTAAGTTATATCCTTGGATGGATTTGCCCATTCCTGAAGTCATGTGAGGTGTAGTTGGTTAGAGGGGTGGGGAATGTATTTATCATTCCATATAGATGTCTAGGATTAGACACGCCTCTGAACAGGAGTAATGGATATAATGTAACTTCTTGTTTTGATATCCTAACCAAATAGCTTTGTTATAATGTGACAAGTTGCTCTTACCCACATGTATTTATTTACTTATTGTGAAGCTTCTAGTGTCTGATATCAATGCCATATATATTAATTGGCATATATCATTGTTTATTTACTTATGATAAGCTTGTAATGCTTCATATATCATTGCCATATATATTCCTTGGCATATATAATCGTGTTTATATACCTATTTGTTTATAATCGTGTAACTAATAAAATCTGCATATTTTTATAATATCTGCGTATTATTTAATGTCAAAACTACATCTTTAGCATTAATGTCATCTCTCATGAAAAGAACTTATTATCTGAGGAAATAGTCGGCCTCAGATGTGAATTGTATCGATTGGGTTATCTACAATTCACCAGGTCATAATTTCAGGTAGTTATGAAAAAAAATATTTTTATGACCATAATTAATAATTCTTAATTGAATTATTATAATCCCGACACTGTGTATGTTGGTCCCATCACAAAAAGGAGAAAGAGATTTTACTCTAAATATAAAATACTCCAACACGGCAATAAGGATACCAGATGGTGTGTAAGACAGCAAGATTCGTACGTTCACACGTACCATTGCTACGCATGTTATGAACTTTCCTTTAATATATGTACTCTCAGTCACATCAAAGACTGCATCTATAGTGCACCATATCCAATAGAGTGCACTTGTCCTAGCCTAAGTGACTATTGTTATCACAAGAACACCGCAGCAATACCGCGTCAATAACGCATGCTAAGTGTCACCAATCACTATATGTACTTGCAGTAATTACTACAATACCGTAATAACACTGTGAGAATAACGCATACCAAGTATTATCCTGTGCTATACGCACCTTCAGCTACACTCAAGATTACCTTTTAAGTGCACCCTTTGTATTGAAGTGCACCATCTGCTTTAGGTCAAGTGAATGCCGCTATCATAATAATACTGCAGCAATACCGCGTCAATAACGTATACTAAGTGCTATTTATCATTATATGCACCTGTGACTACACCCGAACTGATCCAGTAGGTGATACCAAGTTCCATATCGGATCGGACTTATCTTGTTTTTATTTTGATATTTTTGCATTTTTTATACATTTTAACATGATATGTGTATTTTGTTGAGATTTAATAAATTGTTTTATGTGCTGCCACTAGAGGAGTGTGCCCCTCTCATCTATATTACAGTAGTTATTTTATTCCTTTGAGCTTTATAGGGTAAAGCAAAAAGGAGTGAGCACCCCGCATCCTCTGTGCAAAGTCAGGTGTAGCCGCTGATCACCCTAGTACCTGCTATTTTCTGTTTACCCTACAGCTGACAGCTCCCTGAATTTGCACAATGGACATTTTGGAGCACATTAAAAACAAATATACTAACATAGAGCAATTTGATTTTACTATGGAGCAGAATGCAGGTAGAGACACTGACACTAGAATAGAAGACACCTTCAGGGATTTTGAGAAACTGATAATCCGTCAATTAAGAAATAAGTGGGAAATTAGATCCCTAACTCAATATCTTGAAAAAGATCAGGTCCCAAAATGACTCTCACTGGAAAAGATGCCAGCATCTGACCTATCGGAGATAAATTTTGATAGGGAGTGGAATGCTTTCCTGAGGGCACAATTGAAAATTCTGATACAAATGGTTATTACAAGGAGAAAAACGATCATTGAGGAATTGAATATACAGATTGAAGCCCTCAGAAAGAAAATCACTGCCCTACCAAATAATGAAATGGTAAAAAAGTGGCATGAACGTATATGCAAGAACTAAGACACAACAGAGAAAGAGATCTTGCAAAAGAAAACTAAGAAAATGCACAATATAAATAAAAAGATCATCTATGGGACCTAGCCTGGGTAAGGTTGTTTAACACAAATATTATTTAACAGATGCCCAGACGAGCAGTAAGCCTATCTTGACCCAGGTTATTATAAAACGTCACTTTTATTTGACATACACTAAAAATTAAAGTGTGAGATGAATGCAACTTTAATTAACCCAAAAAATATTTTACTTTTTTTTCTTTTCTAAAGTTCTAACTCCATGCGCATCTTTTTAGTGCGCAGGACGTCACTGATTACAAATGTGGGGATGCCCGTGATTGGTGGCTCCCCTACCTTGTAAATGTTTGGGAACTAGTGCTATTGGCTGGCTATTTTGCTCCTTTCAATGCGATAGGATGACAAAGTTGTCAATCAGAACACAGCTTATTTAACTCTCCAGCTTGATGGGGACACTCATTGCTGCCCATTTACCCCTGAAGAAGCCAGAAGTCTGGTGAAACATGTCGGGGGGCAGTGTTAGTTTTTAAATGCGGCCTCTCACTTCACTAGCAATCAACTAATAATAGTCTGGTTGGACTCTGTTCAAATGCTTGGCACTTTAATATACTGATGTGAGCTGCAGCACTTAACTGTAGCTGCCTCTGTTTGCAGGGCTAGCAGCCCTCAGGCTCAATGTCAGTGTAGACACATGCTAATGGTGGCTGTGTTAATCTGACAGTGGTGTGAAGGTACACAAGTCTTCACCACAAAATACGGCAAAGGTGCCGGATATATCTTACTAGCAACCTGCTCTTCAAACAATGACATCATAGTACGCTATATCTAGCAGTGATAGGATGGGAGATTGTGCACATCTTCCCACCCTCTCACTTTCTGAATAACACCTCTATCCATAGGTGGAGTGTCGACTGTACTTTTAACAAATATTTTTTGGTTTATTAAAGTTGCATTCATCTCACACTTTAATTGTTAGTGTATGTCAAATAAAAGTGACGTTTTATAATAACCTGGGTCAAGATAGGCTGGGCTTCTGTTAAATAATATAAATAAAAAGGGCACTGATAATGAGAACTATCAAGAACACACTGAAAAAACACGATTAAGAAAGGTAGAGATACCAATAACACTAATAATAAGTTCACTGAACCTAGAGGTCACCATACAGAGGGATCCAATAATCAATCCAATGGATTGATCCCAACTTCTAACCGTTATGAAGCACTAGGATCACCTATTTTTTTAGACCTTCCCCCCACCACCAAACCAGGATGACGAAAACATTCACCCCACCGACACCCCCAAGAGAAGACAGGGATCATACTCACAGGAAACCACAACACAATCACGAATACAATTTGAGGGGACGTTACATGACACATCACCCATATCACAAGGACAATCCATCAAACAGTCACCATTTAGAACAAGGGAGACACTTTAGGAATCAATATGTATCACAACACACTCATCACAACAAAGGAAGATTTGAAGAGGCAGACACTCCCATAAGAGAAAACAGGAGAGGTTATCACAGAGCACAACGAATATAATTAATATTAGCAGTGCCACATTAACAGAAGCACAAACCACCCTTTTAAACAAAGGGCTAAAATTTGCCCCTTCAAATTCACTAGATAAGTTTTCAGCGTACATAGGGATTGAGAAGTTCATAAGAAACCTATGCTTAAAGAAATACTTTTTTAAAAATCCAATGACGTCAGATCTGGAACCCCACAGGAAGTACAAACACACAGACTTAAAGGACAAATCTAAAAAGTACCCAAGACAGGAAATAAGTGAACAAATGAGTACCTTGAAGAAAAATGTAGAACAAGAGTTGAGAAAAATTAACTCTAAAAAGATGAATGGCAATTTAAACAAAAAAGAAATAGAAGCATTAAGACAGCTACAAAAATTTAAAGAGATTACTATCCGACCGGCAGACAAGGGAGGGGCAATAGCCATACAGGACACAACAAATTACCAACTGGAATGTTATAGACAACTAAATGATAAGACTACGCACATTAAATAAGGGAATGACCCCACTGAATTATCCCTTCAGAAACTAAGGGAATATTGTGATAAAGGGACACAGGTGGGTTTCCTCCTAGAAAGGGAGGCCAAGTTTATACTTGATACTGAAAGAAGGATACCCGCATTCTACACTGTTCCCAAGGTCCACAAAAATGTACAATCCCCACCCAGGCTCCCTATCGTTTCCGGAATTAATTCAATTTCATGTAATCTATCACTGTATCTAGATAAATGGCTACAGCCTTATGTAAAAAAAAGTGCCATCATATATTCGAGACACTACAGACATACTCAAGGAATTGGAACGGATAGAATGGTGTAATGGATGGACCCTGGGAACTTTAGATGTGGGATCCCTCTACACTATAATTGAACACGACAAGGGGATTCAGGCCCTACGAGAGCAACTCAAAATGGATAGTAAAATCTCAAATGAAGAACTTGAGTTCATATTAGAAGGAGTCATGTACATTCTATCACACAATTACTTTGTATTTGAACAAGAATTCTTCCTACAGAAAACGGGTACCTCCATGGGCACTAGATTCGCCCCCAGCTATGCCAACTTATTTTTGGCACAATGGGAATATGAGATCATCCTCCCCCAGCTGGGGGCGAATCTGGTGCTATGGAGACGTTATATTGACGATATCCTATTTATATGACAGGGCAAACAGGAGGAGTTGAATATGTTTCTAGATGGGATCAATAGGAATGACAAAAGTCTGGTTTTTACTCCAACTATTAGTCAAGAGGGGGTAGAATTTCCTGTGGTGATGGAAAAACGTAGTCTAATCGCTTACCGACACTCCGTTCTCCCCTCCCCACAGTTTCCCCTCTCCCACACCATCTGAACCCATTACCCAGTCCCATTCAGCCCCATCTATAACATGATACCATGATGCATATACATATGGATATATATGTTGCCTCTCCCTAAGACAAAAAGAAACCACCAGCTCTATCATGATGATGCCATGTAATACACACGCAATATGCCACTCACGTGTCTTCTACATTGCATTCTGAGCCATGTTTTATATATGTTTTATATAAGTTTTATATAAGATTTATATATTTTTATACATACATGCACTTAAAAGTGGGTATATGATACTTCATGATTATTATAGATCTGTGTCCCGTCACATAATGATGGAACCTATTGCATGCATTTGAGACCTATGGATATATACTATTGAATTGAAACAACTAATCCAATCCAGGATTTGCTGACAACTGGATTACTAATTAACCAATTACATCAAAGTCTGTATGAATAGATACACAAGAAAGGACTGTGACTATCCACTGAAGAAGGGGGCTGTCCCCCGAAATGTGTTTGGGCTAGCTCGCAGTACACCTAGTTGCCGTCTGGTCAACATCATCCGGTCGACTGACCGCACCGTGACATTGAAAACTATCTGCTCCTCGGACAAATGCAGCGCAAGGTCCAACACTAGGACCCAGAAGCACACTCCTACCTCCGATCTCCTGCGCGCGCCGCTCTCCAGGGTCATGTGGGACGCCGCGATACAGCCCGACACCACACGGGACGCTGCAGGTGAGAGACAGGGAGCACACCAAGTGCGCCGCCGAATCGTTCAACAGGAGGGAGGTAAGGAGTCTGTGTATGTTCGTCCCATCACAAAGAGGAGAAAGAGATTTTACTCTAACTATAAAATACTCCAACACGGCAATAAGCATTCCAGACGGTGTATAAGACAGCAAGATTCGTAAGTTCACATGTACCATTGCTATATTGCACCTCATATAGTGCACTTATTATTGAAGACCAGGTGATTGCTACGACTATAACAATACCGCAACTAATACCACGCTAACAACGCATGTTATGAACTTTCCTTTAATGTGTAATATGTACTCTCAGTCACATCAAAGACTGCATCTATAGTGCACCATATGCAATAGAGTGCACTTGTCCTAGGCTAAGTGACTATTGTTATCATTAGAACACCGCAGCAATACCGCGTCAATAACGCATGCTAAGTGTCACCAATCACTATATGTACTTGCAGTAATTACTACAATACCGTAACAACACTGTGAGAATAACGCATACCAAGTATTATCCTGTGCTATACGCACCTTCAGCTACACTCAAGATTACCTTTTAAGTGCACCCTTTGTATTGAAGTGCACCATCTGCTTTAGGTCAAGTGAATGCCGCTATCATAATAATACCGCAGCAATACCGCGTCAATAATGCATGCTAAATGCTATTTATCATTATATGCACCTGTGACTACACCCGAACTGATCCAGTAGGTGATACCAAGTTCCATATCGGATCGGACTTATCTTGTTTTTATTTTGATATTTTTGCATTTTTTATACATTTAAACATGATATGTGTATTTTGTTGAGATTTAATAAATTGTTTTATGTGCTGCCACTAGAGGAGTGTGCCCCTCTCATCTATATTACAGTAGTTATTTTATTCCTTTGAGCTTTATAGGGTAAAGCAAAAAGGGGTGAGCACCCCGCATCCTCTGTGCAAAGTCAGGTGTAGCCGCTGATCACCCTAGTACCTGCTATTTTCAGTTTACCAGAAACAGATGTTAAACTTACCGGCCTATAATTTCCAGGCTCTGTTTTTGGACCCTTTTTGAATATTGGCACCACATTTGCTATGCGCCAATCCTGTGGAACATTCCCTGTCAGTATAGAGTCCGTAAATATCAGAAATAAAGGTCTGGCTATGACATCACTAAATTCCCTTAGGATACGGGGGTGTATGCCACCCGGTCCTGGTGATTTGTCTATTTTAATCTTTTTAAGTCGCTGTTGTACTTCTTCCTGGGTCAGACAGGGCACTTTTAATGGGGAATGTACTTTTACATTCTGCATTTCATCTGACAGTTTATTTTCCTCAGTGAATATAGTGGAGAAAAAAATATTTTATAGTTTTGCTTTATCCTCGTCGCTCTCTGCAAAAGGTTTTTAACAGAATACACATGCAGCCTACGTGAATAAATAAGTTTTGTAAGTGATTAATAAATTTATCATAAACATCACTAGCGTAAATATGGGTCAGACTCAGTCGATCATTCTCTAACCCATGTCTGTCTACCCAGTTAGAACACATGACCAACACACCATGGTGTACTAAAGATATAGGCCAAATCATACTGACATCCTAACTATAATAGAGGGCCTGGTGGAGTATATTGAATGAGAGTGTGAGAAATTGTCTACATGTTAGCCCCTCCTCCAGTCTACTGCACCCATGTCTCTGCGCTCACTCAGGAATATGGTCTTATCAGCACATTGAGGGATGAGTATTATCTTTAAACCCACCTCATTACAAGGGAAACTTATGAACTAATACACTGAGTATTAAACCCAATTATAGAGGACAACCAGTCTATTATAAATACCCTTTCAATCATGGGCGTAGGAGGCGGGGGGGACGGGGGGGACCCCCCCCCCAGGAAATAATGCGGGGGGACAGCCTATGTTTAAATCCCCCCCAGGCGCCAGCGGGCAATGTGTGTGGACAGAGTGCGGCGGAATATGGAGCGGGGCACTGGCCGCACTGTGTGCAGCTGGCGGCGGCATTACAGGATCCGAGGAGCAGGGGAGAGGAGGTTTGTCACTTTCCTGATAGGCCGGCAGTCTATCAGAGGCCGCCTATGCTGGAGGCTGCCGGCCTATCAGAAGAGGGACACACCTCTCCCCTGCTCCAGCCCAGGACACAGCGCGCGGCAGGCCTCAGTAGGCCAGAAGGTCAGTGTGTGTGTGTACAGTGGCTCACCCGGGGGGTGGTCCAACGGGTCTGGACCCCCCTAGAACCAGTGGCGTCGCTACATGGGGGCATACCATGCCCCCCACTAACACTGTCCGGCTACATTTCCATTTAAAATGTAAGGTTCCTTAGGACCTCAGTGCAGGCAGTTCACCGCCTCAGCCCTGATCGGCACTGGGCAGTGTACTGTGTACGTCGCGTGACATAACCAATTGCAAAGCTCCATACAGTAAGAAGCTTTGCTATTGGTCAGGTTGGGCGGGCGCGCAATATAGCTCCCTGCAGCAGGAGAGCCGGCGGTGCGGGAGCTGGAAGGAGAAGGGGCCAGCTCCACCATGTATGAAGAGAGCAGGATGGGCAGCCGGCGTGGAGCTGAAGAGGAGAAGAGGAATGGAGTCCTGGTGTCCAGTGCAGGGGAGCCCAGACATCCAGTGTGTGTGACAAGGTGAAAGTGCACCAATCATGTATCCATATGTGTAATGTATGTAGTGCAGTGTGTGATCTACACACTGCAGTACATACATCACACACTGCAGTACATATATCACACATCTCACACTGATGTATGTGCTGCAGAGTGTAGTAAATGCACAGGTGGCTATTATAGCCAAGAGATAATGTCCAGGGAAGATCCGCCATATTGGACTGTGCATTTACTACACACTGCACCACATACATCACACACTGATATATGTAGTACACTGTGTGTGCTGTATATGGTGCAGAGTGTAGTAAATGCACAGGTGGTCATTATAGCCAAGAGATAAAGTCCAGTCCAATATGGCGGATCTTCCCTGGACTTTATCTCTTGGCTACACTGCACCATATACATCACACACATCTCACACTGATGTATGTAATAGAGTGATGTATATGTGCAGTTGATGCAAATGCGTATGATGGTGGTGAAAATTATTAGTGCCCCACCCCCCCATTTTGACTGTGCTATCTTATGTGCCCCCCCCTCTAGAGTCGCCACTGCCTAGAACCATTCATTATTTTTTGTGTGTGTGTATATAGTCAGTGTGTGGGTATATAGTCAGTGTGTGTGTGTATATAGTCGGTGTATGTGTGTATATAGTCGGTGTGTGTGTGTGTATATAGTCGGTGTGTGTGTATATAGTCGGTGTGTGTGTGTATATAGTCGGTGTGTGTGTGTGTATATAGTCACCCATGGCACGCCCCCCAAGTCACGTGACTTAAGTTTTTTTCATGATTTAATGTACAACACCGGCGTAGACGGCGCCGCCTGAGCCGTACAGCGCGGGACACAGGCTGGAAGAGTCCTGCATCGCATTGCTGCCAAAGAGGTAAGCGATAATAATGCTGTCCTCCTCAGATTTTTGGGGGTTCCTACACCAATGCTTACAATACATAATGTAAACAGATTTAACAGGCCAACAAATATCCTACGCCAATGTCTGATATTACAAAGTCAGTTTCTTATCAGCTTTTAGGGTCAAGCATTTCTATATTAATTGAGAGTAACATTGTTGCTTCTTTGGCTCTAAAAAATGTAAGTAAATCTAAACTACCTTCTTAGCTCAGCAGACAGCTGGAGGAACTGGAGAGCCCTCTCATAACGTTAGGGACAAGTCGTCCCTGCTCCGCAATCACTGGGGGCCAATCCTGGATAATGCGGAAATGGATTGACCTCCAGCGGGTTCTGATGAAATCTCCTATAAAAACATGAAGAACATAGCATTAGAGAAACATAATTAAGACACATCATTGTTAGGAATTGCTAATAAACAAAATTTAATCTCAAATAATGTTTTAAAATACACAGATCACACTATCAAAAACATGTTTTATATGTTCAAACATGTTGTACTTGACGAAAACCTAGTCCAAAAACGACCATTTCATTAACACACACAGAAACACACAAGATCATACCTGGAAAAGTTATATTGCATCTAAAATGGGGACCAATACTTGCAATCATCCTTTTTAAATGCCAGCATATTACAAAATCAAAACTGAAAAAACATTATGAGTATTGGGATTGTGGGAGTGTTAAAATACTATAAATTACATTAAATAAGTTGTCCTACTTGGGGCCCATAAGACGATTGTGGCCAAAGTTTGCAAATTGTTACAATCATTGCAAACTAGCGTTCAGGGTCCTGGGCAAAACATGGAGAAGCTCATGGACTATGAGTGTTCGGTGTAACACTATATCACAAATATCTTTTTTTGGAAATAAGACACACATTACATGCTGAATGTGCAAAATGTTTTGTAGTCTTTAACTACTGAAGATTGAGGCAGGGAAACATGATATGCTTGTTGAAGCCCAAAAAATATGTGTCACAACTATGGCAATAGCAATTGCTCCTCAACATAGAATCCAGAGAAGATAGGGGCATGGGGAAGCAATTTTCCCCTTGTATAAGAATGATACTATTGTGTAGAATTAAATCTACATATATGGCTATTACCTTTATGCATTTATCATGGGACAAAGTTCGGGTATTTTCAATGGTATCTATATTAAAAAAAACAGAAGAACCATTTTAACAATTAAAATTGGAAACACTTTACGAACAATCAAACATTGGCTAATTATTTAATATAGATATTTATGCCCTACACTGACATGCTACCAATCCATATAGCTAGCGTGATAAAAGATATACTTCAGTAGTTGTTGAGAACAAAACATCTACATTTTGCACAGTTCTAAAATATTAATCATCAATCTGTTTCTAAGTGTTTTAAATATAGATTAAACTCCTATTCAAATGGTATTCTACAACAAGGAGGCCAATACATTACACAAAGATGGAACAATCGCCCAATTAAAAATGTCCCATGTCAAATTAATATTTAGGTTCATACAAGTGTGAAAATGCAAATCTAATTGGAGAATGGAAACATATGTCCTGCGTAACAAAAATTTCTATCATGACATGGCTATGTCCTATTTGTATTTAAACATTTTACCGTACCTGATGACTGAAAATCCTGGTTGTATAGCCGGTAAAGGTATAATATTTATCCAATTAGACTTTATGATCCAAGAAAATATATGTGACATGCAAAATGTTAGCCGATCATTCGAAATAAAAAAAAAAAATGTAAAAAAAAATTACATTACTCACCACAAACCAGTTTAGACAGGCTGGATAGAGTCTCCCAATCAGGCATGATGGCACATAATACCTCTTCCCAGAGGTGACGGAAGGCCATGTGTTCAGCATGGAGCCAATCAGACTGGTCCCACAGAGGAGGTCGTTCTTGAACTAGTTGAATGAGGAGTTCACCCTCTATGTAGGGCAGCATGACCTCCTCATCCAACCTTGTATGGGAACCCTGAAAACACATTATAATTAATCAAAAATTCAATGCCTAATCAATACACAACCATCAACTTGATTTGCCAGTATGTGACTCTGTTCCATAGATGTGTTAATAAGCCAATTGTGGGCAGAAGGCTACATCACTATCTTTTAAGTATATATGAAACATTGGTTCGTTGTAGTATTGATATCACACCTTCAGGGTAGACATGTCTGGAACATTTATACTTATTTGGCCAAGATGCAAAACACATGATAGTTATGTCTCATTCAGACGGCCGTAGTCTTTGTTGTTAAGGGAAAACATGGAAAGCATCCAGTTGCATTTAGAAATTATCCGACCACACATGGCTGCAAATATAATCTAAAATGAAAAATCTGGTTTGAATGTTTTCAGAACCAAAGCATATGCTCTATATTTGGCTTGGAGCCACAGACTCATTAACACAGATGCGCACATCACACGGTGTGCTGTGCGCATGTTTTTGTGGACCATTTAAATTAACGGTTCCACAAAACACTATCATGTGCCTATTATATAATAAAAAGTTGTTTGCACCATAAACAGTTTAAGTTGGAACCAGTTTACTACATGTCATGTAGATAAGTTTTCATTTATATACAAAAACATTTATCAATTCTGTTTCTCCAGCTCCTGACTGTGGGGAACCATCCTGACAAAAATACAATATGTAATGATTGTGTACCAAATAGTAAAATTTGTAAGTCATAGTCAAAGCATTTGCAAACACATTATAGAATATTTACAGAGTCTGACAATTGTGGCTGATTCCTGGTGGACCAATTGGGATTCCCTGACACTTCTGAGGATGGAGTGGTTTTTTCCTGTTTTAATGTAAATATGTTTTGATGTAAAATATAGTGGAACATTCAATGATTATTTATATTCTCAAGTACTACTTTTTATTAATGAACGATGTTAAAATATTAAAACATACCAGAATCTCCAGTGGTGGTGAGGAGCTATTAGATGATGTCATTACTACAATAAAAAAAGTTAAAATATCACATTGATAACAATTAAAGAAATTAACATGCTGCATTTAATCAAAACACTTACTTAAGGCAAAATTAATATTATAAACATACATGAAAGGTATATGTGTTTTAAAAAATATATCAAGTATTGGTAGACCTGCTTTTTAATGATGTTAAAACATACCAGAATCTCCAGTTGTGGTGTGGAGCTATTAGATGATGTCATTACTACTATAAAAATCATAAAAAAAAGGTTAAAATAACACATTGATGACAATAAAAGAAATTAGCATGCTGCATTTAATCAAAACATTTACTGAAGGCAAAGTTGTTACAAAGACGCCAACAAAAAAATGGTTGTGGGTTGTTCCAAGGATTCCTAAAAGTTAAATGGTCAACAGTGTTAATATTATGAACATACATGAAAGGTATGTGTGTTTTAAAAATTATATTAAAGTATTGGTAGAGCCGCTTTGTAGCTTCACATAACATAAGAGCTTATATTTTTAGGGACAGGGCTATTTAATTTTCCCTGCCTTACCATGTTAACTCACTGTTCTTGGGATTATATGGTTTCCTAGAGGTCAGAACAACACATATTAGGTTCTCCTATTTAGGGTATAGGAAATAGGATGCAACGTTTACACAAAGTTATGTAAAAATGGAGTGTGTCCCCAAAATGTCAGCACCTGCACTGCTTTAACATAATGCTGTAGCAGTGATGTAAACATTATTTAAAATTGTACCATTGTATTTTTTTTTATTACAGTTTCATACACATCATAAACGTGTGTTATATTGATATTCAAATGACAGGGGTGGAGTTAAAGCAGTAAGTGCCCAGGCTGGTCTGCCTTACCTCTCATGTAGGCCACCCTGTAATCCCAGCGTTATGCTGCTGAGTGGAAGATATTTTGCACCTGTGGATTTCACTGCCAAAGCAGGCCATGCACAATGTTGGGGCCACTGTGGGCATCAGTCTCACTCCCAGGGCCGGGGCCACCTGTAAGACGACCTAGGCAACCGCATAGGGCACAATTTAGCAGGGGGCACCGCCGGTACCCTACGATAAAAAAAAAAAAAAAAGCTGGTTGGAAGGGAAAGTGGCGGCCGGCGAACCGCCACGCTCTCATGCTGCGCCGCCTGAGGGGGGTGCGGACCGTACCGGCGACACCAGTCCCTGGGGTGACACCCGATGCGGCCGCCCCGCCCCCAGGCACCAAAGTGCAGGCAATGGGCATTATGCCCCCAGCTAGTGCTGGAAGCCTGCAGGAGGAGGGCCGGAGGCGTGTCCCGTCACCTGTTCATCTGATAGGCTGCCAGCACTAGGCCGGAAGCCTATCATAGGCCGGTCCAGGAGGCTCGATGACATCATCGGGTCGCCTGAGCCTACGGCGCGGGACACAGGCCGAAAGAGGCCTGCATCACATTGCTGCCATGGAGGTAACTATGTGTTTTTTTTTTTGTGTTTTTTTTTGTGTGTTTTTGGAGTCAGTGTGGAGCACATAAAGGGGCTACTGGCACATAAGTGGGGGGGGGGGTACTGGCACATAAGGGGGACTACTGACACATAAGGGGCTACTGGCACACAAGGGGGGCTACTGGCACATAAGGGGGCTACTGGCACATAAGGGGGCTACTGGCACATAAGGGGGCTACTGGCACATAAAGGGTGACTGCTGGCACATAAGGGGGGCTTGCTGGCACATAAGGGGAGCTACTGGCACATAAGTGGGGGGCTACTGGCACATAAGGGGGACTACTGGCACATAAGGGGACTACTGGCACATAAGAGGGCTACTGGCACATAACGGGGCGACTGCTGGCACATAAGGGGGCTTGCTGGCACATAAGGGGGGCTTATGGCACATAAGTGGGGCGGCTACTGGCACATAAGGGGGGCTACTGGCACATAAGGGGGATGACTGGCACATAAAGGGACTACTGGCACTTAAGGGGGGACTACTGGCACATAAGGGGGCTACTGGCACATAAGGGGTGACTGCTGGCACATAAGGGGGGCTTTCTGGCACATAAGAGGGCTACTGGTACATAAGGGGGGTTACTGGCACATAAGGGGGGACTACTGGCACATAAGGGGGCTACTGGCACATAAGGGGGCTACTGGCACATAAAGGGTGACTGCTGGCACATAAGGGGGGCTTGCTGGCACATAAGGGGAGCTACTGGCACATAAGTGGGGGGCTACTGGCACATAAGGGGGACTACTGGCACATAAGGGGACTACTGGCACATAAGTGGGGAGGCTACTGGCACATAAGGGGGGCTACTGGCACATAAGGGGGACGACTGGCACATAAGGGGACTACTGGCACTTAAGGGGGGACTACTGGCACATAAGGGGGCTACTGGCACATAAGGGGTGACTGCTGGCACATAAGGGGGCTTTCTGGCACATAAGAGGGCTACTGGTACATAAGGGGGGTTACTGGCACATAAGGGGGGACTACTGGCACATAAGGGGGCTACTGGCACATATGGGGGCTACTGGCACATAAAGGGTGACTGCTGGCACATAAGGGGGGCTTGCTGGCACATAAGGGGAGCTACTGGCACATAAGTGGGGGGCTACTGGCACATAAGGGGGACGACTGGCACATAAGGGGACTACTGGCACTTAAGGGGGGACTACTGGCACATAAGGGGGCTACTGGCACATAAGGGGTGACTGCTGGCACATAAGGGGGGCTTGCTGGCACATAAGAGGGCTACTGGTACATAAGGGGGTTACTGGCACATAAGGGGGGACTACTGGCACATAAGGGGGCTACTGGCACATACGGAGGCTACTGGCACTTAAGGGGGCTATTATTATTGTTATAAGGCCGCCTCTGTACTATTATTATTATAATGGCCCCCTCTGTACTATTCTTATGTTAATAGCCCCAACTGTATTAGCATTATTATTTATACAGAGGCGGCCGTTATTATAATAATAGTACAGAGAGGGCCTTTATATTAATAATAATACAGAGCTGTGCTGCTATGTCATGGAGGGGGAGAATTGGGATATACCCTATATACCCTCATCAACAGTGCTGCCATGGAAGGGGAGAAATGTGGTATGGGTAGGGGGGGGTGGTGAATGTGCTCTGCAAATGAAGCAGCTTATTATAATATGGGGGCACTAGGAGGAAGGCGGAAGAGGAGCACTATGGGGGCATTTACTAGGGGCACTATATAGGGGTATTTCATACTGGTACATTATGGGGGCACTATGGGGACATTAGCTCAGCTGGGGCATTACAAGGGGGTATTTTTCTATTATAAGGAGAATTATTACTACTGGGGGGGTATTATGGTGGGCTTTATTACTCCCCCATGTTATGACCCCCCAGTAGCAGCACCAGCCTCTCCCTGCTCTGCTATCCCTCTGCCCCTTCTCCAAATCCTTATTCTGAAATCTTTCTCATTAGGATAAAACACATCATCAGCTCCGCCGATCCCCACAATATACAGTATACCTCTACACCGATCCTCCAGCCAGAGTGTGAAGTGGTGTCCGAGATCCCCAAGTGCCAAGCCAAGTAACTGTAAGTTTTCATGTGAAATATGTTTGTTATACACATATAGCATACACTGCGCACAGCGTCATTGGTTGCTATTACGCCGTGCGCTTCGTGCCGCCGCTTCATCTGATGGGGGGGGGATTTTTAACTTGCCTAGGGCGGCAAATATCCTTGCACCGGCCCTGCTCACTTCTAGCAATGCCTCAGCTAACACCATTCTGCAATGGTTAGCAACTGACGGGCACGGCAGTGAACTGCACAGGTGTGGGATTTCTTCAACTCAGCAGCGCAGGAGGTGAATTTTTTGTGACACACTCCCTTTAAATACAGTGTTGCCCTATTTGTTTGTCACATCATGATATGTCTTATATATCACATTGACGAGGGTCAGGCTCAACAACCAAGCAGCTTTGTAAAGTACCGACAGCCATTTCACTTTATCATTGCTCATCAGAAACATCACAGCGGCATGCTGTGTAATTACAACTATGGCATCCCATTCACTTGCATGAACAGCTCATTATTATTAATGTACTGTAGAGGAACGACCTGACACATAATAAGTGAATGAGACAGCTTCAGTAAATTACACAGCATGTCATGGTCATGTGGACACTGAGCATGTTACAAATGCAAAAAAATTCTAAGGTTGGAAACATCTTCAAACTGCTAATAATACACATATATTTGTGTGAAATGTAATATACTGTACTCAGGAAACAATGCACAACATTGCTCCAGGAAGTTACTGTACGGTTGCTTGTGACTAGAGATGAGCGAATTTCTCAAAAATTCAATTTGGCTGGTTCGCTGAAAAAATTTACTTTGATCCAAATTTATTTGCTGCAAATCGTGTTAAAGAATGGCTATTTTCAGTCTGCAGAGAGCCTTTAAAGGGGTGTAGAACACTGTCACTTGCAGTAACACGCATAGGGAGTCTGCTGTGGTAGTGAAATAATACTATCAGTATGACATGCAGATGACAGGCGTCGCTCTTAGAATCACTAAACTTATTTGGGCAGTCACGGGGCCAAAACTGACCAAATGACTCAAGTGTGAGCTCACTTCTGTAGAGCTGTACGATAGTAACCTGCAGATTAATGCAGCCCTCAAATGCAAGTTGGGTTTGTTGGTTCCAAAACCCAAATTAGATTGTGGTGCTGGTGATCAGTCCAAGATCTTCAAGCAGCAGCAGCAGCAGCATGATACCAATGAGTGGCAAGGTGACATAGTGTGAAGATGACAGCAACAGCAGCAGCATGATACTACAGAGTGGCACAGTGACATAGTGTGGAGATGGCAGCAACAGCAGCAGCATGATACCACAGAATGGCAAGGTGACAGTGTGGTGATGGCAGCATCAGAAAGCCACAGAGTGGCATGGTGACATAGTGTGGAGATGGATGATCTAATCTGATGCATCAGGCATCAGTGGGTTAAAATCCTGGCTGATCCATGCCTGATTCATCTTGACAAAAGTAAGTCTCTCTATATTTTGGTGGGACAGGCGAGTTCTTCTTGGGGTAACTATGGCCCCTGCCGCACTAAGCACCCACTCTGATGCCACACTACTGGCTGGCAGGACAGCTTTTCCAGGGCAAACTCTGCCAGTTATGGTCACAAATCCAGGCGACTGCCCAGTAGTCCAGTGGATCTTCTATGATGGCTGGAAGGGTGCTGTCCAAGTATGCCACCACCTGCTGGTTCAGGTCTAGCTCCAGGTCTACCTGATGCTGCTGGTGAGTAGTTTCTTCACTATCCGAGTGAAGAAAGCTGCTCAACATGGACTCTAGACTCAGGCTGCTGCTGATGTAGCTGGTACTTTTCCTGCCATTCCACTTCTCCCCAGCAGCCATGGCAGTGGAATGTGAGCACAGAGGGCCCCTCCGGTCAGACCTGCGAGAAGATGGACGATGGCGCAGATAGGCAGAGGCCAACTGACTACATAGGATGTCTCTGTAGTACTTCAGTTTGTACTCCCTCTCAGTGGGTGTAAAAAAGGCCCCCAATTTGGACTGGTAGAGAGGGTCCAATATGGTGGAGAGCCAGAAGTCATCCCTCTGCCGAATGGTGACAATTCTGCTGTCACTACGCAAACAAGTGAGCATATGCAGCTGGCTATTTTGTCCAAGTGACTCTGAGGGATTCCCTGCCTCCATCTACACTGAATACTGTGTGTCTGGGTCCTCTGCCTCGTCTTCTTCATCACCCTCTCGCTCCTCCGGCTGCTCCTGCTTCTCCTCTCCCGTCACCGCAGTAGAAAAACCTCTCATTTTGCTACATATTGCCTGTGCTCCAATGTCCTCCTCCTCTTTCAGTTCAGCCCCGACAGGGCTCACGTGGCCGTGAGATCTAGGTGCCACGTCTCCAGTCCCCTGACAAGACATATTCACCAGCATCTGTTCCAGGACATGAAGCAGTGGAATGATGGCATTCATCCCGTAGTCCTGGTGACTGACAAATAACGTGGCCTCCTTAAAGGGCCTGAGCAAACAGCAGGTGTCACGCATGAGCTGCCACTGGCTGACATCGAAGTTACACAAGGGAGTGCTCCTATCCGCTTGGATCATCAAGAAATTGTTTATGCCCTTTCTCTGTTCATACAGTGGGTCCAACATATGGAGGGTGGAATTTCGACCGGTGGAAACGTCGCATATCAGCCTATGTTGGGGGAAGCTGTTCTGCCGCTGCAGCTCAAGGAGGGTGTGCTTTGCAGTGTACGAGTGGCTTAAGTGCATGAAAAATTTCCTGGCAATTTTTAGGATGTCTTGCAGATGGGTGGAAGACTTCAGGAACCGCTTGACAACCAAATCGAACACTTGTGCCATGCAGGGCGCATGACTCAGCCTTCCCTGACGCAGCGCCGACAACATTTTTCTTCCCGTTGTCGGTCACCATGGTTCCAATTTTCAGTTGTCGCGGAGAAAGCCAGCAGTTCATTTCTTTGTGAAGGACACAGAGCAGTTCCTCCCCTTTATGACTATGTTCGCCTAGGCAAACTAGGTGCAGAAGCGCATGACACCGCCGTGCCCTGCACATGTTGTATGCTGGAGGGGCACTGTGACTTGTCCCTGCAGTGGAGGCTGAGAATTAGAGATTTCGCCAACATAAAATTTTCCGTTCGTGAACGGCGAACGCGAAATTCCGCAAATGTTCGCGAACCGGGCGAACCGCCATAGACTTCAATAGACAGGCGAATTTTAAAACCCACAGGGACTCTTTCTGGCCGCAATAGTGATGGAAAAGTTGTTTCAAGGGGACTAACACCTGGACTGTGGCATGCCGGAGGGGGATCCATTGCAAAACTCCCATGGAAAATTACGTAGTTGACACAGAGTTGGGTTTGAATCCATGAAGGGCATAAATCACCTAACACTCCTAAATTGTTTGGAATAACATGCTTTAAAACATCCAGTGTGTGTATACGATCAGGTATGATGTTGTATCGATCAGGTAGTGTAAGGGTTATGCCCGCTTCACAGTGACAGACCAAACTCTGACAGACTAAACTCCCCGTTTAACGCACCACAAACAACCGCAAACAGTCCATTAGCACAGCCGCAAACTCCCCATTTGCACAAGGTTGGATACCAAGCTAGCCCTGTCCCGTTTCTTGTCCTCACTGATGTCATTGAAGGTTTCTTCAACGTACAACACCAAGGGTCCCCCAAAGGTGACAACAAGCCCCCTGGGATGCCTGCTGTGGTTGGTCTTCCACCTCCTCAAAGTCACCTTCCTCCTCTGACTCCTCTTCTTCAGACTCCTCTCTCTGCATTGCCACAGGTCCAGCAATCGATGACGACAAGGCTGCTTCTGGTGGTGATGGTGACCACAATTCTTCCTCTTCATGCTCATCTATGGCCTGATCCAGCACTCTTCGCAGGGCACACTCCAGAAAAAACGCATATGGGATGAGGTTGATGATGTTGCCTTGGGTTTGACTGACCAGGTTTGTCACCTCCACAAAAGGACGCATGAGCCTACAGCCATTGTGCATGAGCAGTCAGGAACACGGCCAAATAATACCCTGCTCCGCAGAGGCTGTCCTCTTTATTTTAAATTAAAAAAATCTGTTCTTACCAGTTTAATCTCTGTTTTGTCCCCTATCAGGGGCCGGTGTATGGAATAGATTTTAGGAACCGGGAGATGGAAAAAGATGGTTGGTCTTGTGCGCCGTGCAATGTACAGTACTGTGCCACCCTATATGAGTGGTGTGTTAAGTAGTACTATTCCTATCAGTTAAATCCCTGTTATGTCCCCTAACAGGGGACGTGAATAGATTTTAGGAACCGGGAGATGGAAAAAGATGATTGGTCGGTCCTCTTCCTTCCAATTTGGGGCACTGCATGTGCGCCGCGCAATATACTGTGACACCCTATATGAGTGGTGTGTTAAGTAGTACTATTCCTATCAGTTTAATCCCTGTTACGTCCCTTATCAGGGCACGTGTATTGAATAGATTTTAGGAACCGGGAGATGGAAAAAGATGGTTGGACGGTTCTTTCCTTCCAATTTTGGGCACTGCGCGTGCGCCGCGCAATGTACTGTGACACCCTATATGAGTGGTGGGCACTGGCAGTGGGCACAGTACAGTCTGTGGGCCTGACACTCACTGGCAGGCAAATGCAATTATATTAAAGGGTAAAAGATAAATGACTTTTTTTTCTGCAAGGTACTGTGCCACCCTATATGAGTGGTGGGCACTGGCAGTGGGCACAGTACACTCTGTGGGCCTGAAACTCACTGGCAGGCAAATGCAATTATATTAAAGGGCAAAAATTAAATGACTTTTTTATCTGCAAGGACATGTATTGTCCCTGACCATAGTTACAGCTCCACACGTAGGAGCTACCATGCACTTTGGCAGACACCGACAGGCTCAAGGACTGGCACACTCTCTGTTCTACATACGTGTGCAGGGTTGGTACTGCCCTTTATGACAGCTTGGGACTCTCCACCTCGGCTCGGCACAAGCCATCAGTTCTCTGAAAGGTGCAGAGTCCACCAATTGGAAAGGGAGAGACCGCAGCACCAGAAACTTGGCCAGGAGCACGTTCAGCTTCTGCGCCGTTTCTCTTGGCAATCGATTTAGGGATTGATTGCTGGCGGAATGACTGATAAGGAGTAGAAGGAGGAAGACCAGGATAGAGATGTCCCGAACTATTTGCCGGCGAAGGGTTCCTGGCAAACATAGCTTGTTCGTGTCCGCCGCGGCGGGCAAACATATGCGATGTTTGCATTCGCCCCTATACTTTATCATTGATTAAACTTTGACCCTGTACCTCACAGTCAGCAGACACATTCCAGCCAATGAGCATACTCTCCCTTCCAGACCCTCCCACCTCCTATCAAAAAGGAAGGACGGCATCCATGTTAGATTCATTCTGAAGCTGCAGTGTTAGTAGTTGTAATCGCAATTCGATTAATATAACCTGCATTAATCGCATTGCAAATTTAACTTAGAGCTGGGTTCCTAATGGTTGTATTGCTAGAATATAACGAAGATTGAGAATATAGCGCTATATTCGTTATATTCGTTAGCAATACAACCATTAGGAACTCAGATCTAAGTTGTAATCGCAATGCGATTAATATAACCTGTATTAATCGCATTGCGAATTCAACTTAGATCTGAGTTCTTAATGGTTGTATTGCTAGAATTGACGAATATAACGAATATAGAGCTATATTCTCAATCTTGGTTATATTCTAACAATACAACCATTAGGAACCCAGCTCTAAGTTAAATTCGCAATGTGATTAATGCAGGTTATATTAATTGCATTGCAAATTCAACTTAGAGCTGGGTTCCTAATGGTTGTATTGCTAGAATTATATAACGAAGATTGAGAATATAGCGCTATATTCTCAATCTTTGTTATATTCTAGCAATACAACCATTAGGAACCCAGCTCTAAGTTGAATTCGAAAATAAGATGTCCCGAACTATTCGCCGGCGAACAGTTCCTGGCGAACATAGCTTGTGCAGTCTTAGTGAGAGGAGGGACAGTGTAGCTGCTGCTGATTTAATAGGGAAATCGATAGCTAGGCTAGTGTATTCAGTGTCCACTCCAGTCCTGAAAGACCCATATGATTTCTGCTGTAGGACAGCGTCCTGACAGCACCCCAAAAAGCCCTTTTTAGGGCTAGTACATCAGTCTCCCTCCCAGACCCTCCTATCAAAAAGCAAGGATGGCATCCATCTTAGATTCATTCTGAAGCTGCAGTGTTAGTAGTTGTAATCGCAATGCAATTAATATAACCTGTATTAATCGCATTGCGATTACAACTTTGATCTGAGTTCCTAATGGTTGTTTTGCTAGAATATAACGAAGATTGAGAATATAGCGCTATATTCTCTATCTTTGTTATATTCTAGCAATACAACCATTAGGAACTCAGATCAAAGTTGTAATCGCAATGCGATTAATACAGGTTATGTTAATTGCATTGCGATTACAACTTAGATCTGAGTTCCTAATGTTTGTATTGCTAGAATATAATGAAGATTGAGAATATAGCGCTATAATCTCCATCTTTGTTATATTCTAGCAATACAACCATTAGGAACCCAGCTCTAAGTTGAATTTGCAATGTGATTAATGCATGTTATATTATATCTATACTGGCCTGAAGAGGCGCCGTTCGGCGCGAAACGGCCATTGCCGGTTATTACACACAGCATTAGGCCTATCCGCCCCAGCCCTCCTTCTATTGTTGGCTTCTAAGGGAGCGAAAATAAAGAAGACTTTTTAAAGGCGAATGGTGAGTGCCGCTGTCTTTCATTCCTTTCCTCTGCTACGCAACTGTTATATTAATCACATTGCGAATTCAACTTACCACACTCTGCGTCAACTACGTAATTTTCCATGGGAGTTTTGTCATGCATCCCCCTCCGGCATGCCACAGTCCAGGTGTTAATCCCTTGAAACAACTTTTCCATCACTGTTGTGGCCAGAAAGAGTACCTGTGGGTTTTAAAATTCGCCTGTCTATTGAAGTCTATGGCGGTTCTCCCTGTTCGCCCGTTCGCGAACATTGTCATAAACTCTCGTTCGCCGTTCGCGAACGGAAAATTTTATGATAGCGACATCTCTAGACCAGGAGCATCAGGACCAGCAGATGATGGGACAGACAGACAGCTCCCTTCTGCTGAGCCGGTGGAGCCTTGACTGCCTGCAAAGGGGTGCGTGCCAGTGGGTGATGCAGCTGTTGCTGTGGCAGGCTGGACCACCATATCAGAGCCACGATTGTCCCAGGCCACTTTATGGTATCGCAGCATATGTTGTCGCAGGGCAGTGGTGCTAACAGTGGCCCCCTGGCCACGCTTCACCTTCTGCCCACAAATTCGACATATGGCCATGTTCACCTCCTCCGGAGTCTTGACAAAAAACTGCCACACCGCCGAGTAGCTGATTTTCCCCACAACACTCCGCACCGACTGACTGATAATGTCGCTGCTTGCGTGAACCTGTGCACCACCGTGCTGTTGCAAAGTGGGTGGTCTACCCTGGGCCTGTTTGGCTGCCGATCTCCCACTGGTGCCACCCTGCTGACTCCCAGCCATGCTACCATGTTGCTGGCTCAGCCTCTGCCTCGTGGGCAAGCTGCCAACCTGTTCTCCTGATGATGATGAAGCCCCTTCTTCACCCAGATCCCAAGTGTGATCGGCTTCAGCATCATCGAGTAATGTCTGCAAGTCACTGGTGTCCTCCTCAACGCTCTCTGGGTCAGGAGCCTGACCGCTCACAACACCACCTTCCACGCCACTCTACTCATCACTACTAGTACTTCTGTAGCTGAGGGAACAGCAAAGGACAGAGGCAGTTTGAGGACAGGTGAGGGCACCGGGCCTGCTCCGGGGCCATACCAACTAAGGGTTGTGTATGACGAACCGACCGACTGTTGGCTGGGGGTGTCCGATGTCACTTGGGATGAATTGGATGACCGAGTTAACCAATCAATAACTGCTGGGTTGCTGGTCAAGACACGACCAGCAGATGACACCAGGAGCTCAGGCCTCTCGGTGCGACTCCTGCTGCCACGCTGCCATAATCTTCTGCAACCTCTGCCTGCGCCAGAAACATTTATGCTGCTGCCACTCCTCTGTGCATGGCCTGGCACTTATCTGTCTGACATACTTTTAGCTGAACTAAAATAATTAAAAGCAAATAAAGCAACCCTAAAAGCCCAGAATATTTTTCTCTTTTTGGACAGAAATAGGCCACTAACCCCTTTTAGCACAAATGCAAGTAAACGTGAACTGCCTATATATTTCTCGTTTTGGACTGAAATCGGCCTCTAAATTATTATAGGGAAATAAAAACAAACGTGACCTGCGTATGTGTTTCTCGTGTTCAACTGAAAAAGCCCACTAAATGATTTTAGCGTAAATAACAGAAAAAGTTAACTGTGTATATTTTTTCTTTTGTTTCTTACATATGGCAATACATGCTTTTAGCACAAATAACACCCAAATGTCAACAGGGTATATTTTTCATGGGTTGTACTGAATTGGCAATATACGATTTTAGCGCAAATAACACACAAATGGGAACAGGGTATATTTTTCACGGATTGTACTGAACTGGCAATATACTCTTTTAGCGCAAATAACACACAAATGGGAACAGGGTATATTTTTCACGGATTGTACTGAACTGGCAATATACTCTTTTAGCACAAATAACACCAAAATGTGAACAGGGTATATTTTTCACAGGTTGTACCGAACCGGCAATATACACTTTTAGCGCAAATAAATCCAAAATGTCAACAGGGTATATTTCTCATGGGTTGTACCGAACTGACAATATACGCTTTTAGCGCAAATAACACCCAAATGTGAACAGGGTATATTTTTCACGGGTTGTACTGAACTGGAAATATACACTTTTAGCGCAAATAACACCAAAATGTCAACAGCGTATATTTTTCTCGGGTTGTACTGAATTGGCAATAAACGTTTTTAGAGCTAATAACACCCAAATGTGAACAGGGTATATTTTTCATGAGTTGTACTGAACTGGCAATATACGCTTTTAGTGCAAATAACACTCAAATGTGAACAGGGTATATTTTTCACGGGTTGTACTGAACTGGAAATATACACTTTTAGCGCAAATAACACCAAAATGTCAACAGCGTATATTTTTCTCGGGTTGTACTGAACTGGCAATAAACGTTTTTAGAGCTAATTACACCCAAATGTGAACAGGGTATATTTTTCATGAGTTGTACTGAACTGGCAATATACGCTTTTAGCCCAAATAACACCAAAATGTCAACAGCATATATTTTTAAGAATCTAATTTTTCCTGAAACTCAGAACAAATTAGACTTTGTCAGCTTCGGTTCGCTTATCTCTGCTTGTGACGTTAAAAGTATGTGATTAGAAGGAGTTAAAACAGACACTGCAAGTGTGTCATAAACACATTGCTGTTAAAATACCTTGCCACAATATTATATATGTTGCCTACATCATGTGTACATGTCTAATAAAAAAAGTATAGGTAGAAGGAGTAGTGAATGCAGGGAACATAAAAAAAGCATGAAAAAAAAGAATGATTATATTTGTGTGCAAGATGATTTAATATACCTCTTTGATAAATGCTGGACAGCTCCTGGATCTATAGTTCTGGTGCTGCATACACTGACAGTGTCTAAAATGGCCGCTTTTACTGTATATTTCCTGTCAGGTGAGTAGTAGTGTTGATCGAGCATGATCGGCCAAACACCAGTTCAGCTCGAGCATCTCGATGCTCGGCACATGGTGGCACTCGGACGAGTACCACATGTGCTCGAGCGCAAAACTTGAGTCTCCTTCCCGCACGTCTCTTGGCTGCTACGCAGCCAATATACCTGCAGGGGGGTACTGGCACGCACTGTAATTAGCTGTATAACACCCGATGACATGTGTTCGGCTCAGTATTACTCAGGGAGAGCTGAGCATAGTAAGGGACAGACAGTGTAGGGAGTGTTATTGGAAGATTTTTATTAGAAAACTTTTCAAAGACCCACAAGTCGTTTTTGGAGAATTGTGTGTGACAGCAGCAATATCTATTTATAGCGCATTCTGCACTAAAAAGCGTCTAATAGGACACTGCGGACAGTTCAATTATCTGCGCCACATGTCCTGTGTAAAGTGTGCGCATCCCTAAAATATCAGTGACATCCAGTGTACTTTTTCCATAGACGGTGTCCGCTGCGGACAGTTTAATTATGTGTGCCACATCTCCTGCAGGCCCTCGCATATAATGTTTTACAGGGTCAGCTCACCTGCAGGCCCTTGCATATAATGTTTTACAGCAATAGAGAAACTTGATATTAACCACTTCAGCCCCCCTAGCTTAAACACCCTTAATGACCAGGCCACTTTTTACAATTCCGCACTACACTACTTTCACCGTTTATTGCTCCGTCATACAACTTACCACCCAAATGAATTTTACCTCCTTTTCTTCTCACTAATAGAGCTTTCATTTGGTGGTATTTCATTGCTGCTGACATTTTTACTTTTTTTGCTATTAATCAAAAATGACCGAAATTTTTGCAAAAAAATGACATTTTTCACTTTCTGTTGTAAATTTTTTTTAAAAAAAACTACATTTCTATATAAATTTTTCTCTAAATTTATTGTTCTACATGTCTTTGATAAAAAAAGTCCAATAAGTGTATATTTATTGGTTTGGGTAAAAGTTATAGCGTTTACAAACTATGGTGCAAAAAGTGAATTTCGGCATTTTGAAGCAGCTCTGACTTTCTGAGCGCCTGTCATGTTTCTTCAGGTGCTAGAATGTCAGGATAGTATAAATACTCCCAAATGACACCATTTTAGAAAGAAGACACCCCAAAGTATTCGCGGAGGGGCATGGTGAGTTCATGTATCATTTCATTTTTTCACAAGTTAGCGGAAAATGACACTTTCTGAGAAAAAAAAAAAGTTTCAATTTCTGCTAACTTCTGGCAAAAAAAAGAAATCTCAGATGGACTCACTATGCCCCTCAGTGAATACCTCGGGTGTCTACTTTCCGAAATGGGGTCATTTGTGGGTGTGTTTACTGTTCTGGCATTTTGGGCGGGCTAAACTGTGAGCCGCCATGTAAAACCTAAAGGTACTCGTTGGAATTTGGGCCCCTTTGCGCACCCAGGCTGCAAAAAAGTGTCACTTATGTGGTATCGCCGTACTCAGGAGAAGTAGGGCAATGTGTTTTGGGGTGTATTTTTACATATACCCATGTTGGGTGAGAGAAATATCTCTGTAAATTGTCAACTTTGTATAAAAAATTTTTTGCAGCCAAGATGCGCAAAGGGGCCCTAAAACCAATGAGTACCTTTAGGATTTCACAGGCCATTTTTACGCATTTGGATTCTCACGCTTTAGGACCCCTAAAATGCCAGGACAGTATAAAAACCCCAAAAGTGACCCCATTGTGGAAAGAAGACACCCCAAGGTATTCTGTGAGGGGTATGGCGAGTTCACAGAAAAAAAAAAATTTGGCACAAGTTAGCGGAAATTGTTTTTTTTTTTTTTTTTTTTTTTACAGTCTCATATTCCACCAACTTGTGACAAAAAATAATATTTTACATGAACTCACCATACCCCTCAGCGAATACCTTGGGGTGTCTTCTTTCTAACATGGGGTCACATGTGAGGTTTTTGTGTGGTGATTGGTGCACTTATAAAAGTTTCCTTTGGTGGTCCCAAGCAAAAGGGACCACCAAAGGAACGATCAGCAAGCATATCAGACGCTGTTAACAAAACAGCATCTGATATGTGATTTTTTTTAACTTCTACAGCCTGCCAGCGCACGATCAGCGCTGGCAGGCTGTAGTTTAGCTTGTCCCCGACGTGATCCTGTGAACGCGCGCACGTGCGCGCGCGTTCACAGGAAATCTCGCCTCTCGCGAGATGACGCGCCCACGCGTCAAAGAGGAATAGACCGACCACCTGCAGGACGCAATCCTGCGTTAGGCGGTCGGTAAGCGGCTAAGCAGCTCTCACCTGTTTGATTTCCTCAAAATTGGTGCACGGACACGGATCATGGACCAACCGATCCCAATACAAATTGAAAAACAAAGTCCAGCTCCTTCTTGCGGATAAAAAATCTTCAATCTTTATTTCATAACTCCAGTATAAAAACTTGACATAGAGGTATTCATATTCGTCTTCGCGTTTTGGACCATATCACATCAGGGTCCTTACTCATGAACCCTGTAAGGACCCTGATGTGATATGGTCCGAAACGCGTAGACGAATATGAATACCTCTATGTCAAGTTTTTATACTGGAGTTATGAAATAAAGATTAAAAATGTTTTACAGCGTCAGCTCACCTGCAGGCACTCACCTACAATCTTTTAAAGGGTCAGCTTACCTGCAGGCCCTCACCTACAACCTGTTAGAGAGTCAGCTCAGCAGCAGGCCCTCACCTACAATCTTTTACAGGGTCAGCTCACTAGCAGACCCTCACCCCTAATGTTTCAGAGGGTCAGCTCAGCAGCAGGCCCTCACCCCTAATCTTTTAGATGGACAGATCAGCAGGCCCTTGCTCCAAATGTTTTTGAGGGTCACCAACAGGCCATCGATCATAATTTTTCAAGGGTGTGTATGATGCCCTCCTTTGTGTGTAACAAAGCCTGTACCATGAGCCACACAAGAAAGGCAGCGGGAGATTAGGGAGGTTAACAAGTGGCTCAAGAGCTGGTGTAGGAAGGAGGCTCTATTGTAGGGACGGGCTGCACCTCAATGAGGAAGGGTCAGCTGCGTTGGGAAGGAAGATGGCTAGAAGGTTGGAGGAGTGTTTAAACTAGGGACTGGGGGGGAGGGTAATTACATTATAGGAGGGGAAGATAGTGCAGATAGAGACCAGGGGTGAGGTACTGTGACTGGGGGAGGAATGGAAGGGGGGACTAGAACAGCTCAGAATAAAAGATGTAGGGTAAAAAATACACATAAACCTGTCAAATGTATGTATACTAATGCCAGAAGCCTGACTAACAAGACTGGTGAACTGGAATTAGTAATGTGTGAGGAGGACTATGACATAGTGGGAATAACTGAGACATGGCTGGATGATAGGTATGACTGGGCAGTTAATTTAAAAGGTTACAATCGGTTTAGAAAGGATCGTCAAAACCGGAGAGGTGGAGGGGTCTGCCTCTATCTGAAGTCCTGCCTAAATCCCGTAATTCGAGAATACATCTCTGAGGGACATGAACATGTGGAGTCACTGTGGGTAGAAATACATGGAGCAAAAAACAATAATAAATTACTAATAGGAGTGTATTATAAACCACCTAATATACCAGAGTCCAAAGAAAATGTATTACTAAACGAGATAGACCAGGCGGAAAATCATAATGAAGTCGTTATTATGGGGGACTTCAACTACCCAGATAAAGACTGGGAAACTGAAAGCTGTACATCCCAAAAAGGAAACAGGTTCTTGACAATAGCCAAAGACAATTTCCTTTCCCAACTGGTTCAGGACCCCACTAGAGGGAAATAGTCACCATAAAGTTATGACCTTCTAATTATCCTTCAAACGAGAGTTTCTAAATGAAGGAACAAAAATACCAAACTTAAAAAAGCTAAATTTAGCCAACTAAGGGAGGCCATAGGCCTAAATAACTGGGACAAAGTCCTCAAAAATAAAAATACAACCATAAATTGGGAGATTTTTAAAAGCATTGTAACATCTAATTGTGAGAGGTACATACCTTATAGGAATAAAAGGCTAAGGAACAATAAGAAACCAATGTGGATAAATAGAACCATAAAGAAAGCAATAAATGACAAAAAGAAAGCATATAAATCACTAAAACAGGAGGGGAGTCAGGAAGCACTGATAAACTATGAGGAAAAAAATAGAATATGTAAAAAACTAATAAAATTTGCCAAACTAGAGACCGAGAGATTAATTGCCAAAGAGAGTAAAACTAACCCTAAAATGTTCTTCAATTATATAAATAGTAAAAAATATAAATCTGAAGGAGTCGGCCCTCTACATAGCAATGAGGGGGGTGTTGCAGAGAGCGACGAGGATAAAGCAAAACTATTAAATATTTTTTTCTCCACTATATTCACTGAGGAAAATAAACTGTCAGATGAAATGCAGAATGTAAAAGTACATTCCCCATTAAAAGTGCCCTGTCTGACCCAGGAAGAAGTACAACAGCGACTTAAAAAGATTAAAATAGACAAATCGCCAGGACCGGATGGCATACACCCCTGTATCCCAAGGGAATTAAGTGATGTCATAGCCAGACCCTTATTTCTGATATTTACGGACTCTATAATAACAGGGAATGTTCCACAGGATTGGCTCATAGCAAATGTGGTGCCAATATTCAAAAAGGGTCCAAAAACAGAGCCTGGAAATTATAGGCCGGTAAATTTAAAATCTATTGTTGGTAAACTGTTTGAAGGGTTTCTAAGAGATGCTATTTTGGAGTATCTAAATGAAAATAAGCAAATAACGCCATATCAGCATGGCTTCATGAGGGATCGGTCATGCCAAACGAATTTAATCAGCTTCTATGAGGAGGTAAGTTCTAGACTTGACAGCGGCGAATCAATGGATGTCATATATCTGGACTTCTCCAAAGCATTTGACACTGTACTTCATAAAAGGTTAGTATATAAAATGAGGATGCTCGGACTGGGAGAAAATGTCTGTATGTGGGTAAGTAACTGGCTGAGTGACAGAAAACAGAGGGTGGTTATTAACGGTACACACTCAGATTGGGTCACTGTAACTAGTGGAGTACCTCAGGGGTCAGTATTGGTCTCGTTTCTCTTCAATATATTTATTAATGATCTTGTAGAAGACTTGCACAGTAAATTATCTATTTTTGCAGATGACACTAAACTGTGTAAAGTAATTAACACTGAAGAGGACAGCTTCCTGCTACAGAGGGATCTGGATAGATTAGAGGCTTGGGCAGAGAAATGGCAGATGAGGTTTAACACTGACAAATGTAAAGTTATGCACATGATAAGGAATAATGCAAGTCACCCGTACATATTAAATGGTAAAACACTCGGTAACACTGACCTGGAAAATGATCTAGGAATTTTAATAAACAGCAAATTAAGCTGCAGAAACCAGTGTCACGCAGCTACTGCCAAGGCCAATAAGATAATGGGTTGCATCAAAAGGGGCATAGACGCCTGTGATGAGAACATAGTCCTACCACTTTACAAATCACTAGTCAGCCCACACATGGAGTACTGTGTTCAGTTCTGGGCTCCTGTGAACAAGGCAGACATAGCAGAGCTGGAGAGGGTTCAGAGGAGGGCAACTAAAGTAATCACTGGAATTAGGGATCTACAGTACCCTAAAGGTTATCAAAATTAGGGTTATTCACTTTAGAAAAAAGACAACTGAGGGGAGATCTAATAACTATGTATAAATCTGTCCCATCATCTATTTATCCCCAGGACTGTGACTGTGACGAGGGGACATCCTATGCGTCTGGAGAAAAGAAGGTTTGTACACAAACATAGAAAAGGATTCTTCACTGTAAGAGCAGTGAGACTATGGAACTCTCTGCCTGAGGAGGTGGTGATGGTGAGTACAATAAAGGAATTCAAGAGGGGACTGGATTTATTTCTGGAGTGTAATAATATTACAGGCTACAGCTACTAGAGAGGGGTCGTTGATCCAGGGAGTTATTCTGATTGCCTGATTGGAGTCGGGAAGGATTTTTTTTGCCTTCCTCTGGATCAACGTGTAGGAAACAGGCAGAACTGGATGGACAAATATCTTTTTTCGGTCTTATATACTATGTTACTATGTTACTATCTATTGTAGTGCCGGTTCCTTGAGATTTTTGGCAGCCCTTTCACTTAGTGCATAGGCTTTATGAGTGTAGGAGTCCCACTTTATGTGATATACAGGTTGTATTGGAGTGCCTCATGCTTATAATTTTTGGCAGCGCTTGCACTTTATATACAAGTAAATATACAGGAAAGAATGTTTCCTAACAATTTTTCATCCAAAATCGATTTTATATTTGGTTTTGTGCGTATTTTTGTCAGTCTGTAAAAGTGGCGTACTACTCGGACAACATCGTTCCCAGGAGAGACCTGGGAGTCCAGGATCAATCCAGACATCCTCCCCATGCTGTTCCCGAACCATTTTGGTGGTGTTTCCATCAATTTCTGACCTTTTCCTATAAACCAGACACCCTCTTCAGAGCAGGGGGTGCCTGGTTTAAAGCACGGGTTCTCCCTTTGATTTCCATTATACTGGGGTGCTCTGTAGAGCACCCGAGCATCCCGATATGTTCGGCCCTAGCACCCAAGCACCGGAGCACTTGGTTGCTCAATCAACACTAGTGATTAGCTCTATTTCCTGTAATCACTAGAGAACTCAGAAAACATATTGTGTTTATTATGAGCAAAAACGCATTACAAAACAGAAAGCATAACGGAAAACACATAAAATACAATCCGTTCTGCTGCATCTCACATAGGCTAACATTATATTTTGACAACGGATCCGCTTTATCCATAACAAATGCGTTATTTGTCATGGAAAAAAGAGTCCTGCAGACAGGACTTTGGTCTCCATTATAAATAATGAATCAGTTACCGAAATAATAACGGAAGGAAACAGAACACTTTTCGTTACGAATCCATTAACATTGACACTAATGTTATTTTGGGTTATTTTGCTGAAAGTAACGGATAAAGCTATTTTAGCAATTGAATTTCACCCCAGAACAAAATTTATGTTTTGGCGGACACTATTATACTTTGCCAGCCACTACTGGAACACCAGATTCAGGGTATTGCTATTTTGGCAATTGAATTTCACCCCAGAACAAAATATATGTTTTGGCGGACACTATTATACTTTGCCGGCCACTACTGGAACACCAGATTCAGGGTATTGCTATTTTGGCAATTGAATTTAACCCCAGAACAAAATATACCCTGTTACGGACAGATTAACACTTGGCCTGCAACAGCTGGGACACCAGATTCAGGGTATTGCTATTTTGGCAATTGAATTTCACCCCAGAACAAAATATATGTTTTGGCGGACACTATTATACTTTGCCAGCCACAGCTGTGACACCAGATTTATGGTATTGCTATTTTGGCAATTGAATTTCACCCCAGAACAAAATATATGTTTTGGCGGACACTATTATACTTTGCCAGCCACAGCTGTGACATCAGATTTATGGTATTGCTATTTTGGCAATTGAATTTCACCCCAGAACAAAATATACCCTTTTACTGACAGATTAACACTTGGCCTGCAACAGCTGGGACATCAGATTCAGGGTATTGCTATATTGGCAATTGAATTTCACCCCAGAACAAAATATATGGTTGGCGGACACTATTATACTTTGCCAGCCACTACTGGAACACCAGATTCAGGGTATTGCTATTTTGGCAATTGAATTTCACCCCAGAACAAAATATGTGTTTTGGCGGACACTATTATACTTTGCCAGCCACAGCTGTGACACCAGATTTATGGTATTGCTATTTTGGCAATTGAATTTCACCCCAGAACAAAATATATGTTTTGGCGGACACTATTATACTTTTCCAGCCAGTGCTGGGACACCAGATTTAGGGGATTGCTATTTTGGCAATTGAATTTCACCACAGAAAATATTCTATCCTTTGCCAGACAGCAGACAATATTATACTTGGCTAGCCAAAGCTGGAACACCAGATTTAGGGGATTGGTATTTTGGCAATTGTATTTAACCCCTTAATAAAATATAGAAATTGCTATCCTGAGTTTCTAGGGGTGACAATAAGCACAGCCAAGCCCTTGATGTAGGATATAGCAAAAAAAAAAAAACTAGTATTGATGGGTTGATGGACTTGGTGGCAGCTTGTTCTGGTGCACCACAAGTCACAAAATGTCCGCCGATCACCCCAGAAAAAAAGTGACAGAAAAAAACACTAAAAAACAGTGAGCAATTAACTAGCAGAAGTTGAATCATTCACAGCTGTAGATCGATCACTTCATTAGGTGCTAATGCTGACTTTTCCCTGCCTAATCTCGCCCTCACAGAAGCTGCGTCCTCTCCCTACACTAATCAGAGCAGTGTGACGTGCGGCGCTATGTGACTCCAGCTTTAATAGAGGCTGGGTCACATGCTGCACTTTTCCAATCACAGCCATGCCATTAGTAGGCATGGCTGTGATGGGCTCTTAGGGCAAGAATTAAAACGCTATTTATAATAATTATTTATACATTGTGTATATTACAACTTCCATTAATTTGGGCCTAGTAAAGTGTCCACAATCTGTGGGTTTTTGTATCCCAAACTGAACTGAATCTGAAAACACTGTGTATCTTATAATTTCTATTAATCTGGGCCTTGTAGAGTGTCCACAATCTGTCAGTTTTTGTATTCCATACTGAACTGAATCAGAAAAAAAGTGTATATTTTGCAATTTCCATTAATCTAGGCCTAGTAAAGTGTCCACAATATGTGGGTTTTTGTATCCCATACTGAACTGAATCTGAAAACACTGTGTATATTACAACTTCCATTAATCTGGGTCTAGTGAAGTGTCCAAAATCTGTGGTGTTCTGTAACCAATACCGTCCTGCATCAGAAAACGGTGTCTTTAGCGTACAGTAAAACAATCTGCGCCACATCTACAGACAAAACCATTAATATGAAGAAGGCGAGCACAAATGGACGGGGAAGTGGGCGTGATGCTGATGGTGCAAGCATAGGCCGTGGTCCTGGGCGCAATAAAACTGTGCCTGCTGCCAGTGCATCAGAGAGGACAAAAAAATCCACCTTACCCAGCTTCATGTCTAATGGCGCAGGACAACACTGTCCAAGTCGGACCAGTGCGAACAGGTGGTCGGTTGGATAGCTTAAGATAATGCTTCCAGTCGGTTAAGCACCATCGTCTCTTCCACTAAGTCCAGTCTCTGTAGCCAAGAGTCTGGTCAACCTAATCCTCACTCTGATTCTCCTTCCTCCCACCATGTCGCGTCTTGCCAAAAAAGTGATCCCACACTCGGATATTCACATGACCTCTTTTCATCGACAGTACTTTGTTTGGCTCTCTCGCCAAGCATGCTTGAAGAGGTACCTGAGATTTTGTCCCCTGATTTCCAACCTCTTGAGCCTTCACAGTCTCAAGAATATGACGGTGGTGAACGGGAATCATTCGTTCACAAGGTGGATGATGATGAGACACAGTTGTCAATCACTGAGGTTGGGTCAAGTCAGGAGGATGAGCAGAGTAAGGAAGTGGAAGAGGAGGTGGTGGACGATGAGGTCACTGACCCGTCATGGGAAGGTTAAAAGCCGAGCGAGGACAGCAGTACAGAGCGGGAGGGATCCGCTGCACCGCAACAGTCTGGAAGAGGCAGTGAGGTTGCAAAAGGGAGACGTCGGCCAACACCAAACAGGCCCGCAACCGTTATACCAAGCACCCCCAAGCATAATTCTGCCTTGCCAATGGGTAGGTGTTCAGCAGTATGGTGCTTTATTGAGGAAAGTTTGCAATGTGTGTCGTACCAAAATGGGGCGTGAATAGAGATGAGCGAACACCTGGAAGTTCGGGTTCGGGAAGTTCGGCCAAACTGCCCGAAAGTGTTCGGGTTCGGGTTCCGAACTCGACCCGAACTTTATCCCGAACCCGAACACCATTGAAGTCAATGGGGACCCAAACTTTTAGGCACTAAAAAGGCTGTAAAATAGTCCATGAACGGGCTAGAGGGCTGCCAAAGGCAGCAAAATGTAGGTAAATCCCCTGCAAACAAATGTGGATAGGGAAATGAATTAAAATAAAATAAAATAAATAAAATTTAACCAATATCAATTGGAGAGAGGTCCCACTGCAAGGAATCATGCGTCATATCACCCACCACTGGAGAAGGCCACTTGCAGTTATTTCGGACCCAGCACCCAGACAGAGGAGAGAAGTCCCACAGCAAGGAATCATGCGTCATATCACCCACCACTGGAGAAGGCCACTTTCAGTTATTTCGGACCCAGCACCCAGACAGAGGAGAGAGGTCCCACAGCAAGGAATCATGCGTCATATCACCAACCACTGGAGAAGGCCACTTTCAGTTATTTTGGCCCAGCAACCAGACCGAGGATACAGGTCCCAGAGAAAGGAATCATGCGTCATATCACCCACCACTGGAGAAGGCAACTTTCAGTTATTTCGGACCCAGCACCCAGACAGAGGAGAGAGGTCCCACAGCAAGGAATCATGCGTCATATCACTCACCACTGGAGAAGGCCACTTTCAGTTATTTCGGCCCCAGAACCCAGACAGAGGAGAGAGGTCCCACAGCAAGGAATTGCGCGTCATCTCACACACCACTGGAGAAGGCCACTTGCAGTTATTTCCGCCCAGCACCCAGACAGAGGAGAGAGGTCCCACAGCAAGGAATCATGCGTCATATCACCCACCTATGGAGAAGGCCACATTCAGTTATTTCGGCCCCAGCACCCAGACAGAGTAGAGAGGTCCAACAACATGGAATCATGCGTCAAATAACCCACCACTGGAGAAGGCCACTTTCAGTTATTTCGGCCCAGCACCCAGACAGAGGAGAGAGGTCCCACAGCAAGGAATCATGCGTCATATCACCCACCACTGGAGAAGGCCATTTTCAGTTATTTCGACACAGCACCCAAACAGAGGAGAGAGGTCCCACAGCAAGGAATCATGCGTCATATCACCCACCACTGGAGAAGGCCACTTTCAGTTATTTCGGCCCAAGCACCCAGACAGAGGAGAGTGGTCCCACAGCAAGGAATTATGTGTCAAATCACCCACCACTGGAGAAGGCCACTTTCAGTTATTTCGGCCCCGGCACCCAGACAGAAGAGAGAGGTTCCACAGCAAGGAATCATGCGTCATATCACCCACCACTGGAGAAGCCACTTTCAGTTATTTCGGCCCAGCACCCAGACAGAGGAGAGAGGTCCCACAGCAAGGAATCATGCGTCATATCACCCACCTATGGAGAAGGCCACTTTCAGTTATTTTGGCCCAGCACCCAGACAGAGGAGAGAGGACCCACAGCAAGAATCATGCGTCATTTCACCCACCACTGGAGAAGGCCACTTTCAGTTATTTCGGCCCAGCACCCAGGCCGAGGATACAGGTCCCACAGCATGGAATCATGCATCATATCACCCACCACTGTAGAAGGCCACATTCAGTTATTACGGCCCCAGCACCCAGACAGAGAAGAGAGGTCCAACAGCAAGGAATCATGCGTCAAATCACCCACCACTGGAGAAGGCCACTTTCAGTTATTTCGGCCCAGCACCCAGACAGAGGAGAGAGGTCCCACAGCACGGAATCATGCGTCATATCACCCACCACTGGAGAAGGCCACTTTCAGTTATTTCGGCACAGCACCCAAACAGAGGAGAGAGGTCCCACAGCAAGGAATGATGCGTCATATCACCCACCACCAGAGAAGGCCACTTTCAGTTATTTCGGCCCCAGGACCTAGACAGAGGAGAGTGGTCCCACAGCAAGGAATTATGCGTCAAATCACCCACCACTGGAGAAGGCCACTTTCAGTTATTTCGGCCCCGGCACCCAGACAGAAGAGAGAGGTTCCACAGCAAGGAATCATGCGTCATATCACCCACCACTGGAGAAGCCACTTTCAGTTATTTCGGCCCAGCACCTAGACAGAGGAGAGAGGTCCCACAGCAAGGAATCATGCGTCATATCACCCACCACTGGAGAAGGCCACTTTCAGTTATTTATGCCCCACCACCCAGACAGAGGAGAGAGGTCCCACAGCAAGGAATCATGCGTCATATCACCCACCTATGGAGAAGGCCACTTTAAGTTATTTCGGCCCAGCACCCAGACAGAGAAGAGAGGTCCCACAGCAAGGAATCAGGCGTCATTTCACCCACCACTGGAGAAGGCCACTTTCAGTTATTTTGGCCCAGCACCCAGACCGAGGATACAGGTCCCACAGCAAGGAATCATGCGTCATATCACCCACCAATGGAGAAGGCCACTTTCAGTTATTTCAGCCCCAGCACCCAGACAGAGGAGAGAGGTCCCACAGCAAGGAATCATGCGTCAAATCACCCACCACTGGAGAAGGCCACTTTCAGGTATTTCGGCCCCAGCACCCAGACAGAGGAGAGAGGTCCCACAGCAAGGAATCATGCGTCATATCACCCACCACTGGAGAAGGCCATTTTCAGTTATTTCGGCCCAGCACCCAGACAGAGGATACAGGTCCCACAGAAAGGAATCATGCGTCATATCACCCACCACTGGAGAAGGCAACTTTCAGTTATTTCGGACCCAGCACCCAGACAGAGGAGAGAGGTCCCACAGCAAGGAATCATGCGTCATATCACTCACCACTGGAGAAGGCCACTTTCAGTTATTTTGGCCCAGCACCAAGACCGAGGATACAGGTCCCACAGCAAGGAATCATGCGTCATATCACCCACCACTGGAGAAGGCCACTTTCAGTTATTTATGCCCCACCACCCAGACAGAGGAGAGAGGTCCCACAGCAAGGAATCATGCGTCATATCACCCACCACTGGAGAAGGCCACTTGCAGTTATTTCGGCCCCAGCACCCAGACAGAGGAGAGAGGTCCCACAGCAAGGAATCATGCGTCATATCACCCACCACTGGAGAAGGCCACTTTCAGTTATTTCCGCCCCAGCACCCAGACAGAGGAGAGAGGTCCCACAGCAAGGAATCATGCGTCATATCACCCACCACTGGAGAAGGCCACTTGCAGTTATTTCCGCCCAGCACCCAGACAGAGGAGAGAGGTCCCACAGCAAGGAATCATGCGTCATATCACCCACCTACTGGAGAAGGCCACTTTCAGTTATTTCGGCCCAGCACCCAGACAGAGGAGAGAGGTCCCACAGCAAGGAATCATGCGTCATATCACCCACCACCGGAGAAGGCCACTTTCAGTTATTTCGGCCCCACTACCCAGACAGAGGAGAGAGGTCCCACAGCAAGGAATCATGCGTCATATCACCCACCAACGGAGAAGGCAACTTTCAGTTATTTCAGCCCCAGCACCCAGACAGAGGAGAGAGGTCCCACAGCAAGGAATCATGCGTCGTATCACCCACCTATGGAGAAGGCCACTTTCAGTTATTTTGGCCCAGCACCCAGACAGAGGAGAGAGGACCCACAGCAAGAATCATGCGTCATTTCACCCACCACTGGAGAAGGCCACTTTCAGTTATTTCGGCCCAGCACCCAGGCCGAGGATACAGGTCCTACAGCATGGAATCATGCATCATATCACCCACCACTGTAGAAGGCCACATTCAGTTATTTCGGCCCCAGCACCCAGACAGAGAAGAGAGGTCCAACAGCAAGGAATCATGCGTCAAATCACCCACCACTGGAGAAGGCCACTTTCAGTTATTTCGGCCCAGCACCCAGACAGAGGAGAGAGGTCCCACAGCACGGAATCATGCGTCATATCACCCACCACTGGAGAAGGCCACTTTCAGTTGTTTCGGCACAGCACACAAACAGAGGAGAGAGGTCCCACAGCAAGGAATCATGCGTCATTTCACCCACCACTGGAGAAGGCCACTTTCAGTTATTTCGGCCCAGCACCCAGGCCGAGGATACAGGTCCCACAGCATGGAATCATGCATCATATCACCCACCACTGTAGAAGGCCACATTCAGTTATTTCGGCCCCAGCACCCAGACAGAGAAGAGAGGTCCAACAGCAAGGAATCATGCGTCATATCACCCACCACCGGAGAAGGCCACTTTCAGTTATTTCGGCCCCAGCACCTAGACAGAGGAGAGAGGTCCCACAGCAAGGAATCATGCGTCATATCACCCACCACTGGAGAAGGCCACTTTCAGTTATTTATGCCCCACCACCCAGACAGAGGAGTGAGGTCCCACAGCAAGGAATCATGCGTCATATCACCCACCTATGGAGAAGGCCACTTTCAGTTATTTCGCCCAGCACCCAGACAGAGGAGAGAGGTCCCACAGCAAGGAATCATGCGTCATATCACCCACCACTGGAGAAGGCCACTTTCAGTTATTTTGGCCCAGCACCCAGACAGAGGAGAGAGGTCCCACAGCAAGAATCATGCGTCATTTCACCCACCACTGGAGAAGGCCACTTTCAGTTATTTCTGCTCCAGCACCCAGACAGAGGAGAGAGGTCCCACAGCAAGGAATCATGCATCATATCACCCACCACTGGAGAAGGCCACTTTCAGTTATTTCGGCCCAGCACCCAGACAGAGGAGACAGGTCCCACAGCAAGGAATCATGCGTCATATCACCCACCACTGGAGAAGGCCACTTTCAGTTATTTCAGCCCCAGCACCCAGACAGAGGAGAGAGGTCCCACAGCAAGGAATCATGCGTCATATCACCCACCACTGGAGAAGGCCACTTTCAGTTATTTCGGCCCCAGCACCCAGACAGAGGAGAGAGGTCCCACAGCAAGGAATCATGCGTCATATCACCCACCACTGGAGAAGGCCACTTTCAGTTATTTCGGCCCAGCACCCAGACAGAGGATACAGGTCCCACAGCAAAGGAATCATGCGTCATATCACCCACCACTGGAGAAGGCCACTTTCAGTTATTTATGCCCCAGCACCCAGACAGAGGAGAGAGGTCCCACAGCAAGGAATCATGCGTCATATCACCCACCACTGGAGAAGGCCACTTTCAGTTATTTTGGCCCAGCACCCAGACCGAGGAGAGAGGTCCCACAGCAAGGAATCATGCGTCATATCACCCACCACTGGAGAAGGCCACTTTCAGTTATTTATGCCCCAGCACCCAGACAGAGGAGAGAGGTCCCACAGCAAGGAATCATGCGTCATATCACCCACCACTGGAGAAGGCCACTTTCAGTTATTTCGGCCCCAGCACCCAGACAGAGGAGAGAGGTCCCACAGCAAGGAATCATGCGTCATATCACCCACCACTGGAGAAGGCCACTTTCAGTTATTTCCGCCCAGCTACCCAGACAGAGGAGAGAGGTCCCACAGCAAGGAATCATGCGTCATATCACCCACCTACGGAGAAGGCCACTTTCAGTTATTTCAGCCCCAGCACCCAGACAGAGGAGAGAGGTCCCACAGCAAGGAATCATGCGTCATATCACCCACCACTGGAGAAGGCCACTTTCAGTTATTTCTGCCCCACTACCCAGACAGAGGAGAGAGGTCCCACAGCAAGGAATCATGCGTCATATCACCCACTAACGGAGAAGGCAACTTTCAGTTATTTCAGCCCCAGCACCCAGACAGAGGAGAGAGGTCCCACAGCAAGGAATCATGCGTCATCTCACCCACCACTGGAGAAGGCCACTTGCAGTTATTTCCGCCCAGCACCCAGACAGAGGAGAGAGGTCACACAGCAAGGAATCATGCGTCATATCACCCAACTATGGAGAAGGCCACTTTCAGTTATTTTGGCCCAGCACCCAGACAGAGGAGAGAGGTCCCACAGCAAGGAATCATGCGTCATATCACCCACCACTGGAGAAGGCCACTTTCAGTTATTTCGGCCCAGCACCCAGACAGAGGATAGAGGTCCCACAGCAAGGAATCATGCGTCATATCACCCACCACTGTAGAAGGCCACATTCAGTTATTTCGGCCCAGCACCCAGACAGAGAGAGAGGTCCAACAGCAAGGAATCATGCGTCATATCACCCACCACTGGAGAAGGCCACTTTCAGTTATTTCGGCCCAGCACCCAGACAGAGGAGAGAGGTCCCACAGCAAGGAATCATGCGTCATATCACCCACCACTGGAGAAGGCCACTTTCAGTTATTTCGGCCCAGCACCCAGACAGAGGAGAGAGGTCCCACAGCAAGGAATCATGCGTCATATCACCCACCACCGGAGAAGGCCACTTTCAGTTATTTCGGCACCAGCACCCAGACAGAGGAGAGTGGTCCCACAGCAAGGAATTATGTGTCAAATCACCCACCACTGGAGAAGGCCACTTTCAGTTATTTCGGCCCCGGCACCCAGACAGAAGAGAGAGGTCCCACAGCAAGGAATCATGCGTCATATCACCCACCACTGGAGAAGGCCACTTTCAGTTATTTCGGCCCAAGCACCCAGACAGAGGAGAGAGGTCCCACAGCAAGGAATCATGCGTCAAATCACCCACCACTGGAGAAGGCCACTTTCAGTTATTTCGGCCCCAGCACCCAGACAGAGGAGAGAGGTCCCACAGCAAGGAATCATGCGTCATCTCACCCACCACTGGAGAAGGCCACTTTCAGTTATTTCCGCCCAGCACCCAGACAGAGGAGAGAGGTCCCACAGCAAGGAATCATGCGTCATATCACCCACCTATGGAGAAGGCCACTTTCAGTTATTTTGGCCCAGCACCCAGACAGAGGAGAGAGGACCCACAGCAAGGAATCATGCGTCATTTCACCCACCACTGGAGAAGGCCACTTTCAGTTATTTCTGCTCCAGCACCCAGGCCGAGGATACAGGTCCCACAGCATGGAATCATGCATCATATCACCCACCACTGGAGAAGGCCACATTCAGTTATTTCGGCCCCAGCACCCAGACAGAGAAGAGAGGTCCAACAGCAAGGAATCATGCGTCAAATCACCCACCACTGGAGAAGGCCACTTTCAGTTATTTCGGCCCAGCACCCAGACAGAGGAGAGAGGTCCCACAGCAAGGAATCATGCGCCATATCACCCACCACTGGAGAAGGCCACTTTCAGTTATTTCGGCCCAGCACCCAGACAGAGGAGAGAGGTCCCACAGCAAGGAATCATGCGTCATATCACCCACCACCGGAGAAGGCCACTTTCAGTTATTTCGGCCCCAGCACCCAGACAGAGAGAGAGAGGTCCCACAGCAAGGAATCATGCGTCATATCACCCACCACTGGAGAAGGCCACTTTCAGTTATTTATGCCCCACCACCCAGACAGAGGAGAGAGGTCCCACAGCAAGGAATCATGCGTCATATCACCCACCACTGGAGAAGGCCACTTTCAGTTATTTCGGCCCAGCACCCAGACAGAGCAGAGAGGTCCCACAGCAAGGAATCATGCGTCAAATCACCCACCACTGGAGAAGGCCACTTTCAGTTATTTCGGCCCAGCACCCAGACAGAGGAGAGAGGTCCCACAGCAAGGAATCATGCGTCATATCACCCACCACTGGAGAAGGCCACTTTCAGTTATTTCGGCCCCAGCACCCAGACAGAGGAGAGAGGTCCCACAGCAAGGAATCATGCGTCATATCACCCACCACTGGAGAAGGCCACTTTCAGTTATTTCTGCCCAGCACCCAGACAGAGGAGAGAGGTCCCACAGCAAGGAATCATGCGTCATATCACCCACCACCGGAGAAGGCCACTTTCAGTTATTTCGGCCCCAGCACCCAGACCGAGGAGAGAGGTCCCACAGCAAGGAATCATGCATCATATCACCCACCACTGGAGAAGGCCACTTTCAGTTATTTCAGCCCCAGCACCCAGACAGAGGAGAGAGGTCCCACAGCAAGGAATCATGCGTCATATCACCCACCACTGGAGAAGGCCACTTTCAGTTATTTCTGCCCCAGCACCCAGACAGAGGAGAGAGGTCCCACAGCAAGGAATCATGCGTCATATCACCCACCACTGGAGAAGGCCACTTTCAGTTATTTCGGCCCCAGCACCCAGACAGAGGAGAGAGGTCCCACAGCAAGGAATCATGCGTCATATCACCCACCACTGGAGAAGGCCACTTTCAGTTATTTCGGCCCCAGCACCCAGACAGAGGAGAGAGGTCCCACAGCAAGGAATCATGCGTCATATCACCCACCACTGGAGAAGGCCACTTTCAGTTATTTCGGCCCAGCACCCAGACAGAGGAGAGAGGTCCCACAGCAAGGAATCATGCGTCATATCACCCACCACTGGAGAAGGCCATTTTCAGTTATTTCGGCCCAGCACCCAGACAGAGGAGAGAGGTCCCACAGCAAGGAATCATGCGTCATATCACCCACCACTGGAGAAGGCCACTTTCAGTTATTTCGGCCCAGCACCCAGACAGAGGAGAGAGGTCCCACAGCAAGGAATCATGCGTCATATCACCCACCACTGGAGAAGGCCACTTTCAGTTATTTCGGCCCCAGCACCCAGACAGAGGAGAGAGGTCCCACAGCAAGGAATCATGCGTCATATCACCCACCACTGGAGAAGGCCACTTTCAGTTATTTCAGCCCCAGCACCCAGACAGAGGAGAGAGGTCCCACAGCAAGGAATCATGCGTCATATCACCCACCACTGGAGAAGGCCACTTTCAGTTATTTCTGGCCCCAGCACCCAGACAGAGGAGAGAGGTCCCACAGCAAGGGAATCATGCGTCATATCACCCACCACTGGAGAAGGCCACTTTCAGTTATTTCTGCCCCAGCACCCAGACAGAGGAGAGAGGTCCCACAGCAAGGAATCATGCGTCATATCACCCACCACTGGAGAAGGCCACTTTCAGTTATTTCCGCCCAGCACCCAGACAGAGGAGAGAGGTCCCACAGCAAGGAATCATGCGTCATATCACCCACCACTGGAGAAGGCCACTTTCAGTTATTTCTTGGCCCTAGCACCCATGACAGAGGAGAGAGGTCCCACAGCAAGGAATCATGCGTCATATCACCCACCACTGGAGAAGGCCACTTGCAAGTTATTTCGGCCCAGCACCCAGACAGAGGAGAGAGGTCCCACAGCAAGGAATCATGCGTCATATCACCCACCACTGGAGAAGGCCACTTTCAGTTATTTCGGCCCAGCACCCAGACAGAGGAGAGGTCCCACAGCAAGGAATCATGCGTCATATCACCCAACTACTGGAGAAGGCCACTTTCAGTTATTTCGGCCCCAGCACCCAGACCGAGGAGAGAGGTCCCACAGCAAGGAATCATGCGTCATATCACCCACCACTGGAGAAGGCCAATTCTCAGTTATTTCGGCCCCAGCACCCAGACAGAGGAGAGAGGTCCCACAGCAAGGAATCATGCGCCATATCACCCACCACTGAGAAGGCCACTTTCAGTTATTTCGCCCCAGCACCCAGACAGAGGAGAGAGAGGTCCCACAGCAAGGAATCATGCGCCATATCACCCACCACTGGAGAAGGCCACTTTCAGTTATTTCAGCCTCAGCACCCAGACGAGAGGAGAGAGGTCCCACAGCAAGGAATCATGCGTCATATCACCCACCACTGGAGAAGGCCACTTTCAGTTATTTATGCCCCACCACCCAGACAGAGGAGAGAGGTCCTACAGCAAGGAATCATGCGCCATATCACCCACCACTGGAGAAGGCAACTTTCAGTTATTTCAGCCCCAGCACCCAGACAGAGGAGAGAGGTCCCAAAGCAAGGAATCATGCGTCAAATCACCCACCACTGAAGAAGGCCACTTTAAGTTATTTCGGCCCCAGCACCCAGACAGAGGAGAGAGGTCCCACAGCAAGGAATCGCGCGTCATCTCACACACCACTGTAGAAGGCCACTTGCAGTTATTTCCGCCCAGCACCCAGACAGAGGAGAGAGGTCCCACAGCAAGGAATCATGCGTCATATCACCCACCTATGGAGAAGGCCACTTTCAGTTATTTTGGCCCAGCACCCAGACAGAGGAGAGAGGACCCACAGCAAGGAATCATGTGTCATTTCACCCACCACTGGAGAAGGGAATTTTCAGTTAGTTCGGCCCAGCACCCAGGCCGAGGATACAGGTCCCACAGCAAGGAATCATGCATCATATCACCCACCACTGGAGAAGGCCACATTCAGTTATTTCAGCCCCAACACCCAGACAGAGGAGAGAGGTCCCACAGCAAGGAATCATGCGTCAAATCACCCACCACTGGAGAAGGCCACATTCAGTTATTTCGCCCCAGCACCCAGACAGAGAAGAGAGGTCCAACAGCAAGGAATCATGCGTCAAATCACCCACCACTGGAGAAGGCCACATTCAGTTATTTCGGCCCAGCACCCAGACAGAGAGAGAGGTCCCACAGCAAGGAATCATGCGTCATATCACCCACCACTGGAGAAGGCCACTTTCAGTTATTTCGGCCCCAGCACCTAGACAGAGGAGAGAGGTCCCACAGCAAGGAATCATGCGTCATATCACCCACCACTGGAGAAGGCCACTTTCAGTTATTTATGCCCCACCACCCAGACAGAGGAGAGAGGCCCCAAAGCAAGGAATCATGCGTCAAATCACCCACCACTGAAGAAGGCCACTTTAAGTTATTTCGGCCCCAGCACCCAGACAGAGAAGAGAGGTCAAACAGCAAGGAATCATGCGTCATATCACCCACCACTGGAGAAGGCCACTTTCAGTTATTTCGGCCCAGCACCCAGACAGAGGAGAGAGGTCCCACAGCAAGTAGTCATGCGTCATATCACCCACCACCGGAGAAGGCCACTTTCAGTTATTTCGGCCCCAGCACCTAGACAGAGGAGAGAGGTCCCACAGCAAGGAATCGCGCATCATCTCACACACCACTGGAGAAGGCCACTTGCAGTTATTTCCGCCCAGCACCCAGACAGAGGAGAGAGGTCCCACAGCAAGGAATCATGCGTCAAATCACCCACCTATGGAGAAGGCCACTTTCAGTTATTTTGGCCCAGCACCCAGACAGAGGAGAGAGGACCCACAGCAAGGAATCATGTATCATTTCACCCACCACTGGAGAAGGGAATTTTCAGTTATTTCAGCCCAGCACCCAGGCCGAGGATACAGGTCCCACAGCAAGGAATCATGCATTATTTCACCCACCACCGGAGAAGGCCACTTTCAGTTATTTATGCCCCACCACCCAGACAGAGGAGAGAGGCCCCAAAGCAAGGAATCATGCGTCAAATCACCCACCACTGAAAAAGGCCACTTTAAGTTATTTCGGCCCCAGCACCCAGACAGAGAAGAGAGGTCCAACAGCAAGGAATCATGCGTCATATCACCCACCACTGGAGAAGGCCACTTTCAGTTATTTCGGCCCCAGCACCCAGACAGAGGAGAGAGGTCCCACAGCAAGGAATCATGCGTCATATCACCCACCACTGGAGAAGGCCATTTTCAGTTATTTCGGCGCAGCACCCAGACAGAGGAGAGAGGTCCCACAGCAAGGAATCATGCGTCATATCACCCACCACTGGAAAAGGCCATTTTCAGTTATTTCGGCCCAGCACCCAGACAGAGGAGAGAGGTCCCACAGCAAGGAATCATGCGTCATATCACCCACCACTGGAGAAGGCCATTTTCAGTTATTTCGGCCCAGCACCCAGACAGAGGAGAGAGGTCCCACAGCAAGGAATCATGCGTCATATCACCCACCACCAGAGAAGGCCACTTTCAGTTATTTCGGCCCCAGCACCCAGACCGAGGAGAGAGGTCCCACAGTAAGGAATCATGCATCATATCACCCACCACTGGAGAAGGCCACTTTCAGTTATTTATGCCCCACTACCCAGACAGAGGAGAGAGGTCCCACAGCAAGGAATCATACGTCATATCACCCACCAACGGAGAAGGCAACTTTCAGTTATTTCAGCCCCAGCACCCAGACAGAGGAGAGAGGTCCCAAAGCAAGGAATCATGCGTCAAATCACCCACCACTGAAGAAGGCCACTTTAAGTTATTTCGGCCCCAGCACCCAGACAGAGGAGAGAGGTCCCACAGCAAGGAATCGCGCGTCATCTCACACACCACTGTAGAAGGCCACTTGCAGTTATTTCCGCCCAGCACCCAGACAGAGGAGAGAGGTCCCACAGCAAGGAATCATGCGTCATATCACCCACCTATGGAGAAGGCCACTTTCAGTTATTTTGGCCCAGCACCCAGACAGAGGAGAGAGGACCCACAGCAAGGAATCATGTGTCATTTCACCCACCACTGGAGAAGGGAATTTTCAGTTAATTCGGCCCAGCACCCAGGCCGAGGATACAGGTCCCACAGCAAGGAATCATGCATCAAATCACCCACCACTGGAGAAGGCCACATTCAGTTATTTCGGCCCCAACACCCAGACAGAGAAGAGAGGTCCCACAGCAAGGAATCATGCGTCAAATCACCCACCACTGGAGAAGACCACATTCAGTTATTTCGGCCCCAGCACCCAGACAGAGAAGAGAGGTCCAACAGCAAGGAATCATGCGTCAAATCACCCACCACTGGAGAAGGCCACATTCAGTTATTTCGGCCCAGCACCCAGACAGAGGAGAGAGGTCCCACAGCAAGGAATCATGCGTCATATCACCCACCACCGGAGAAGGCCACTTTCAGTTATTTCGGCCCCAGCACCTAGACAGAGGAGAGAGGTCCCACAGCAAGGAATCATGCGTCATATCACCCACCACTGGAGAAGGCCACTTTCAGTTATTTATGCCCCACCACCCAGACAGAGGAGAGAGGCCCCAAAGCAAGGAATCATGCGTCAAATCACCCACCACTGAAGAAGGCCACTTTAAGTTATTTCGGCCCCAGCACCCAGACAGAGGAGAGAGGTCCAACAGCAAGGAATCATGCGTCATATCACCCACCACTGGAGAAGGCCACTTTCAGTTATTTCGGCTCCAGCACCCAGACAGAGGAGAGAGGTCCCACAGCAAGGAATCATGCGTCATATCACCCACCACTGGAGAAGGCCACTTTCAGTTATTTCGGCCCAGCACCCAGACAGAGGAGAGAGGTCCCACAGCAAGTAATCATGCGTCATATCACCCACCACCGGAGAAGGCCACTTTCAGTTATTTCGGCCCCAGCACCTAGACAGAGGAGAGAGGTCCCACAGCAAGGAATCGCGCATCATCTCACACACCACTGGAGAAGGCCACTTGCAGTTATTTCCGCCCAGCACCCAGACAGAGGAGAGAGGTCCCACAGCAAGTAATCATGCGTCATATCACCCACCTATGGAGAAGGCCACTTTCAGTTATTTTGGCCCAGCACCCAGACAGAGGAGAGAGGACCCACAGCAAGGAATCATGTATCATTTCACCCACCACTGGAGAAGGGAATTTTCAGTTATTTCAGCCCAGCACCCAGGCCGAGGATACAGGTCCCACAGCAAGGAATCATGCATTATTTCACCCACCACCGGAGAAGGCCACTTTCAGTTATTTATGCCCCACCACCCAGACAGAGGAGAGAGGCCCCAAAGCAAGGAATCATGCGTCAAATCACCCACCACTGAAGAAGGCCACTTTAAGTTATTTCGGCCCCAGCACCCAGACAGAGAAGAGAGGTCCAACAGCAAGGAATCATGCGTCATATCACCCACCACTGGAGAAGGCCACTTTCAGTTATTTCGGCCCCAGCACCCAGACAGAGGAGAGAGGTCCCACAGCAAGGAATCATGCGTCATATCACCCACCACTGGAGAAGGCCACTTTCAGTTATTTCGGCCCAGCACCCAGACAGAGGAGAGAGGTCCCACAGCAAGGAATCATGCGTCATATCACCCACCACTGGAGAAGGCCACTTTCAGTTATTTATTCCCCACCACCCAGACAGAGGAGAGAGGCCCCAAAGCAAGGAATCATGCGTCAAATCACCCACCACTGAAGAAGGCCACTTTAAGTTATTTCGGCCCCAGCTCCCGGACAGAGAAGAGAGGTCCAACAGCAAGGAATCATGCGTCATATCACCCACCACTGAAGAAGGCCACTTTCAGTTATTTCGGCCCCAGCACCCAGACAGAGGAGAGAGGTCCCACAGCAAGGAATCATGCGTCATATCACCCACCACCGGAGAAGGCCACTTTCAGTTATTTCGGCCCAGCACCCAGACAGAGGAGAGAGGTCCCACAGCAAGTAATCATGCGTCATATCACCCACCACCGGAGAAGGCCACTTTCAGTTATTTCGGCCCCAGCACCTAGACAGAGGAGAGAGGTCCCACAGCAAGGAATCATGCGTCATATCACCCACCACTGGAGAAGGCCACTTTCAGTTATTTATGCCCCACCACCCAGACAGAGGAGAGAGGCCCCAAAGCAAGGAATCATGCGTCAAATCACCCACCACTGAAGAAGGCCACTTTAAGTTATTTCGGCCCCAGCACCCAGACAGAGAAGAGAGGTCCAACAGCAAGGAATCATGCGTCATATCACCCACCACTGGAGAAGGCCACTTTCAGTTATTTCGGCCCAGCACCCAGACAGAGGAGAGAGGTCCCACAGCAAGGAATCATGCGTCATATCACCCACCACTGGAGAAGGCCACTTTCATTTATTTCGGCCCCAGCACCCAGACAGAGGAGAGAGGTCCCACAGCAAGGAATCATGCGTCATATCACCCACCACTGGAGAAGGCCACTTTCAGTTATTTCGGCCCAGCACCCAGACAGAGGAGAGAGGTCCCACAGCAGGGAATCATGCGTCATATCACCCACCACTGGAGAAGGCCACTTTCAGTTATTTATTCCCCACCACCCAGACAGAGGAGAGAGGCCCCAAAGCAAGGAATCTTGCGTCAAATCACCCACCACTGAAGAAGGCCACTTTAAGTTATTTCGGCCCCAGCACCCAGACAGAGAAGAGAGGTCCAACAGCAAGGAATCATGCGTCATATCACCCACCACTGGAGAAGGCCACTTTCAGTTATTTCGGCCCCAGCACCCAGACAGAGGAGAGAGGTCCCACAGCAAGGAATCATGCGTCATATCACCCACCACTGGAGAAGGCCACTTTCAGTTATTTATGGCCCAGCACCCAGACAGAGGAGAGGTCCCACAGCAAGGAATCATGCGTCATATCACCCACCACTGGAGAAGGCCACTTTCAGTTATTTATGCCCCACCACCCAGACAGAGGAGAGAGGTCCCAAAGCAAGGAATCTTGCGTCAAATCACCCACCACTGGAGAAGGCCACTTTCAGTTATTTCGGCTCCAGCACCCAGACAGAGGAGAGAGGTCCCACAGCAAGGAATCATGCGTCATATCACCCACCACTGGAGAAGCCCACTTTCAGTTATTTCGGCCCCAGCACCCAGACATAGAAGAGAGGTCCAACAGCAAGGAATCATGCGTCAAATCACCCACCACTGGAGAAGGCCACTTTCAGTTATTTCGGCCCCAGCACCCAGACAGAGGAGAGAGGTCCCACAGCATGGAATCATGCGTCATATCACCCACCACTGGAGAAGTCCACTTTCAGTTATTTCGGCCCAGCACCCAGACAGAGGAGAGAGGTCCCACAGCAAGGAATCATGCGTCATATCACCCACCACCGGAGAAGGCCACTTTCAGTTATTTCGGCCCCAGCGCCTAGACAGAGGAGAGAGGTCCCACAGCAAGGAATCATGCGTCATATCACCCACCACTGGAGAAGGCCACTTTCAGTTATTCATGCCCCACCACCCAGACAGAGGAGTGAGGTCCCACAGCAAGGAATCATGCGTCATATCACCCACCACCGGAGATGACCACTTTCAGTTATTTCGGCCCCAGCACCCAGACAGAGGAGAGTGGTCCCACAGCAAGAAATTATGCGTCAAATCACCCACCACTGGAGAAGGCCACTTTCAGTTATTTCGGCCCCGGCACCCAGACAGAGGAGAGAGGTCCCACATCAGGGTATCATGCGTTATATCACCCACCACTGGAGAAGGCCACTTTCAGTTATTTCGGCCCCGGCACCCAGACAGAGGAGAGAGGTCCCACATCAGGGTATCATGCGTTATATCACCCACCACTGGAGAAGGCCACTTTCAGTTATTTATGCCCCACCACCCAGACAAAGGAGAGAGGTCCCACAGCAAGGAATCATGCGTCATATCACTCACCACCGGAGAAGGCCACTTTCAGTTATTTCGGCCCCAGCACCTAGACAGAGGAGAGAGGTCCCACAGCAAGGAATCATGCGTCATATCACCCACCACTGGAGAAGGCCACTTTCAGTTATTTCGGATCCAGCACCCAGGCAGAGGAGAGAGGTCCCACAGCAAAGAATCATGCGTCATATTACCCACCACTGGAGAAGGCAACTTTCAGTTATTTAGGCCAGGCACCCAGACCGAGGAGAGAGGTCCCACAGCAAGGAATCATGCGTCATATCACCCACCACTGGAGAAGGCCACTGTCAGTTATTTCGGCCCAGAACCCAGACAGAGGATAGAGGTCCCACAGCAAGGAATCATGCGTCATTTCACCCACCACCGGAGAAGGCCACTTTCAGTTATTTCGGCCCTACCTCCCAGACAGAGGAGAGGTTCATTTAACTTTGGGTTGCTCCTCAAGATCATGGTAAAGTTAAAAAAATGAGGATTCAATAAAGAAGTGCCCCGGAGTAAAAGAATACATGGTTGAGGGTGAGGCAATTATAAATGTCTATTCTGCACAAGGGACTCACAGGTCCTGTGGGATCCATGCCTGGTTCATTTTTCTGAACGTCAGCTTGTCCACGTTGGCTGTGGACATGCGGCTGTATTTGTCCGTAATGACGCCCCCTGCCGTGCTGAATACACGTTCAGACAAAACGCTGGCCGCCGGGCAGGCCAGCACCTCCAAGGCATAAATTGCTAACTCTGGCCACGTGGACAATTTGAGGACCCAGAAGTTGAATGGGGCCGAACCATCAGTCAGTACGTGGAGGGGTGTGCAGACGTCCTATTTAACATGTTAGTGATATGCTGCCTCCTGCTAACATGTTCCCTATCAGGTGGTGGTGCAGTTAGCTGTGGCGTGGAGACAAAACTTTTTTACATTTCCGCCATGCTAACCCTACCTTCAGAGGAGCTGGCCGTGACACAGCTGCGTTGGCGACCTCTTGCTCCTCTTCTGCCTTCGCCTTTGGCTTCCACCTGTTCCCCTGTGACATTTGGGAATGCTCTCAGGAGCGCGTCTACCAGTGTGCGCTTGTACTCGCGCATCTTCCTATCATGCTCCAGTGCAGGAAGTAAGGTGGGCACATTGTCCTTGTACCGGGGATCCAGCAGGGTCGCAACCCAGTAGTCCGCACACGTTAAAATGTGCGCAACTCTGATGTCGTTGCGCAGGCACTGCAGCATGTAGTCGCTCATGTGTGCCAGGCTCCCCAGTGGTAAGGACAAGCTGTCCTCTGTGGGAGGCGTATCGTCTTCCGTATCCCCCCAGCCACGCACCAGTGATGGGCCTGAGCTGTGTAGGGTGCCACCCCGCTGTGAACCTGCTTCATCCTCATCCTCCTCCACCTCCTCCTCATCCTCCTCGTCCTCCAGTAGTGGGCCCTGGCTGGCCACATTTGTACCTGGCCTCTGCTATTGCAAAAAACCTCCCTCTGAGACACTTCTAACAGACTGGCCTTAAAGTGCTAAAAATGTCCCATCATCCTCCTCCAGTGCTAAAAATGTCCCATCATCCTCCTCCTCCTCCTGGGCCACCTCCTCTTCCATCATCGCCCTAAGCGTTTTCTCAAGGAGACATAGAAGTGGTATTGTAACGCTGATAACGGTGTCATCGTCACTGGCTATGTTGGTGGAGTACTCGAAACAGCGCAACAGGGCACACAGGTCTCGCATGGAGGCCCAATCATTGGTGGTGAAGTGGTGCTGTTCCGCAGTGCGACTGATGCGTGCGTGCTGCAGCTGAAACTCCACTATGGCATGTGCAAGGTGGAGTTCCACCTGGTGGGCACGTCGCATATGAGGCCGAAGTTCCGCTGTAGCGCAGACAGGCGAGCAGCGGCAGGATGTGAACGCCGGAAGCGCGCACAGACGGCCCTCTCTTTATGCAGCAGCTCTGACATGTTGGGGTAGTTGTGAATGAACTTCTGCACCACCAAATTCAGCACATGCGAAAGGCAAGGGATGTGCGTCAAACCGGCTAGTCCCAGAGCTGCGACGAGATTTCGCCCATTATCGCCCACCGGCAGCAACCACTGGTCGGTCTGTTGTTCAATACCCCGCCACAACTCCTGCGCGGTGTGGGGCCTGTCCCCCAAACATATGAGTTTCAGAATGGCCTGCTGACGTTTCCCCCGGGCTGTGCTGAAGTTGGTGGTGAAGGTGTGTGGCTGACTGGATGAGCTGGTGGAAGCAGAGGAGGAGGAAGACAAGTAGGAGGAGGAGGCTACAGGAGGCAAAGAATGATGCCCTGCGATCCTTGGCGGCAGAAGGACGTGCGCCAAGGAACTCTCCGCCTGGGGCCCAGCCGCCACTACATTTACCCAATGTGCAGTTGGGGAGATATAGCGTCCCTGGCCGTGCTTACTGGTCCACGTATCTGTGGTTAGGTGGACCTTGCCACAGATGGCGTTGTGCAGTGCACACTTGATTTTATCGGATACTTGGTTGTGCAGGGAAGGCACGGCTGTCTTGGAGAAGGTGTGGCGGCTGGGAACAACATACTGTGGGACAGCCATGGACATAAGCTGTTTGAAGCTGTCTGTGTCCACCAGCCTGAATGACAGCATTTCAAAGGCCAGTAGTTTAGAAATGCTTGCATTCAGGCCCAGGGCTCGAGGGTGGCTAGGTGGGAATTTACGCTTTCTCTCCAAGGTTTGTGAGATGGAGAGCTGAACGCTGCCATGTGACATGGTGGAGATGCTTGGTGACGCACGTGGTGTTGTCGGTGGCACATCCTCTGTTTGATGGGCGGCAGGTGCCAACGTTCCTCCCGAGGCGTAGGAAGTGGCCGAGGAGAGGCCGAGGCAGCAGCAGAAGAGGGAGCAGGGGGAGCCTGAGTGAGTTCCTTGCTTTTAAGGTGTTTACTCCACTGCAGTTCATGCTTTGCATGTAGATGCCTGGTCATGCAAGTTGTGCTAAGGTTCAGAACGTTAATGCCTCGCTTCAGGATCTGATGGCACAGCGTGCAAACCACTCGGGTCGTGTCGTCAGCACATTGTTTACAGAAGTGCCATGCCAGGGAACCCCTTGAAGCTGCCTTTGGGGTGCTCGGTTCCTGGTGGCAGTGGCCAGTAGCAGGCGAACTCTCTTGGCGATGGCTGGTCTGCTTTTGCCCCCTGCTCCCTCTTTTGCTACGCTTTTGGCTCGGTCTCACCACTGCCTCTTCCTCTGAACTATGAAAGTCTGTGGCATGACCTTCATTCCATGTGGGGTCTAGGACCTCATCGTCCCCTGCATCGTCTTCCACACAGTCTTCCTCCCTGACCTCCTGTTCGGTCTGCACACTGCTGAAAGACGCAGCAGTTGGCACCTGTGTTTCGTCATCATCAGACGTGAGGACTCCGATGAGGTGGTATTCCCATGTCCTCATCATCAGGAAACATCAGTGGTTGTGCATCAGTGCATTCTATGTCTTCCACCACTGGGGAAGGGCTAGGTGGATTCCCTTGGGAAATCCTGCCAGTAGAGTCTTCAAACAGCATAAGCGACTGCTGAATAACTTGAGTCTCAGACAGTTTCCCTGATATGCATGGGGGTGATGTGACAGACTGATGGGCTTGGTTTTCAGGTGCCACCTGTGCGCTTTCTGTAGAAGACTGGGTGGGAGATAATGTTGTGAATGTTCTGGATCGGCCACCCAATTGACTAGCGCCTGTACCTGCTCAGGCCTTACCATCCTTAGAACGGCATTGGGCCCCACCAAATATCGCTGTAAATTCCGGTCGGGTACTGGAACCTGAGGTAGTTGGTTCACTAGGACGTGTGGCTGTGGCAGAATGGCCACGTCCTCTCCCAGCACAAGAATGTACACTAACACCACCACGACCGCGTACGCATCACTTACTAGATGTATTCCTCATTGTTACCGTTCACCAAGCACCACAGTAAGAAAAAAAATATTTGGCCCAATGTATTGATTTCAAATTCAGGCCTTTTTTACAGGCACCTAACACTATCTGCCTATTTATTTATGTAGCGTATTACACTAATCCAGACACAGCAGTAACCACTGATTTATGGGAATATCTCTTTTAGGGCTAGTATTTAGGCCCTGGATAAAAGGTATCCTTTTATGGACAGATTTACACTTGGCCTGCAACAGCTCGAACACCAGATTCAGGGTATTGCTATTTTGGCAATTGAATCTCAACCCAGAACAAAATATATGTTTTTGCGGACACTATGAAACTTGGCCAGCCACAGCTGAAACCACTGATTTCTGGTAATGCTATTTTGGCAATTGAATTTCCCCCCACAACAAAATATACCCTGTTACGGACAGATTTAAACTAGGCCCGCAACAGCTGGAACACCAGATTCAGGGAATTGCTATTTTGGCAATTGAATTTCACCCCACAACAAAATATATATTTTTGCGGACACTATGAATCTTGGCCAGCCACAGCTGAAACCACTGATTTATGGTATTGCTATTTTGGCAATTGAATTTCACCCCACAACAAAATATATGTTTTGGCGGACACTATGAAACTTGGCCTGCAACAGCTGGGACACCAGATTCAGGGCATTGCTATTTTGGCAATTGAATTTCACCCCATAACAAAATATATGTTTTTGCGGACACTATTAATCTTGGCCAGCCACAGCTGAAACCACTGATTTATGGTATTGCTATTTTGGAAATTGAATTTCACCCCAGAACAAAACATATGTTTTTGTGGACACTATGAAACTTGGCCTGCAACAGCTGGGACACCAGATTCAGGGTATTGCTATTTTGGCAATTGAATTTCACCCCACAACAAAATATATGTTTTTGCGGACACTATGAAACTTGGCCTGCAACAGCTTGGACACCAGATACAGGGTATTGCTATTTTGGCAATTGAATTCCCCCCACCAACAAAATATATGTTTTTACGGACACTATGAATCTTGGCCAGCCACAGCTGAAACCACTGATTTATGGTATTGCGATTTTGGCGATTGAATTTCACCCCAGAACAAAATATATGTTTTTGCGGACAATATGAAACTTGGCCAGCCACAGCTGAAACCACTGATTTATGGCATTGCTATTTTGGCAATTGAATTTCACCCCAAAACAAAATATATGTTTTTGCGAACACTATGAAACTTGGCCTGCAACAGCTCGGACACCAGATTCAGGGTATTGCTATTTTGGCAATTGAATTTCACCCCAGAACAAAATATATGTTTTTGCGGACACTATGAAACTTGGCCAGCCACAGCTGAAACCACTGATTTATGGTATTGCTATTTTGGCAATTGAATTTCACCCCAGAAGAAAATATATGTTTTGGCGGACACTATGAATCTTGGCCTGCAACAGCTTGGACACCAGATTCAGGATATTGCTATTTTGGCATTTGAATTCCCCCCACCAACAAAATATATGTTTTTACGGACACTATGAATCTTGGCCAGCCACAGCTGAAACCACTGATTTATGGTATTGCTATTTTGGCAATTGAATTTCACCCCAGAACAAAATATATGTTTTTGCGGACAATATGAAACTTGGCCAGCCACAGCTGAAACCACTGATTTATGGCATTGCTATTTTGGCAATTGAATTTCACCCCAGAACAAAATATATGTTTTTGCGAACACTATGAAACTTGGCCTGCAACAGCTCGGACACCAGATTCAGGGTATTGCTATTTTGGCAATTGAATTTCACCCCATAACAAAATATATGTTTTTGCGGACACTATGAAACTTGGCCAGCCACAGCTGAAACCACTGATTTATAGTATTGCTATTTTAGCAATTGAATTTCACCCCACAACAAAATATATGTTTTTGCGGACACTATGAAACTTGGCCTGCAACAGCTTGGACACCAGATTCAGGGTATTGCTATTTTGGCAATTGAATTCCCCCCACCAACAAAATATATGTTTTTACGGACACTATGAATCTTGGCCAGCCACAGCTGAAACCACTGATTTATGGTATTGCTATTTTGGCAATTGAATTTCACCCCAGAACAAAATATATGTTTTTGCGGACAATATGAAACTTGGCCAGCCACAGCTGAAACCACAGATTTATGGCATTGCTATTTTGGCAATTGAATTTCACACCAGAACAAAATATATGTTTTTGCGAACACTATGAAACTTGGCCTGCAACAGCTCTGACACCAGATTCAGGGTATTGCTATTTTGGCAATTGAATTTCACCCCATAACAAAATATATGTTTTTGCGGACACTATGAATCTTGGCCAGCCACAGCTGAAACCACTGATTTATGGTATTGCGATTTTGGCAATTGAATTTCACACCAGAACAAAATATATGTTTTTGCGGACACTATGAAACTTGGCCTGCAACAGCTGGGACACCAGATTCAGGGTATTGCTATTTTGGCAATTGAATTTCAACCCAGAACAAAATATATCCTTTGCAGGACACTATGAAACTTGGCCAGCCACAGTTTAAACCACTGATGTATGGTATTGCTATTTTGGCAATTGAATTTCACCACTGAAAATAATCTATCCTTTGCCAGACAGCAGACAGTAATATACTTGTCTAGCCAAAGCTGGAACACCAGATTTTGGGGATTGGTATTTGGGCAATTGAATTTAACCCCTTAATAAAATATAGAAATTGCTATCCTGAGTTTCTAGGGGTGACAATTAGCACAGCCAAGCCCCTGATGTAGGATATAGCAAAATAAACTAGTGTTGATGGATTGATGGACTTGGTGGCAGCTTGTTCTGGTGCACCACAAGTCACAAAATGGCCAATCACAGCCATGCCATTAGTAGGCATGGCTGTGATGGGCTCTTAGGGCAAGAAGTAAAACGCTAGCTGATTGGCTGCTGTGCATCCCTTCAGAAAGCGGGGAGTAATCGCCGAACAACGAACACAAACTTTTTTGAAAATGATCGGGTTCGTGTCCGTGTCCCGGACACCCTAAAATTCTGTATGAACCCGAACTATGCTCAAACTGTTCTCTCAACAAAGTGAACTCTATCAACCTCACTACCATCAGCATGATGTGCCACATGGCATCCAAGCACCCTAATAAGTGGGCCAAACGCCTGGGTCCACAATCTGGGTCTGCTGGTAACACCACTGCCTCCTCTTCCCCTGTGTTACGCACTGCCAGCCAATCCCCTGTCGAAGGCACAGGCCCGGATGCCCCTTAACCTGCACCTGGACCTTTGCATGAACCGTCAGCAACAACAACCACTTCCTTGTCCCAGCGCAGTGTCCAAATGTCGATAACACAGGCATTTAAACGCAAGCGCAAATACCCACCCACCCATAGGCCATGTCACTAAATGCGCAACTTTCGAAATTACTGGCCCCTGAAATGTTGCCATTTAGGCTTGTGGACACTGAGGCCTTCCGCAGCCTTATGTCAGCGGCCGTCACTCAGTACCCAATCCCCAGCCGCCACTATTTTTCACGTTGTGATGTGCCCGCCTTACACCAGCATGTGTCCCAGAACATCACCCCTGCCCTGACCAACGCACTTACTGTGAAGTTTCACCTTACCACGGACAAGTTACATTTCCCTGACCGCACACTGGGTGAATGTTGTGGAGGCCGGGAGTGACTCGTACCATGGGATGGCACAGGTGCTACCCACGCCCAGGATTGCGGACCCTACGTCCATCAGGGTCTCCGCCAGCAGCTATGTTACTGGCTCCAACTCCAACTTCTCCTCCTCCGCCTCCTCCTGCTCCACTTTCACCTCCAACAGCAGTCAACCATCAGTCACTAGCTGGAAGCAATGTAGCAGTGCTTTGGGTAAGCATCAACAGGCCGTGTTGAAGCTGATCTGCTTAGGGGACAAACAGCACACCGCCGCAGAGCTGTGGCAGGGTAAAAGGGACCAGTCTAAGCTGTGGCTCTCACCACTCAACCTACAACCAGGCATGGTTTTGTCTGACAATGGCCGTAATTTGGTGGCGGCTTTGGAGCTCGGCAACCTAACACACATCCCATGCCTAGCCAACGTCTTAAACTTAGTGGTTCAGCGGTTTATAAAAACCTACCCAAATTTGGCAGAGCTACTAGTGAAGGCGCGCCGCGTGTGTGCCCATTTCCTCAAGACATCCACAGCTTCCACCTGTCTGTCAACGCTGCAGCAGCGCTTGCGTCTTCCAGCTCACCGACTGTTGTGCAACGTGAGCACACGCTGGAACTCTACGTTCTAATTGTTGGCCAGGCTTTGTGAGCAGCAGAGGCAGTTGTGGAATACCAGCTGCAACATGGTCGTCGCTTTTCAAGTCAACTGCCACTATTCAGAAGCGAGAAGTGGGCATTGATGTCAGACCTCTGTGAGGTTTGAAAAAACTTTGATGAATCCACACAGATGTTAATGGCGATAACGCTATTATCAGCGTAACCATCCCACTGCTGTGTCTACACAAATGATCTCTGCTCACAATTAAGGAGGACACTGAATGTGGCAGACGAGGAAATGGGGGAGAACATTATACAGGGTAATAGCCAGACCACCCACAATTCGTCTTCTCAACGCGAATTGGGCCATGAAGAGGAGGAGGAGGAGCTGTTGCCTCTGCTACAGAGGGTAGCACCCATGGAACTTTAATTCCATCTGTTCAGCGTGGATGGGCAGAAGAGGAGGAGGAGGAGAATGAGGGTATGGAGAGTCATCCTGAAGTTGACATCGACATCTTGCCTGTTGGTACTCTGGCACACAAGGCTGACTTCGTGTTAGGTTGCCTTTCCCGCTACCCTCGTGTTTTACGCGTTTTAGGTAACATAGATTCCTGGTTTTCACCCTTCTCAACCCCCTCTACAAAGAGAACTTCTCATCTCCCCATTCCTGTTGTGGAGAGGATGAGTAAAACGGTGCAATAATAGAAGGGACTTGACATATTGCTCCAAAATGTTCCATCTGACAATGCGGCCTCCAGGGTCCGTACTTCCTTAGGCAGCCGAGGAAGGGAGACATGGGGAACACACAGTAGTTCCAACAGAGGCAGGGCAACACTTTCCAAGTCATGGGACACTTTCATGACACCCCTCCAGCAACCTCACCCTGAAGCGCAAGGAGGGAAAATTTTGGATGATGGTGAAGGAATACCTTGAAGACCGTGTCAGCGTCCTAAATGATCCCTCAGTGCCTTACAACTACTGGGTGTCCAATTTGGACATGTGGCACGAACTTGCGCTCTACTCCTTGGAGATGCTGGCCTGCTCTGCCGCCAGCGTATTGTCTGATCGTGTATTTAGTGCTGGTGGCATTACGACAGATAAGCGTATCCGCTTGTCCACTGAAAATGCTGACAGGTTGACTCAGATAAAAATGAACAAGGCGTGGATTGCCCGACTTCACCAGAGGAAAGCTGAGCTAATGAGGAACAAAAACGCAATTTAAATGTATGTTTTATAATCTACTCATTCACAAGATTCAGAAGCACGCTTTTAACTGCAAAAAATGGTATATGTTTGAATCTTGTTTTCTCATCCGTCTCCTCCTCCTCTTCCATACAGAATATATATGTAATGTTTTATACGGTCTGCTCACCTTTAGGCCATCAATGCAATGTTTTATGGGATTCTCTCACCTCCAGGCCCTCACCTCCAATGTTTTAGACAGTCTGCTCATCTGTAGGCCGTCACTGCAATGTTTTATGGGGTTCGCTCGGCTTCATGCCCTCACCTCTAATGTTCTATATGGTCTGTTCACCTGTAGGCCAACACTGCAATGTTTTATGAGGTTTGCTCGGCATCAGGCCCTCACCTCTAATGTTTTATACGGTTTGCTCACCTGTAGGCCATTACTGCAATGTTTTATGGGGTTCGCTCGGCTTCGGGCCCTCACCTCTAATGTTTTATTTGGTTTGCTCACCTTTAGGCCATCACTGCAATGTTTTATGGGGTTTGCTCACCTTCAGGCCCTCACCTCCAAAGTTTTATACGGTTTGCTCACCTGTAGGCCATTACTGCAATGGTTTATGGGGTTCGATCACCTTCATCTGTAGGCCGTCACTGCAATGTTTTATGGGGTTCGCTCGGCTTCAGGCCCTCACCTCTAATGTTTTATACGGTCTGCTCACATGTAGGCCATCACTGCAATGTTTTATGGGGTTCGCTCTGCTTCAGGCCCTTACCTCTAATGTTCTATACGGTCTGCTCACCTGTAGGCCAACACTGCAATGTTTTATGAGGTTTGCTCGGCTTCAGGCCCTCACCTCTAATGTTTTATATGGTTTGCTCACCTGTAGGCCATTACTGCAATGTTTTATGGGGTTCGCTCGGCTTTGGGCCCTTACCTCTAATGTTTTATTTGGTCTGCTCACCTTTAGGCCATTACTGCAATGTTTTATGGGGTTCGCTCACCTTCAGGCCCTCACCTCCAATGTTTTATACGGTTTGCTCACCTGTAGGCCATTACTGCAATGTTTTATGGGGTTCGATCACCTTCAGGCCCTCACCTCTAATGTTTTATACGGTCTGCTCACCTGTAGGCCATCACTGCAATGTTTTATGGGGTTCGCTCTGCTTCAGGCCCTTACCTCTAATGTTCTATACGGTCTGCTCACCTGTAGGCCAACACTGCAATGTTTTATGAGGTTTGCTCGGCTTCAGGCCCTCACCTCTAATGTTTTATACGGTCTGCTCACATGTAGGCCATCACTGCAATGTTTTATGGGGTTCGCTCTGCTTCAGGCCCTTACCTCTAATGTTCTATACGGTCTGCTCACCTGTAGGCCATCACTGCAATGTTTTATGGGGTTCGCTCTGCTTCAGGCCCTTACCTCTAATGTTCTGTACGGTCTGCTCACCTTTAGGCCAACACTGCAATGTTTTATGAGGTTTGCTCGGCTTCAGGCCCTCACCTCTAATGTTTTATACGGTTTGCTCACCTGTAGACCATAACTGCAATGTTTTATGGGGTTCGCTCGGCTTCGGGCCCTCCCCTCTAATGTTTTATTTGGTCTGCTCACCTTTAGGCCATCGCTGCAATGTTTTATGGGGTTCGCTCACCTTCAGGCCCTCACCTCCAATGTTTTATACGGTCTGCTCACCTGTAGGCCGTCACTGCAATGTTTTATGGGGTTCGCTCAACTTCAGACCCTCACCTCCAATGTTTTATACGGTCTGCTCACCTGTAGGACATTACTGGTATGTTTTATGGGTTTCGCTCAGCTTCATGCCCTTACCTCTAATGTTTTATACGGTTTGCTCACCTGTAGACCATTACTGCAATGTTTCATGGGGTTCGCTCGGCTTCGGGCCCTCCCCTCTAATATTATATTTGGTCTGCTCACCTTTAGGCCATCGCTGCAATGTTTTATGGGGTTCGCTCACCTTCAGGCCCTCACCTCCAATGTTTTATACAGTCTGCTCACCTGTAGGCCGTCACTGCAATGTTTTATGGGGTTCGCTCGGCTTCAGGCCCTCACCTCTAATGTTTTATACGGTCTGCTCACCTGTAGGCCTTTACTGCAATGTTTTATGGGGTTCGCTCAACTTCAGACCCTCACCTCCAATGTTTTATATGGTCTGCTCACCTGTAGGACATTACTGGTATGTTTTATGGGTTTCGCTCAGCTTTAGGCCCTTACCTCTAATGTTTTATACAGTCTGCTCACCTGTAGGCCATTACTTCAATCTTTTATGGGGTTCGCTAACCTTCAGACCCTCACCTCTAATATTTTATACGGTCTGCTCACCTGTAGGCCATCACTGCAATGTTTTATGGGGTTCGCTCAGCTTCGGGCCCTCACCTCCAATACTTTATTTGGTCTGCTCACCATTAGGCCATCACTGCAATGTTTTATAGGGTTCGCTCACCTTCAGGCCCTCACCTCCAATGTTTTATACGGTCTGCTCACCTGTAGGCCATCACTGCAATGTTTTGCGGGGTTTGCTCGGCTTCAGGCCCTCACCTCTAATGTTTTATACGGTTTGCTCACCTGTAGGCCATTACTGCAATGTTTTATGGGGTTTGCTCGGCTTCGTGCCCTCACCTCTAATTTTTTATTTGGTCTGCTCACCTTTAGGCCATCACTGCAATGTTTTATGGGGTTCGCTCACCTTCAGGCCCTCACCTCCAATGTTTTATACGGTCTGCTCACCTGTAGGACATTACTGGTATGTTTTATGGGGTTCGCTCAGCTTCAGGCCCTTACCTCTAATGTTTTATACAGTCTGCTCACCTGTAGGCCATTACTTCAATCTTTTATGGGGTTCACTCACTTTTAGGCCCTCACCTCCCATGTATTATAGAGTCTGCTAACCTTCCGACCCCCACCACTGCAATGTTTTATGAGGTTTGCTCGGCTTCAGGCCCTCACATCTAATCTTTTATACGGTCTGCTCACCTGTTGGCCATTACTGCAATGTTGCATGGGGTTCGCTCAGCTTCAGGCCTTCACCATTAATGCTTTATACTGTCTGCTCACCTGTAGGCTATCACTGCAATGTTTTATGGGGTCCGCTCACCTTCAGGCCATCACCTCTAATGTTTTATACGGCCTGCTCACCTTCAGGCCCTCACCTCTAATATTTTATATGGTCTGCTCATCTGTAGGCAGTCACTGAAATGTTTTATGGGGTTCGCTCGGCTTAAGGCCCTCACCTCTAATGTTTTATACGGTCGGCTCACCTGTAGGCTATCACTGCAATATTTTATGGGGTTTGCTCACCTGTAGGCCCTAACTACAATTTTTAAAAGGGTCCGCTTACCTTAAAGTCCTCAACTGTAATGTTTTTGAGTGTAACCAGCAGGCCCTTGCTCCAATTGTTTTTGAGGGTCACCATCAGGCCATCAATCATAGTGTTTCAAAGGTGTGTATGATGCCCTCCTTTATGTGTAATAAAGGGTGTATTGGAGTGCGGATTCCATGTAATTCTTGCCAGGCCTTTCACTTATTGCATAGGCTTTATGTGTGTAGCAGTGTACCTGAACAATTGTAGCACCATGTGAATGAGGTCCTTCTTTATGTGATCATACAGGCTGTATCGGAGTGCTTCTTCCTTGTAATTTTTGGCAGTATTTGCAATGTATATACAATTGAATATACAGGAAAGAATGCTTCCTAACAATTTTACCTCTAATTATGTTTTTGAGTGGCGGGATTTTGTCTCTATGTAAAAGTGGCGTACAACTTGGACAATATGGTTCCCAGCAGCGACATTGGAGTCCAAGATGCACCCAGACATGGTCCCCATGCTTTTCCAGATACATTTTGGTGGTGTTTCTGTCACTTTCTGAATGGACCAGGAACTGTACCCTCATCCGAGCATGGGGTGCCTGGCTGTCTCCCATTGACTTCCATTATACTCGGGTGCTCGGCCGAGCACACGAATATCGCTATGTGTTCAGACCAAGTAGCCGAACACCTGGACACTTAGGTGCTCGCTCATCACTAGTAGATGTCACTTGAGGATGAGTGAGAGGGAGGAGGAGAAGGAGGATGATGATGCCGATTGCACTGGCCACGAAACCCAATTGTCTCAGTGAGGAGCAGAGCCGGAGAGAACTGGCTCCTCAGGCACACTGGCCAGAATGACAACCTGTATGCTCACTTGCTTACTCACTAACAAGGGCATCATTGACATCAAGCAGTCTGATGATTACTGGATAGCCTTGCTTTTAGACCATCATTATCAAAGAAAAATAAGGGAATGTTTTCTCTCTCCAACTGGGGGGCCAAATTACAATATTACCAGTAAACACTGTGCTAAGCTGAGTTGTGTTAAGCTAAGTAGCATTCCACAGCTTTTGACAAGCAGATGCCTGTCATCAGCATGTCTGAAAGATAGGCCCTCTTCATCCCCTTCAGAGTCACCCACCTCTTGCCACCACAAGCAGTGGAAGCAGAAGCAGCCAGTTCAGTCTCCACAATGCAATGGAGAATTTTTTTTTACATGCTGTGCCACTCTGAGGCAAATCAGCACGCAGAGACTTCCCAGCTCAATGTCCAGTTTCAGGCCTACCTACACTGTAGCCTGCTTCCGAAGCATACCCTTTTTCCTTACCTTTTTCTTCCCCAGCCTAAAGTGTCATCTCAGAGTGGTTTTCCGGTGCCACAGGTAACATGGTGACACCTAAATGTACAAAGTTGTCCTCCACCAGTGTCTGAAACATCACTTTTGTCCAAATGAACCAAGCCTGGATTAGGGAGGATTTTCACACTCCTCTGGTTAAGGCCAATGAATAGATCTGGCCTTGCTGATGGTGCCCTATCTTGCCACTTGTTCCTTTCTGCCTGCCTACTATTATGTTGCCTGCCTACCATCGTGTTTCATATGTCTGCTGCCTGCCTGCCAGCATGCACCATATCGCTGTTGCTGCCACCACTGCTGTATATTTTTCTTTTGTCATAACTACCATAACTACTTTTCATATTGATCTTTTAAACCTTGTATTTAACGTAAAATGTGTTATTGTTCTGTTCGAATAACAACAGGTTTTTATTTCTTTAAGCTATAAAATATATATTTTTGTATTTTTTGTTTACATTTTTTACATAAATCCAGTAATATAGTCTGATAAAGGGTAGATTCATTTTGATGCAAAAAATAAAAATTGAATATTATAAGCATAGGAGGCACACAATGTCTGACTAGAAGACAATATTCCTTTTCAGACTGCTTGTTCATGTTCTATGTTATTATGTTTAAAACCTGTTACAATTTCACACAATTTCCTTCACAGCAGTATATATATTAAATGCTGGGTACCAATAGGTTTCTATAATTGGACCTGAAGTAAAGTACAGACCAATTAATCCAACCCTTCTTTTTGCTTCACCAATGTGAAATGACAAGAGTTTAGAGTAATTGAATAGGTGAATCCCATATCCCTTAGTTTAACATATTACTGTTCTTTTCTTATTTAAAATTCAGCAAGTGACATAGAGGCATGGTGTGTCAAGTAGAAAGTAATCTGTATCATCTGCTTGAGAAATAAGTTTTATTCAGCATTAATATACTGCTCGGTATCTCTTGCATCCAATATTCAGCATGTCTGACTACCTAAAGCCACCTTTAACACATTGTAATTAACAGTGGAGCATTTTTAAGTAATAGATATATCTAGATGAGAAAATGTGTTCATCCCTTCTATGACTCTAATAAAACTTGCAGCCAATTAGAAGAAATGCATTTTATGTGACTGCATAGTAGAAAATTATATGAATTTATATTTTGGTCACATATACCACTATCAGCCAATATACATTAATAGATGGGCAGTAAATTACTTAAGGAATATTCAACAAAATATATAATGACAAAATAGTATAAACAGCTATAAAAAAATATATATATTTAAAAATTAGTGAATTAAAAGGACTGATAACTAGTGATGAGCGAACCCGAACTGGATAGTTTGGGTTTCTACCGAATTTTGGGGTGTTCGGGACACGGACCCGGACCCGAAAACTTTCAAAAAAGTTTGGGTTCGGGTCCATTGTTCGGTGATTTCTTCCAGCTTTCTGAAGGGCTGCACAGCAGCCAATAAGCTAGCGTTTTACTTCTTGCCCTAAGAAGCCATCACAGCCATGCCTACTAATTTCATGGCTTTGATTGGCCAAGTGCAGCATGTGACCCAGCCTCTATTTAAGCTGGAGTCATGTAGCGCCGCACGTCACTCTGCTCTGATTAGTGTAGGGATAGGACGCAGCTGCTGTGAGGGCGAGATTAGGCAGGGAAAACTCAGCAAAAAAAACTAATGAAGTTATCGATCTACAGCTGTGAAACATTCAACTTCTGCTAGTTAATTGCTCACTTGTTTTTAGGCTGCACAGAGCGTTTTCTGTCACTTTTTTCTGGGGTGATCGGCGGCAATTTTGTGTCTTGTGATGCACCAGCACAAGCTGTAACCAAGTCCATCAATCCATCAATACTAGTTTTTTTTTTTTTTGCTATATCCTACACCAGGGGCTTGGCTGTGCTAATTGTCACCCCCTAGAAACTCAGGATAGAAATTTCTATATTTTATTGAGGGGTTAAATTCAATTGCCAAAATAGCAATCCCCTAAATCTGGTGTTCCAGCTGTGGCTAGCCAAGAGTAATGCTGTCTGCTGTCTGGCAAAGGATAGATTTTTTTCTGTGGTGAAATTCAATTGCCAAAATAGCAATCCCCTAAATCTGGTGTCCCAGCAGTTGCTGGCCAAGTTTAATAATGTCCGGCACAGGATATTTTTTTCTGTGGTGAAATTCAATTGCCAAAATAGCAATACCATAAATCAGTGGTTTCATCTGTGCCTGGCAAAGTTTAATAGTGTCTGGCAAAGAATATATTTTTTTCTGGGGTGAAATTCAGTTGCCAAATAAGCAAAACCGCAAATCTCGTGTCCCAACAGTGGCTGGCCAAGTTTAATTGTGTCCGTCAAAGAATATATTATTTTCTGGGGTGAAATTCAGTTGCAAAAGTAGAAATACCATAAATCTGGTGTCCCAGCAGTGGCTGGCCAAGTTTAATAGTGTCCGGCAAAGGATTTATTATTTTCTGGAGTGAAATTCAGTTGCCAAAATAGAAATACCGTAAATCTGGTGTTCCAGCTGTGACTGGACAAGTTTCATAGTGTCCGTCATAGGACATATTATTTTCTGCGCTGAAATTCAGTTTAAAAAATATAAATACCATAAATCTGGTGTTCTAGCTGTGGCTCAACAAGTTTAATAGTGTCCGGCAAAGGTTATATTTTCTTCTGGGGTGAAAATCAATTGCCAAAATAGCAATACCATAAATCAGTGGTTTCAGCTGTGGCTGACCAAGTTTAATAGTTTCCGGAAAAATAATTTATTATTTTCTAGGGTGAAATTCAGTTGCCAAAATAAAAATACAGTAAATCTATTGTTCCAGCTGTGACTGGACAAGTTTCATAGTGTCCGTCAGAGGATATATTATTTTCTGCGGTGAAATTCAGTTTCAAAAATAGAAATACCGTAAATCTGGTGTTTCAGCTGTTGCAGGCCTAGTTTAAATCTGTCCGTAAAGGGTATATTTTTTTATGTGGTGAAATCTAATTGCCAAAATAGCAATACCCTGGTGTTCCAGCTGTGACTGGACAATTTCTCTAGTGTCCGTCAAAGGATAGATTTTGTTCTGTGGTGAAATACAGTTGCAAAAATAGAAATACAGTAAATTTGGTGTTCCAGCTGTGACTGAACAAGTTTAATAGTATCCGTCAAAGGAAAGATTTTGTTCTGGGGGGAAATTCAATTGCAAAAATAGCAATACCCTGAATCTGGTGTTCCAGCTGTGACTGGACAATTTCCCTAGTGTCCATCAACGGATATATTATTTTCTGGGGTATAAGTCAGAAATTCAGTTTCAAAAATAGAAATACAGTAAATCTGGTGTTCCAGCTGTTGCAGGCCTAGTTTAAATCTGTCCGTAAAAGGGTATATTTTTTTCTGGGGTGAAATTCAATTGCCAAATTAGCAATACCCTGAATCTGGTGTTCCAGTTGTGACTGGACAATTTCCCTAGTGTCCGTCAAAGGATAGATTTTGTTCTGTGGTGAAATACAGTTGCAAAAATAGAAATACAGTAAATCTGGGGTTTCAGCTGTTGCTGGACAAGTTTCATAGTGTCCGTCAAAGAAAAGCATTTGTTCTGGGGTTAAATTCAATTGCCAAAATAGCAATACCGTAAATCATTGGTTTCAGCTGTGGCTGGACAAGTTTAATACTGTCCGGCAAAGGATAGATTTTAAATTGTTGGGTGAAATATTACCATTTTTGCTAGGTACAATCCCCTGCACTGTATAACTGACAGAGAACTTACAATTGGCGGTTACATTCTTGCATGAAATGAAGCCTTTTTGGGCTGTGAAGCCAAAGGTAGTCTCCAATAACTTTTTTTTATTTTTTTATTTTACAACAATGGTTGGGTGAGGCCGGTATACATGTCTATTCTGCATAAAGTTCAAACTTGTCCTGTGGGATCCATGTCTGGTTCTTTTTAATAAATGTAAGCTTAGTTGCTAACATTGTTTGCGGACAGGTGGCTGCACTTGTCTGTGATAATGCCACCAGCTAAACATACGTTCAGACAATACAGTGGCTGCAGAGTAGGCCAGCACCTCCAAGGCGTAAAGGGCAACCTCAGGACATGTGCCCAATTTGAAGACCCAGAAGTTGAATGGGCCAGACCCAGTGGCGTAGCTAGAAATGATTAGGCACCACATCAAATTTTTGAATGGGGCCCCCCTCCCCCAGTAATTTTTGCGTAACCCTTTCCTTTCATGCTGCCGTGTCTGTGGCTACTAAAGATCGCTCTGTCAGACCAGGCCCAGCAGCTGTTCCATTCGCTTTCTACACTGTCTATACTGCCACTGTATATAATTTCATTGTATAATACTGTTGAGGGGGCCCTGACAAAGTCCTTTACTCCTCCTCCTCCTCCTGGATGGGCCATTTCTAAGTTATGGCCCCAAAGCAGTTGCTTCACCTGCTTCCCCTGTAGCTATTCCCCTAGGCAGACCCATCAGTCAGTACATGTACTGTTCCAACATGTTGCTGAAATGCTGCCTCCTGCTATGATGTTCCAGATCTGCTGGTGGTGCAGGTTGTTGGGGCGTGATGACAAAGCTTTCCCACATTTTGCCAATGATAAACCTGCCTTCTGAGGTGTTGGTGGTGACCCACCATGAGTCCACGGTGTCAGGTGTAAATGCCATCAGCAGCGTGTCTACTAGCGGGCTCATCTTCCTATCACACTCTAGTGAAAGAATTAAGGACGGCACGTTGTCCTTGTAACAGGGATGCAGCAGGGTGGCCACCCAGTAAGCAGCACAAGTTAGAATGTGGCAGTAACTGGGCAGTCGTTGCGCAGGCACTGCAGCATGTTGTCGCTCATGTCTGCCAGGCTGCCCAGAGGCAAGGACAAGCTATCCTCTTTGAGGGAGGTATATCGTCTGTGTCCTCCTACTCCTCCTTATCCTCCAGAACTGTGCCCTGGCTGGACAATTGTGTTCCAGGCCAGGGCCTATGTTGGTGCAGGAACCCACCCTCCGAGCCACTTGTAATTGGCTGGCCTTAAGTTAAGGATAAGGCATGTATATAGTTTTGTTTGTTTATATAGTTACTTTAGCTGCATTATAGTTATTTTAATATGTTTTTAAGTAAATTTGTAAATAGTTTGTCAATGGTTTGAGTGAAATGAGGGGGGGGGGGGTGTTGTGTGGGTTCGATTAACTGAATTGATTTTCACTGTCTGGTGTTTAGGAATTTCTGAACCCCAAATTCAACACATGTGGCAAGCAGGGGATGTGCTTCAAACCGGCTAGGCCCAGACCTGCTATTACATTTTGCCCCTTTAGTGCACAACACCAGGCCAGGCTGAAGGCTCAATAGCACCAACCAATCATCCGCCTGTTGTTCCATGCCTGTCCACAGCTCCTGCGCGTTGGTTGGGTTTTTCCCACAAACACACAAGTTTTAAAACAGACTGCTGTCATTTCCTCTGGCTGTGCTGCTGTGGGTGGTGAAGGTGTTACACTGAGTGGATGAGGGGGTGGTAGAGGAGGAGGAGGAAGCAGAGTAGGAGGAGGAGGAGGTAACAGGATACAAAGAGAAATGCCCAGCAATCCTCGAGCAAAAATGCTATCCACCTCTGGGCCAGCGGCTACATTTACCGACTGTGTTGTTGGTTATGTGGACGTTGCTATAGATAGCGTTGCTCAGTGCACACCTGATTTTGTCCGCCACTTGGTTGTGCTGGGAAGGGATGGCTCGTCTGCAAAAGTAGCGGCAGCTGGGATACATGTACTGTGGGACAGCCACCGCCATAAGGTTTTTAAAACTGTCCACCAGACAGAATGACAGCATTTCAAAGGACCAGGAAGATTGAAATAAGGCATTCAGAGCCATGGGTAGGGGGGTACTTCCTCTTTCTATTTCATTTTCTCTCCAGTGTTTGGGAGATTGACAGCAGATAGCTGAATACTTTCATGGGATTTGGTGGAGATGCTTGGTGACGATAACAGATGTGGTGGTGTTGCTGCCACATCCTCTGTTTGCTGGGTGACAGGTGCCACTGTGACTCACTTGGGCTCAAGTTTAGAATGTTTATTTATTATTTTTCTCTATTTTATGTTATTTTAAGTCATTTCCCTATCCACATTTGTTTGCAGGGGATTTAGCTACATTTTGCTGCCTTTTGCAGCCCTCTATTTTACAGCCTTTTTAGTGACCAAAAGTTCAGGTCCCCATTGACTTCAATGTGGTTCGGGTTCGGGGTGAAGTTCGGGTCGAGTTCGGATCCCGAACCGGAACATTTTCGGGAAGTTCGGCCGAACTTCTCGAACCCGAACATCCAGGTGTTCGCTTAACTATACTGAATAACGAAAATGTTTAATCTTAGAGTTGATTTTTAGATACAATAGACATAATGGATAGTAACCTTAGGTTTTAGATATTTATATAAGATGAATAAGGAATAAATATAGAATAGATGTGGTGACATAGTCTTTAATTGCACATTGGCCCACATTCAATAATGTGATTGACCATGTCATAATATTCGCTAAAATTTGGTGTAAGCCTGCAGAAATTTCAAACAATTTGTTGCATCTAGTTTCACAAAACTACACTTTATCTGGCTGGACAAGTTGCATGGTTTAGTGTGAAAGGCACGTTACCTAAAATGCGGCAACATAAAGTAAGACAATAATTGCAAAGTAATAGGTGGCATAAATATAGACAAATGTGTGATGCAACACAGGCACATCTTGGCACATCTTAGACTAAGTTCATACCTATATGACTAAGAAGTTTGCCCCTTTGTTGTAAAAAGTGAAATTTTGTTTTAGGCTGAGTTTATATATCTGTCAAGGAGATCAGGCTGCCTGGTTCAGCACAAATGCGACTGTTGGATGGAAAAAAAAACACTTCATGGAACCATTCTTTCTCTGGCCGAAACTCGGCATTTATCACCGCCGGACCTCATTACAATCAATGATTAGTTATTAGTTAATGGGCCCCGAGTGATTAGCTGCTATCTGCAGGCAAAGTGTCAAGTGTTCAATTTTGTTGCATTGCTACCAATGGAACATAGTTTCTACTGAAAAGCCAGACATAGTGGGTCCTCTGGAGTGAGAGATACTGGCCCAGATTAATTAATGTGTCCTTCCCAAAAGTGGTGCAACTAGGGTTCCTAAACTTTCCTCCAATGTGTTAAAAATGTGTGGAGTTTATGCAAAAGCTCAGCACTTCACAAGCTTTAGAAGCACTATTGTGTACCAAAATTGTGCTAAAATTCACAAAATGTTGCCACAAACTTAGTCAACCATTAGTTGATATACAGCTAGACAAAAGTGTCTAACCCTGAACCATGTTTATCATCCAGCCTGATCCCCTGTGATAAATCTAGGGCAGGTGCAGATAGCCTGTCTAAGTTTACACCATTTATAGGATTAGTAAATTAGGACCACAGTTTGTAATTGATCTCAGCTCTGGTAAATAGTTTAATTTCCTGGATGGGGGTCTCTTCCCCTATATTGCATCATAATTTCCTAATCAGTGGGACATCTACCATGGAGAAATATCAAGTGGCTGCTATGGGGCGCAGGGGGAGGAGGCCTGGTGCTGAAATCTCTGTTCCTGAAATAAAACAATGGCTATTTATAGCAGCCACCACTATGAGGAGCTCATAACAAGCATTTTTTAATTTAATTTTTTATTTGTTCATTTATTAATTGCAACAGATGACTTCTGTGTTATACAGCATACAACCACAGACAACTCCAATCACGGACATTTAATCTCTCAGATGCAATGGTCAGTTGTAAACATGGCATTTCATGAGGTATTTAGAGGAATAGTGCTTCCTCCAATGATCAAATGATTCGCCCTTAGTAACAAGATTGTGGAAGAAATTGTAAAGGCTCCCATGCGTACAATTGAAAAATTCTGATTAAGCCTGAGGGGTTAAACAGAATAAACTATATGGTCTGTATGAATGACAGGATGTTGGGTGACTTCATACTAGAGGATTAAGGTATTTACATTTAGCTGTATTTCCATATAAGGAAGTGTTTCTGCTCAGCACTATTGTATATGTGAGCCACATCTGTTTCCTGTTATGTATGTATTGTAAGAAAGCCTAAGGATACGTTATTGATGGAAGATATGTGTCACCGAGGTTCCTGGCCTCGGTGAGGTAAGAGCCTGTTTTGTGTGTCAGCAGCAGATAGTGCTGTTTGACACTTTGATAGTTTAGTATGGCTGTAAAGCCGATCCGGGCCGGCTCTTACTGGGAGTAGTCAAAGTGCTGGGTGGGTGACTACTCCCCATGCTCCAGGCCGGGTTTTGGCGGGCTTTAAATGGCAGCCAGCACTAGCAGCTGGGTGGATTATCCTCCATCTGCCAGTGACGCTGTGGAGCTCTCAGTGCTGGGATTGGAAGTCTGCAAGCAGACGTGCAGACTGCATGGAACCCTGCGCCTGGACTTTTCTGTGGCTGAGCTGTCAGCCGGGTGTGAACTAACACCTAAATCCTACAGGTGAACTTTTCCTGTGTTTCTGTTTTGCTGTGTGTGCACAAGCACCAAGACTGTGATTTTGCTGAGTGTGAATAAAACACTACTGCTTGATTCAAGAACTGTGTACTTTGCCTCTATACTGCGTCCGCAAGCCTGTCTGCCAGAGCGATTCCCCACAGTATGTATAAGAAGTGGATCGTTGAGATTAAAAGTCAGAGCTGTGTCTGGGACCATAGCGTGTGTGTCTCATTGACAAAGCTCTCCAGGCGCCTGTCTCTGGGATCGAAGAAGGAATTAGGTACCAGACAAAAGCAAGAATCTTTCAGCTGGGGGCATCGTCCGGGATAGAATATGGAGACGGTTCGGTGAGTCCGGGAGCTTCCTGCCTTCTTTTTTTTAAGATTGTGGGGCTTCCGATGCTTTCCGAAAACTCTCTGTTGTTTCTAACTTGAATCCACTTCAGACACACTGAAAGGAATAGTATCTATCTTTTGAAAAGATAGACGGTCTGTCTTTAGACAAGATGGACTGTAAATCTTTTGGCAAGAATTCAAATATTGTCTTCACCCTGGTTTCTCTTGACAGCCTATTGCTATCGCGTCTCATCTGTTGCTTTCTTATGCTCTCTTGTATGTTATGATGTTCTGAAGCATTGAGTATTTTTTTTTGCTGACGGTAAGCAGCACATCATACTGTGAAAACTGTTTTATTTTTTGCTCAAGGTGACCAGCACATGATACTGTGAAAACTGTACTAACTTTGTAGGGATTATGTAGCCCAGGTCTGTGGGACTGATTATTATTTAGCTTCTCCCTGGGTGGATACTATGGCAGGATGGACAGAGGGATGAAGAGTATACATTTGTTTCCTCGGGAAGGGGCTAATGACACCTTCCATATGGACATGGTAAAAGGATATGTCTGTGTTCTACTCTGAGTCCGGACAATCTCTGTAAACTGCTTGTCACCTTATCTCAAGTGCCTCCCCTCCCCTCTTTGCTAGCCGAGCTATGTGTTTATGCAGTGCGGGGCAGGAAGAGAGGGGGGGGGGCACACAGCTGGGGTTGTACTCCTTCTCTTCTCTACCTACAGATGTGTCAAGAGTGACATATGGACTGTAGGAGCATGCTTGAGCCAATTTACTTACTTAGATGATATTTATAAGATTGTTAAACACTGCCGCAGCCCCAGCATAATACCCCTCGTTTTCCTGTAGCTTGGGGGCAACAGACATCACAATGAGGATGCCCATGGGACAGAATCCCAGCATTCACTCTCATCACAAACCACTATAAGGAATCACCACTGATTGTGTTAACCATAGAGGGACGTCCTCTCCCTCTTCTTGTGTATTCTGGTGCTACTTGTAGTACTATATATGTGAGGATTATTATAGTGGTCCAAAAGAGAATGCTGAGCCCTCTGTGGGAATTAATGGGATACTGACCAGATCCTATAAAACTCCTCCCCTCTCGATCCAACATCTATACAAACACCAGTCAATGTTCACACACAGTTTTAGGATCATTCCAAATTGTCCTGTGAATTTATTAGGGAGAGATTTTTTGTTTTGTTAAGGTTGCAGTTGGGGATTAGCAAGACAGGACACCTACATGGCACATCCTCAGTTATGCCCATTCATGTACCAAAGGGTGATTGCTTTTTATATTTGGAATGCCAACCTCAGGATCCGTTACTTGATCAGGTTGCTCCTGAGGTTTGGGCAAATACTGACCATGATGTTGGCCTTATTTCTTGTACACCATATAAGGCAATGCTTAAGCCCGGCGCTGCACCTGTTTATATTAAACAATACCCCCTTTCCCCAGAAAAAGAAAAGGGGATTAAGTCTATGTTGATGGAATTCCTAGAGGCACGGGTTATTGAGGAAATTATTTCCCCCTAAAATACACCTATCAACCTAGTGAGAAAGGTTGATAATACCTTTAGGTTTGTCCAGGATCTTAGAGTGGTAAATGTGCAGATCATACCCATAGCCCCTGTGGTTCCAGACGTACCATCTCTGCTATCAGCTATTCCTGCCCATGAAGAGTTTTTCTCTGTTGTTGATTTTGAGAATTCATTTTTTTTGTCCCAGTTGACAGGGAGACACGGCCACTTTTTGCGTTCACATTTAAATTTCGCCAGTATAATCAGGGTTATGTACACTCCCCAGTAGTCTACTCCATTGTCCTCCAAGCTACACTGTGCCCTTGGACTGCCCCTCATGGTTCTGTCCTTCTACAATATATGGACAATCTCCTCATATGTAGTTCTACTCTGGAGGCCTGCCAGGCAGATTGTGTTAGTTTATTACTGTGGTTATGTGAATGTGGTCATAAAGTTTCTAGGAAGAAATTAGAATGGTGTATGGAAAGTGTTCAGCATTTGGGCTTTGTTCTCAGTAAAGGTAAGAGGAAAATCAGCCATGCTAGAATTACCGCCATACTGGGTCTGCCCCTCCCACAAACCAAGAAAGACATGCTGACCTTTCTTGGCATGATTGGTTACGGCTGCCAATAGATTGCTGATTGTTCCTACTATGATAATATTCTGAAACAAGCCACTAATACTGATATGCCTGATTTCATTAAATGGTCTGATGAAATGTTACAAGCTTTTAGTTATTTGAAATGTGCAATGGTTTCAAGTCCTGGTTTGGGCCTACCCAACTATGGCGTGATGTTTCACTTATTTGCCAGGGACAATTGTAAAACCATGGCGGGAGTTCTGGCGCAAGACCATGGAGGCAAATTCGCCCTGTTGCTTTTTTCTCAAAGGTGGTTCCCGTACAGGTTCAGGGCATGCCTGTGTGTCTCATGAGTTTGGCAGCCTGTGCTATAGTCGCTGAGATGGCCACGCTTATCACCCTAGGTCACCCCACCACTCTGCATACCTCACACAATGTTCAGGCCCTATTGAAGAACATGCATACACAACATATGTCAGCACAAAGACTGAGTGGATATGAAGTTTTGTTGCTATCTAATCCTCAACTTCATATCAAATACTCAGCACCCACATTCGGTCCAATGGCTATACTGAATGCCCTACTTGGATACAAGGGAGAGCAGAATGATTTGCCTCCTCCCCATGTATGTACTGAACTTATACATGACCATACCTCACCTAGGCCTGACTTACAGTCCACACCCATTGAAGGAGCGCCTGATATTTTTGTGGATGGATTCTGTTCCCTCCCTAATGATAACACTTATCATACAGGATACGCTGTGGTTCAACTCCCTGAAATTATTCTAGAATCAAATCCTATACCTTTTCAGTCATCCCAAGCAGATGAACTGATTGCCCTCACTAGAGCTTGTTGTCTTTTTGAGGGGAGGGAAGTCCCGGAAGGAGGGTATATCTCTCCAAGATTCCTCAACTGGCTGAGGTCGGTGAAATCCAGGATAATGCTGGCTTCAGCAAACATAGTTGCTGGAGCTAATTTATTTATTTATTCAGGGCTGGATTTAACTTGGATTGGGTTGGTAGGTTTTGGCAGTGGGACTTCCCACTTCACCCCCCCCAATCCGGGGCAGGTTTTTCCGGAAGGGATGGAAGGGATTCCTAGGAGAGGCCTGCTCTAATCAGGCTGAGGAAAAAGCACCTCCCAAGGTGTCAGTCTGGGAGAAGGAGTGTGTTTGTAAAGCAGAGTCCTGCGGAGGCTCTGGGTGGTCTCAGTCACGAGGGCTGAGGGGCCATAAGGCTATGTGATGCCTGATACCCCTCCCTGGGTGGATTATTTGGCTGAGTAAAGCCAGACTGAGTTGCAGTTGTGAACTGTGCCCTATAAGTGAGGTAGGACCTTATTTATATATGTTTAGTTAGAGCCCAGCCGGGCAGGTGTTTGCAATGTTTGGCCCCTAAAGCTGTGGTGGACGACAATCTGTGTGTGAATGATCCCCGAGACTAGAGCTAATCCCTATAATATATACCGATTCCAAATATGCCTTTGGGGTTGTACATGATCATGGGGTAATCTGGCAGAGAAGAGGCTTCATAGATGGAGAGGGAAGCAAATATCACATTCCACTCTAGTACATGATCTCCTGGCCGCCATCCTATTACCAAGCAAAGTTGCTATTTTCCATTGTAAGGCACATACTGGTCTCCAAACGCACATAGCTAAAGGGAATGCCCGGCTGATCAGGCAGCAAAGAGGCTGCTGTTAGGAAGGCAGCAACGAGGCTTCCGGTTCCGGCGCCGACATGACAAGCCGCATGTGAGCTGCGCTCCAGCATCCCTCGCTAAATCCTTCTCAAATCCCCGCCATCCCGGCTTAAAACCGACTAAACTCGCCTGCAGGTGCCCACCGGGGACCTATGGACCGTTATATCAACAATATGGGGAGCAAAGCCAAAACTAGAGCTCAAATAAAAGGAAGCAAGACAGACGTGCAGAATATCAAGATGGCGGAGGTCATGCCCGAATCCCAAGACGATCCTGCACCACCTCAAAATGCTCCGACCTCACCGGAATCTACAAACGGGGATGACTCTCCCCATATCGACTATGTCAAACTTGCTCTGGAGGTGGCAAACCGCATCCTACCTGATCTGCAGGAATCCTTGACCACGACTGTGTCAGCATCTTTTACTGCCCTCCAAGGGAAGTGGCGCGAATCTCCGAACGCATGGATACTTGCAATAATACAATACAAGCCATGGGAATTGACATTTCCAGTGCCCAGTCACAGCTCCAAGGTCTTCTGGCCGAAAATAGAAAACTATGGGATAAAATAGATGATTTGGAAAATCGCTCGAGATGCAGCAACATCCGCATTGTGGGCCTCCCCGAAAGCATACCAGCGAAAGACCTACGGATGATCTGCGAGCATGAGATCCCTAAGGCCTTAGGACTTTCACATCCCTGTAAAGTGGAACGTGCACATAGAATCGGTCCGATGCAGATATCTAACTCTGCACGACCAGCAGACACAGGGCCGCGACAGCAACCACGGCCTAGACAAGTAATCGTAAAATATCTTGACTATGCCGACAAGGCGGATATAATGAGACATTACAAGATGAAAACGGCAGACCTAGAGGTGCACAACCAAAGGCTGCTTTTATTCAGTGACTTCTCGGCAGAGGTGACCAGACGTCGAAAGGCCTTTGCCCCACTCTGCACATCACTATTTCATCATAAAGTGAAGTTTACACTAATGTATCCAGCCACTCTGAAAATAGCCCATCAAGATGGATCCTATGCGACTTTCACTGACCCAACGGAAGCAGAAGCCTTCTACAAATCATCCATTTTGGCGCCTTTCTCAACATCCGACCGAAATGAGACAACATCTCCACCACCTGCACCATTGCCTCCCGGCCTCGAGCAACGTGACCAGTTGAGGAGACAAAAAGGGTTTTCACGGTCACAGAGAGACACTTGAACAATCCAATCCTCAGGTGGGGCAAGTACAAAAACTGCAGTTTGCACTTACGCCATGACGGCAAAGGATGCGGATATCATTCCCATCTCCATCAAAAAAAAAAAAAAAATAATAATAATATAATGATAATTCTATTGTACTTAGCATAGGAATTCGCCTTATTCTATCTTAGTGTGCTATATAATTTACATTGCCAGGCTTAGATCTACAATCAGGTCTTATATGTACCCAGTACACAATATTAAGCTCAGGTTTATATATATCCTGCTCTCGGGGGGTTAATGCGTGAACGGCAGCTCATTGACTATCATTTTGCAGCCGATCTTGCGTTATTACCAATCCCCATTGTCATGTTGGGAAGAAGTAAAGCACTAGATTCTGATGCTCTGTTGCCACTGTTGGCTTTCTTCGTTTTTCGATTGTTCTGTTATTTTCCTGTGATTCATGCACATGACCAGCGTACTGATAACGTGATTTCTATGATGTCTATCGTTGCTCCTCGCAGCTTTCTCATCCTGTATACCTTGGTCATAGCTAATGCCTTACATCTAGATCTGTTTCAACCGCATATATGGTCCGGATAATATCGTGGAATGTAAAGGGGCTTAGATCCCCCCAGAAACGGTCAATGATATTACGGCACCTGGCCAGGCTTCACGCCGATATAGCTCTCCTCCAGGAGACACACTTGGAGGAGAAAGATTTCCCCAGGATGAGAAAGATGTGGGTGGGAGAGATATTTGGCTCCTCATCTAAGGGACGCAAGGCTGGTGTCCTAATATTGCTTAAAAAAAAACATCCCTTACTCTGTCACTTCATGCTCCACAGATACTGAGGGCAGGATGGTGCAACTAACGTTACAGCACAGAGACAAAGAACTGAGTTTGTATAACTTGTATGGCCCCAATGATTCACATGACTCTTTTTTTCGCCATATGTCAGGTATCCTGCTGGCCGACGGGATTCAGGATAAAATAGTGGGTGGAGACCTCAACACAGTCCTCGACTGGTCAGAGGATCGCAGGGGGGACTGTATGCTATCATACTCTACTAAACGCACTGCCAATACCCTCCACGATTTTCTCGACTCCACGCAGCTAACGGACATATGGAGACTGTTAAATCCAGAGGGCAGAGAATTCACGTTTTATTCTCAGGTTCACAAATCTTGGTCTCGTATAGACTATCTTTTGGTGACACGTAATCTTCTTAAGAGATGTCATGAGACCAACATTGAAGACCTGGTTATATCGGATCACTCACCATTGTCTCTAAAACTGTGGGACCTGACCCCTCACGGTTCGGATATCCTATGGCGTTTCCCTTCAAATTTATATAAAAACGAAGAGTTTACTGACTTAGTGAAAGGGTGGTGGGATGAATATCTCAGTATTAACAATGTACCAGACAACAATCAGTTGACATGGAGCGCCGGGAAGGCGACACTACGGGGCCACCTAATAGCATATGTAGCAGGGATTAAAAAAAAGACCCAGGAACGATTAGATAAGTTAAGTACAGCACTGAGACAGGCATATTCTGCTTTTAAGTCCAATCCCACGCCAGATTCTGAAGCAGCATGGCGCAAAGCCAAACAAGCCTATGAATATTGGACTCAGAGGAGGGAACAGATGTTTCGTTCCTTATCTGACGCCCAATATTATAAATACGGAAACAAATCTGGTAAATTGCTGGCCAATCTGGCCAAGGGTTTTCAACCATCAACGCCCATCTTGGCTCTCCGTGATGACAAAGGGACACTACAACACGATCCAAAGGTCATTAGCACCATCCTTAAAAATTATTATGCCTCTCTGTACGGAAAAGACAACCAGACTAATGACCCAGGGGGTGATTGGTTAGAAGACATCAAAATCCCGCAAATTTCACCCGAAGATCTCGCCAATCTAAATGCACCAATCACTCCAATGGAGGTTCAAAATGCTATAAATGGCCTGGCTAATGGGAAGGCTCCTGGCCCAGACGGTTATACAGGGGAATTCTATAAAATCCTAGGTGGGAGGATTTCTCCCCTCCTCACTTCATTATATAACTCTTATATGGAAGGTGTACCCCTACCCCCAGAATCTAAGGTAGCCTTTATTAAAGTACTGCCGAAAAAAGGCAAAGACCCCTACCAGGCATCATCATATCGGCCCATATCCCTCATCGATGTGGACATCAAATTACTATCCAAAATCATAGCAGATAGGCTAGGAAATATTATGCCCAAGCTGATTTCTGACCCACAGGTAGGATTTATCAAGGGGAGATCGGCTGTCACTAACATGAGAAGAGTGTTATCGGTCTTGGATGAGGTTAAGATGAGGCCGGCTCTCCATCCGGCTCCAGCTTTGCTCAGTATAGACGCAGAAAAAGCTTTTGATAACGTAAGCTGGAGCTGGATGGACAGAGTACTCGACAAACTGGGCTTCAGGGGACAATTTAGAAACTTTGTCTCTGTAATCTACAACAACCCTATGGCCAGAGTCAGCACACCAGGATTTCTATCCCCCAGCTTCACATTATATAAAGGAACAAGACAGGGATGCCCCCTCTCGCCATTGCTCTTCAACCTAACCCTGGAGCCCCTGTCTCGTTTCTTATCCTCTACTCCAGATATAGAAGGAATTAAGGTAGGCAACGCAGAAGTGAAACATGCATTATTTGCAGACGACCTTCTAGTCTTTCTTGAAAACCCACAAAGAGACCTTAAGACCCTTTTAACACACCTGCAAATATTTGGCAAACAGTCTGGGTTTAAAATTAACATGGACAAGAGCGAACTTCTTCTCCTCAAAAACAAAAAAATTATGCCTCCCTGCTGACACAAAGTCCTTCAGTCAAAGTCACCTCCTCATCCATCAAATATCTAGGAATTCAAATTGGCCAAACCCCGGAATCCATATATCACTTGAACTATCCCCCTTGATCAAAAAAATTCAATCAGACATTGATAGATGGCTTAACTTACCACTGTCTCTCATGGGTCGATGTCACCTGTTAAAAATGATTAGCTTCGCAAGATTACTATATCCAATACAAACAGTCCCACTACTAATCAGACATGCAGACATTAAAACAATAGAATCCGCCTTTCGCTATTTTATATGGAGAGGAAAAAGCCCAGAATTGCTCTTTGTAAACTTCAACTCCCAAGGTTAATGGGAGGGGCAAATTTCCCTAATCTACGGAAATACAATCTGGCTAGCCTATTTCGACATTGTGTCGATTGGCTGTCCCACTGCAATACCTATTCAAACCTAATTATTGAAACACAATTAGCTCGCCCCTGGGCCTTATCAGCCCTACTCCACACAAAATATGCTTCTATCCCGTCACCATTGAAACACAGTGTTTTACTTAAAGACACTATCGCCGCATGGAAGGCAGTCCGTAAGGATTATGGTCTTGCTTTCTCCCTGTCAAAGCATATGCCACTATGGCAACACCCAGAATTCCCATCAGGCATGCAGAACTCACAGCTTAAACTGTGGAGAGATAAAGGAATTCACACAGTTAATGACATGTGGAATACCACCGAAAATAGATACTACAATTTCCCCGAACTATGCTCCACTTTTGGCCTAACCTCTAACCATTTCCTGGCTTACCACCAGGTCAGCAGGTTCTTAAATACTCGCCTGCGCGACCTCTCCAGGGAGTTCCCTCCCAATGACTTCGATAAATTATGTTCAAAACGTGATTCTAGTCTCTCGTTAGCTGACATTGCATCCATGCTACGTGAAAATGCTCTCAAAACCTCACCAATCAACATAACAAAATCTTGGGAAAAGTCATTAGGTCAGACTAACTTGAAAGAAGGCATACTAAAAGGATGGGGAGCGGTGTTACATGCAGTACCAAATGAAGTCTGGAGGGAATCTCAACTTAAAATCATCCACAAAGCCATCTATGGCTTTTATTCCTCTAGAGGTCCCACTACACCAGACCGTATAACCCACTGCCCGAAATGTGGGGAGGCCAACACAGACTTACACCATGGCCTATGGTCCTGCCCTTCCTTAAAAGCTTTTTGGGACTCCTTCACACAATGGCACAGCTCCACTTTTGAAAAAATACCAACCCTCTCTTCTGAGACAATTTTATTTCATTATAGAATAGATGGAGGTAATTTGCCTCAAACTTCTCATGTCAGCATTTTAGCAGCTAAACGTTGCTTATTGCAACATTGGCTCCGACCTGATACTCCAAAATTAAAAGAGGTACTAGACCAGATCAAAAATTGTGCCAAACTGGAATTCTTAGTAGCCGAACAAGAGAAGGAAAAACTAGTCAGTGGGCTTATGCGCAAATGGAGGAGCATCATTATACGAATATTCCAGGGGGACGAACGGAGAGATTTGATCGCACCCTATAAACTAACAGCATGGTACTTACGTGAAGAACTCAAAGGGACACTAGGCACATTAGGTGACAGCGACTCACACACTTGACCAACCACTGAGTACAGGATACAAATCATGGTCATGTGCAATTATGTTTCTGTTTTTGTTATTGTTTATGTCTTTGTTTTACATGTTGATTACTTTCTGTGTTCTATATGTTGTATGATGTCTGGCCGCTTTCATTCTAAGAGGCACTTCAATGAAAATAATATCATATTCCTACGCAGCAACAAACCTTGCTTTCAATGTAGCATAGATATTCTGTTTCTGTGATATTATGTCCTGCTAATGCAATGTACCACCTAATGTCACCCGTATATCTTTATCGTACTATGTTATGATATCTCTGTGACTGTACAAATTGATTGTGCCTTTGTACACTTTTTCCTTCTCTGATGAAAATAAAAAAAAAATTATTTAAAAAAAAAAGGAAGGCAGCAACAGTTCAGATGCCCTCCCTAGTTCCAGAAATCACCCTTACTGACTATCTATTGCTAAGCCTCCAGGATTTGGCTACCAGTAGTGACAAAATAGAATGGCAGTCGGTAGGTGCAGAACAAGACCGTGATACGGGTCTTATCTGCAAAGAGGGTAAACCATGTATTCCAGTTGCAAGCGCCCCGAGATCTAGAAGTAGTATAGGCACAATATGTGAGAAAACTTGTAGAAAATTTAGATGGTCTTGAATAAGATATTGTTTGTGCCTCTCCTTTCTCTCCACAGGAACCTACGCATCCTAGGACGAAAACAGACTGAGTTCTCGTTTGGACCACCCACACGATTGGTAGCAGTCACCAGGACAGCGAATCTCACAGAAGAGGCTCCAATCTGGATTCACGCTAGCAGAGTGAAAAGGGTGCTTGAGGCTTCATCCCTGATGACGGACAAAGACAAAGAGCGTGAAGCAGGTGTGAACTCCCTGATCAAAGAGGGGAGCTCAGAAGAGGTTTCCCTGAAAAGTGCCTTGCCAAAGGCTGAAGTTAATGACCCCACAATATTCTGGGGGATTTGTTTGTCTGCTAATAATTATTAATCTTTGTGTTTCCTTGCCAGTCTGGCCTATTACTACATGTATTTATCACCCAGAGGAGATGAGTTACTTCTGCGGTGCACCAAATAATCAGTTGGTATATTAAAGAGCTCAGGAGCAAGATCCCTTTGCTCCAGGCCCTGTTTATTCTAAACAGAGTAGTATAGTTAGGATGGCAAATGCCCTAAATGTTAGTTCATTGTGCCTTAAAGACTTATGGAGCTGACGGGATCTAATGCAAACATGTGTTATTACTGTGCCTACACCCGATGAATTCCTCCTTGAAGTCTGGTCACTGGCTAACAATACACAATCTTTTATTACCTTGTATGACTTCTGTGGGGAGTGTCAGCAATTAGGAATTAGCAGGGATAATATTAGAATACTGACTATTAATGTGACTGCAGCAGAGACTTGTTTCCCAGGATATGAATTTTATATTGTGATAGTGGAGCCATAAAAAGTGGATTACCTAAGAATAGTGTATGTGATTATATTGATGACATCTGTAAAAAGATTAGTAGGCTGGCTAGCTCCCTAGATAATTCCATGAGTTGTAATAAGACCATTGTGACTCCCAGTTTTACCTATAATATAATGCTCCCTAAGGGGTGTTTTTTGTCTTGTGGTAACAGCACTTACAATTACATTCCTGCTAATGTTATCGGAGGTCCCTGTGGTGACTTTGGCCCTTCCCAGTCAAGCCCCTATCAGAAGAGCTTACAGATCGGTTACCAAGTGTAACGGATCAACGGGTGTGGACCCGCTGTGCCACTTACTGGTTTGGCTTTGGGCCAAACTTGGGAGCGGAGTCTAAGTGTCCCCCTAGTTTTCACCCTTTATCCTGCTCCAGGATGCGGAAGTTGGACTCAGCTGCAGGGGAGACACCAGGTCGCTACCGCTAGAGTGGTCCCGGTTAAGTGGCAGCTGGGCGGGCAGGCCCGAAAGCCCCGATGCTAGCACCGGGGAACAGGCAATATAGCAGACAGCCGCAGGATAATGCTGAGCTGAACAAGCGGTATACTAGAGCTAGTGCTGTGAGAACAGCAAAGCTGAGTTAGTCCAGGTGGAGCTGGTGTAACGATCTGCACAGCAGACAGAGGCGTGGTCGACAGTCTGGGTCTTTAACTTGAGAGCAGCGAGGTACAAGAGGATCAAGCAGAGACGAGGTCAGGATACAGGCAGAGGTCATAGACAGAATATCGAATGCAGGAACAACAGGAGCCTTAGCTGTAGGAAGTACAATATTGCTCAGGCATTGCAGGAAGGGAGAAGCACCCTTATAAAGGTGGTGCCTGGCCAGGATTGGAGAAAGGGCGGAATCAGGGGCGTGCATTAACCCTTAAGGTACCAGGACGCCTGCGGCTCCTACAAGATATAACAAAAGCTGTCGTAGCCTGCGACAGCGCAGGAAAGCGGGTCAGGAGCCTGCAGCGAAGAGGAGGAGCCCCGCGTGCAGCTCGACTGAGGTACGTAGTCGGACGCACTGCACGCTGGCTGCTGCCAACTGCCATTGCTACACCAAGACTTTATCAGAAAACTGTGACCTTACTTTACCCCTTAAAAAAACTTGCAGAATATACAAGTTTGGGTGCCTCTATATTAGGAGTGCCTGGACTGGCTATATATATTACTCATAATATAAATTATATTGCATGTGCCTTGGCTAAATCTCTGAATCATACCTCTATCGCCTTATCAGACATGCTTTTAGATCTACAGGACATAAGAGGAGCAGTGCTAGAAACTAGCTTTGCTGTGGATTATCTGTTACTTAAACATAATATAGGATGTCAAGATTTTAAAGGAATGTGTTGCTTTAACTTATCTGACCATTCCAGATCAATACAGTCCCATATTCAAGAGTTACATGAGATTGCCAATAATATCAAGAAGGATGTTGATTCATCCTCTTGGTGGGACTGGTTACTGAGCTGGCTGCCGGATTTGAGTTAGTTAACAACATTATTTATCAGTATTATAATTATAATTGCTTCTTTGATTATCATATGTTGTTGTTTCCAATGTATCCCTACCTCATATAGACCTTTTGTGGAATGTGTCCAAGACCAGCAGATCCTGGACAACCATATGCTCATTACCTCTCTATGAGCGAAAGAAGATAAGTCATATTCATGACTTAAGAGGGGATTTAAGGGTTAAACAGAATAAGCTATATGGTCTGTATGAATGACAGGATGTTGGGTGACTTCATACTAGAGGATGAAGGTATTTACATTTAGCTGTATTTCCATATAAGGAAGTATTTCTGCTCAGCATTATTGTATATGTGAGCCACATCTGTTTCCTGTTATGTATGTATGTATAAGAAGTGGATAGTTGAGATTAAAAGTCAGAGCTGTGTCTGGGACCATAGCGTGTGTTTTTCTCATTGACAAAGCTCTCCAGGTGCCAGTCTCTGGGATTGAAGAAGGAATCAGGTAATCAGACAAAAGCAAGAATCTTTCAAAGCCCATAATCAGGCAGAAACCCAGATTTTTTTTTTCATAAATTGCAATACAGTTATTCTAGTCTATGATAAAATGATTGTCCCAAGAGGTGATAAAAATAAAGTTAGAATAAGGTAAACAATGTTTAAAGAAAAAAAAACAAAAAACTAGAAATTGCAATCACCCCTTCCCTATTTTACAGCCAAATAATAACAAAAAAATAAACATAATTGTCCTCATTTCTGTTTTCTTTGTACCTTTGCCTCCAAAAAAATAGAATAAAATATGATTTAAAAACGTTATACATAGCCCAAACACCCTAGTTCCATAAGCTTATTTTTTTTTTAAAGTTTTTAAATTATTTCTAAAACATTATAGGGGTTGTGCAGGACATATCTCCTTCTTCAGCCAAGCAGGCCCTCGGAGATGAGCGTCAGGCCAATTCATGCTCCGATGCTCTCCCTTGCTCTGTGCTGTACCACAGCAGTGCTGTAACGTCACCAGCACTAGTGGGCAGGCTTTAGCGCTTCCCTTGCCCTGCATGATACACAGCAGGGCAAGGGAGAGCATATCAGAAGGGCTTCCTGGGTGAAGAAGGGGATATGTCCAGTTTCATAAAATCATAAAATTATATAAATTTGCTATTGTTCTGCTTGTACTGACCTCCAGAATCTGTCACTTTAAGCACATGGTAAACATCCTAAAAATGAGACTTGCAAAACTGTGGAGGTTTTTCATTTTGTTAGTTTTTTTCAATTCAACCAACAATGAGAATATATAAATGAAAAACATTATGCCTTATGTAACACAGTAAATTAAGACGAAATTGCAAAATTGGAAAATGGTTGCGGCTGGGTGGGGTTAATAAAAAATGCAAATTCCTCAAAAATGTCACAAGGATAGAAGCACAGTAAATTTTGCTGTGTAAAACAGAGATCTGTGTACTCCCCTGTCCCTAATATAGTATTTGTAAATATGTTTTCTAAATGAGATTTAATCTAGCGATCTATTTAAATGATCTCTTTTTACAGAAAATGTAGGCTTTTTCATTGCACCAAAGTAAGTTAACCACTTGCGTGCTGCCGCATGGCATTAGACGTAGTAGCGCTAAGTTGTTATCTGTAACCCGACATATAAAAGCGCCAGGTCACATTAAGATCTGCTGTCACAGAAATCAGCTGCGGTCACAGTAAGATTGTCGGAGACCAGCCAAAATGATCCATCTCAGTGTACAGTGAAAAAGCCTGTGGACTGATGGGAGAGTGTCCCCTGCTGGCTGTAAAATTAATTGAGAGCCTGCAGTCTGTGAATTAACCCCTTCCTGTCCTGACTGTGGCAGGAATGTGTTAATTCACTTTTTTGTTAAAAAAAAGTTAAAAATAAATAAAATTTAAAAAAGGTACTAGTTAGAGAGGAGTAAATTTTTGGGAAAAATTTGCTTCTGCCGGATTGCCGAATTTTATATTTCCGGGCTGAAGAGAGCCTTAATAGGAATGTAGAAAATGCCTAGCAGTAACACGCATAGGGAGTCTGCTCTGGTAGTGAATTAATACTGTGAGTCAGTATGACATGCAGATGACAGGTGTCGCTCTTAGAATCACTGGATACTTTACTTATTTAGGCAGTCACGGGGCCAAAACTGACCAAATAACTGAAGTATCAACTCAGCCTTAGGCTAGTTTCACACTAGCGGCAGGGGAGTCTGTCAGGCTGTTCCAGCGGGTGAACAGCCTGTCGGATCCGTCCTGCCGCTAGTCACGTGTGCCCCTGGACTGCCGCTCTGTCCCCATTGACTTTGTATGCCGTACTTTTAGTCCGGCGGCCTCTCGCCGTGCGCTGCCGTGCTGCCACCGGAACTCCACCCCTATTATAGTCAATGGGGACTGAGCGGCAGTCTAGGGGCACACGTGAGTTGGTGGCAGGACAGATCCGACAGGCTGTTCATCCGCCAGAACAGCTTGACGGACTCCCCTGCCGCTAATGTGAAAGTACCCTTACAGGTAGATGTTAGCATCAAGAAAAAGTACACTCCTTTTACATCCTCGTCAGCTGATTCTAAATAGATGTCTACAGAACCTGTTCTATTAAACGCTCATATAAATAAAGCCCCCCGACAGAGTGGAGAGGGTGTCAGCAGTAAGATTGTGTTGATGTCACTAATTCATTTTTAACATTCTCTGATCCGAAGAATTTCCCAGAAAAAATTGATCCTCTCTGTGGAGCATATACCTTCACTTGGTCAGCATTTGCTCAATAGTCAATCAGTATTGCTAAAGTAAAAAAAAAAAAAAAAACAGGAGTAGATCTAAAACAGAGATGACACATGAATGGAATATTTGCATGTCTTCTGTGTTTTCTACCCACTCCTTCTTTTTGTTACCAAATTATAAGCCAATTCTGAGGGGACCATACAGGCCTTAAAGCTGTTACACAGACAGGATCCGCTGTGCGTCTCATTTTTCCTTCCTTCTGACAGATCAGAAGAAGTGTCAAATAAATGATGATGTCAGCCAGGCCGAAAGCCAAAATAGTGGACCAGTCATGAAGTGGAGAGGGTGGGAACAGCATGATAAGTCGACAGAGTGCACCTATGACATAGTCGTGAGGTGGAAGCAGCATGAGGAGACCACAGAGTGGCCCAATGACAGGGTCTGGAGGTGGAAGCATTATGAGGAGGCCACAAAGCAGCACAGTGACAGATTCTGGAGGTGGCGGAAGTATGAGGAGGCCATCTAGTGGCACAATGACCGAGTTTGTAGGTGGCGGCAGCATGAGGAGACCACAGAGCGGCACAATGACAGAGTATGTAGGTGGCAGCAGTATGAGATGACCACAGAGTGGCTAGGTGACATAATGTGGAGATGGCAGTAGCAGCAGCAGCAGCAGCATCAGGAGGATACCACAGAGTGGCAAGGTGACATAGTTTGGAGATGGCAGCAGCAGCTGCATCAGGAGACCACAAAGTGACCCAGTGACAGAGTGTGGTGGTGGGTGGCAATACTAGTACCCGCTGACAAAGGTGGGTGAAATAAGGAGCACTTGGCATTAGATGTGTGGCATTAGTCGTGTTGCGGCATCAAAGTTGTAGCTGAGGCAGGTAGTCAGAAGAAACCAGTCTCTTGTATCAAAGTGTTGGTGTGGGACCATGGATGATCTAGTCTGATGCATCAGGAATTGGTGTTTGGAAATCCTGGCTGATCCACGCCTGATTCATCTTGACAAAGGTCAGTCTCTCCACATTTTGGGTGGACAGGCGAGTTCTTCTTGTGATAACTATGGCCCCCACTGCACTGAACACCAGATCTGATGCCACACTACTGGCCGGGCAGGAGAACCTTTCCAGGGCAAACTCTGCTAGTGTGGCCACAAATCCAGTTTGGCTGCCAAGTAGTCCAGCGGATCTTCAATGTGGGGTGGCAGCGTGCAGTCCAAGTATGCCACCACCAGGTCCTGCTCCAGGTCTACCTGCTGCTGCTCGTGAGTAGTTTCTTCACTAGGCAGGTGAAGAAAGCTACTCATCAGTGACTGTAGGCTCATGCTGCTGCTGATGGAGCTGGTACTGCTCCTGCCACCCTAACCCTCCCCAGCAGCCATGGCAGTGGAACGATGATGGACGATGGCGCAGATAGGCATCGGCCAACTGACTACATAGGATGTCTCTGTAGTAGTTCAGTTTCTCCTCCCTCGGTGGGTGTAAAAATGGCCCCCATTCAGGACCGGGAGCAAGGGTTCAACAAGGTGAAGAGCCAGAAGTCATCCCTCTGCCGAATGGTGACAATTCGGCTTTCACTACTTAAGCAAGTGAGCATGCATCGTGCCATTTGTGCAAGTTACTCCCTGCTTCCATCTCCATTGCATACTGCCATGGTGTGTCTGGGTCCTCTGTCTCGTCTTCCTCATAACCCTGTAGCTCCTCTGGCTGCTCCTGCTCCTCTTGTCCTGTCAGCTGAGTAGAAAAACCACCCATTTGGCTACACATTGCCTGTGCTCCAATGTCCTCCTCTCCCTCCTCCTCCTCTTCCAATTCAGCCCCCACAGGGCTCATGTGGCCGTGAGATTGAGGCGCCACGTCTCATGTCCCCTGACCGGCCATTGTTACCATCATCTGTACCAGGACATGAAGCAGTGAAATGATGTTGTTCATTCCGTAGTCCTGGTGACTGAAAAATAACATGGCCTCCTCAAAAGGCATGAGCAAATGGCAGGTGTCACGCATAAGCTTCCACTGGCTGACATCAAAGTTACACCATTTTCTGCATCATCAAGAAATCGTTGATGGCCTTTCTCTGTTCGTATAGTCGGTCCAACATGTGGAGGGTGGAATTCCAACGGGTGGAAACGTCGCATATCAGCCTATGTTCGGGGATGCTATTCTGCCGCTGCAGCTCAAGGAGGGTGTGCTTTGCGGTATACGAGTGGCTGAGGTGCATGCACAGTTTCCTGGCCATTTTTAGGATGACTTGCAGATGTGTGGAAGACTTCAGGAACCGCTTGACAACCAGACTGAACACGTGTGCCATGCAGGGCGCATGGCTCAGCCTTCCTTGACGTAGCGCCGACACCATGGTCTTTGCGTTGTCAGTCAGCATGGTTCAGTTTTTTAGTTGTCATGGAGAAGGCCAAGATTCTATTTCTTGATGCATCACTTGGAGCAGTTCCTCCCCTGCCTGTGTGACTGTTTGCCAAGGCAAACCAAGTGCAGAGCAGCGTGACACCGCCGAGCCTTGCACATGTGGTATGCTGGAGGGGCACTGTGACTTGTCTCTGCAGTGGAGGCTGATAATATAGTGGAGGATGAGGAGGCAGAGGTGGACATTGTCGCAGGCCCAACGGCATGACAACGTGGAGGCAGAAGCGGCATCACCTGTCCAAGTTGCTGGTGTGGCTGTGCAGGAACATTCACCCAGTGTGCCGTAAAGGACATGTATTATCCCTCACCGTAGATGCAGCTCCCCACATCGGCGCTGCTGAGCACTTTGGCAGACACTGACAGGCTCAAGGACTGGCCCACCTTCTGTTCTACATATGTGTGCAGGGCTGGTACTGAGTTTTTCATAAAGAAAGGATGTCTTGGGACTCTCCACCTCGGCTCGGCAGAAGCCATCAGTTCTCTGAAAGGTGCAGAGTCCACCACTTGGAAAGGAAGGGACTGAAGCATTAATCACTGCAAAAAGGTACACCATCATAACATGCAACTGACTATACTGGCCAAACCCTCACGCTGATATTAGAAGCTGAGACTTTCGCCAATATTTTCAGTCAGGAACATATCGGAGCCCGTTCGCACCACGTCTAGGTATCTCAGTGTGGCATGGGACCCTTGCGCTAACCTACCTGTAGTGTGTGAACACAGTCCGATAGGTGCTAAGGTGTGGAGGAATTTCTCCCCCGGTTATAAACACGCTACAGTGTTTGGGGTTTTGAGCAGTCCCATTTAGGCCACTTCATTCTGTGATTTTTTTCTTTATATGTATGGAATGTGCCAATGCTTATCATTAGTAGCATTCTGGTTCACCAGATAGCCTGTGTCACATGGCGCGTTTTAGCTGGGGCTCACAGTCTCCTCTTCCCTCCCATTGTATTAGTGATCTTACTATAGAGGTATGTTGGAGTGTGGCTGTAAGTCGGACCTTAGCACCTATCGGAATGTGTTCACACACTACAGGTAGGTTAGCGCAAGGGTCCCATACCACACTGAGATACCTTGATGTGGTGCGAATGGGCTCCGATATGTTCCTGACTGGAATATATTGGCGAAAGTTCCAGCTTCTAACATCAGCGTGAGGGTTGGGACAGTATGTTCAGTTGCATGTTATTATGGTGCACCTTTTTGCAGTGATTGATGTATATGTATATTCTCATCCACACATTATTTCATCTTGTGTAGGATGTTTTTGTGGTGCATGTGATCTGCTGCCATATCCTCCATTGTATGCATTTTTGCTGGGGATTGCTATGCAGCGGATCACATGCGGAGGATTTTCTTCCCCGGTTATAAACATGCTACAGTGTTTGGGGTTTTAAACAGTTCCTTCCATTTGGGCCACTTCATTCTGTGATTTTTTTTTGAGGGACTGAAGCATCAGCAACTTGGACAGGAGCACCTTCAGCATCTGCCTCGTTGGATGCGTGCACTCATACTGTTGTCTCTTGGCAATCGCTTCGGTGATCGATTGCTGGCGGAATGACTGACGAGAAGTAGGAGCAGGAGCATCTGGACCAGCAGAAGATGGGATTGACAGACAGCTCCCTTCGGCTGAGATGGTGGAACCTTGACTGGCTGAAACTGTGTGCATGCCACTGGGTGAGGGAGCGGTAGGTGCCGCAGGCTGGACCACCACATCGGAGCCATGGTTCTCCCAGGCCACTTTATGGTGACGTTGCATATGTTGACGCAGGGCCATGGTTCCAACATTGGCACCCTTGCCACGCTTCACCTTCTGCTCACATATTCTACATATGGTCATGTTGACCTCCTCCGGCAGCTTCACAAAAAACTGCCACACTGCCGAGTACCTGATTTTCCCCCCAACACTACTCACTGGCTGACTGCTACCTCCTCTTCTTTCATGAACCCGTGCACCACTACTTTCCGGGCAAGTAGACTGCTGCAAAGCGGGTGGTCTACCCCATGCCAATTTGGCTCCCGACCTCCCACTTCTGCCACCCTGCTGACTCCCTGCCACGCTAGCGTCTTGCTGTCTCAGCCGCTGCCTGATGGGTAAGCTGCAACCCTCTTCTCCTGATGATGACAAAGACCCTTCTTCACCAGGCTCCCAAGTGCGATCTGACCACTTGCAACACAAGCTTCCATGACACTCTCCTCATCAATACTTGCCCGCCTAGCGGAGGAAGCGGAGGATGTCGCCTCCACATCTTGGTTGGGCAGAAACTGCTGACTGTCCTCTAGTAGCTCTTCCTCGCTTAAAAGTGAATCTAAGCCCACTGCATGTAGTACTTCTCACGGTGAGTGAACAGAAAAGGCCAGAGGCAGGTTGAGGACAGGTAAGGGGACAAGGTTTTCTCCGGGGCCATGCCAACTAAGGGTTGTGTCTGATGAACCCACCGACTGTTAGCTCGGGTGTCTGATGTCACTTGGGTTGGCATGGATGACCGAGTTAACCAATCAAAACCTCTGGTTTCCAGGTCAAGACACGACTACTAGCAGATACAGCTCTTCCATTAGGCCACTTAGGCCACCGTCTAAGGCCTCGCGCTGGTGGGGGCCTTGCTCTAGCTCCCACCCGCAGTGGTGTAGCGTGTGGGGGCCGGGGGTGCGATTGCCCTGGGCCAAATTGCAGGGGGCGCCGGGCAGGACAGCAGGCATTTCAATGAAGGCCATGGGAGCCTATGGCTCTCGTGTCCTCCATTCTCCCTCAGTACAGCGGCGCAGGAGTTCACGATCACCTTGCTGTGACCTCCTGCGCTAGGTCTCACGGGATGACATGATGACGTGGCACAGGAGGTCACAATGATATGTTCGAGACCGCCTGCGCCGGGACGCAGTGATGGAGTGAGGAAGAGCGGTGAGTATTTTTTTTTTATGTACCCTACGGCAGGCAGTACTGGGGGCAATATTGAGGAGGGGGGCATTATAACACAAAAGAGGAACCAAGGAGGCAAATATATATAAAGAAAGGGGGCCATATCAGGATATTAATAAAGAGGGGACCATATCAGGATATTAATAAAGAGCCACCACATCCACCTAAAACGCCACGTTCACCACCTCCTCAACCTCCTAGTCCATATGGACCTCCTGATTTTAGTTCAGGATTAAAATTTGTAATTTTTATTCATTTTATTTTACGTCATTTCCCTATCCACATTTGTTTGCAGGGCACTTACCCACATTCTGCTGCCTTTTGCAGCCCTCTAGCCCTTTTCTGAACTTTTTTAGAGCCATTTTAGTGCCCCAAAGTCGGGTCCCCATTTACTTAAATGGGGTTAGGGGGCATGTTTGGGTCAAGTTCAGATCCCGAACCCGAACTTTTTCAGCAGAACCCAGCGAACCCGAACTTCCAGGTTCAACTCTAATTATTACCCCCTCTGTATTATTATTATAATGGACCCCTTTGTATTATTAATATAATGGCCCCCTCTGTATTATCATTATAATGTTCTCCTCGGAATTAGTATTATTATAGTATTATTATTAATACAGAGCGGCCATTATAATGATAATACAGAGGGGTCCATTATAATGATAATACAGAGGGGGCCATTATATTAATAATACAGAGGGGGCCATTATAATGATAATACAGGGGGGCCCATTATATTAATAATGCAGAGGGGGCCATTATTATAATAATAATAATAATAATACAGAAGGGGCCATTATAATAGTTATAATACAGAGGGGGCCATTATATTAATAATAATACAGAGGGGGCCATTATAATAGTTATAATACAGAGGGGGCCATTATATTAATAATAATACAGAGGGGTCCATTATATTAATAATAATACAGAAGGGGGGCCATTATATTAATTATACAGAGGGGGCCATTATATTAATAATAATACAGAGGGTCCATTATAATAATTATACAGAGGGGGCCATTATATTAATAATACAGAGGGATTAATTATATTGGGGGCACTTCTTGCCGTCATATTATTGGTGGGCACTATAGGGGCATCTACTGAGGCCCCAAAGAAGGGGTATATTATATGGAGGGCTCTGTACAGTGGCATTTTATACTGGGACACATTATGGTGGGTACCATGGGGAAGGGGGGAGGGGAGTACTATGAGGTCATCTACAGGGGCATTAAGAAGTGGTATTTTATGCTTGTAAATTATGGGGGACACTGAGGGCATCTACTGGGGCACTATGTACGAGCATTTGATACTCGTACATTATGGGGGCACTAGGAGGAGGAGGGGGGGAGCACTATGGGGGCATTTACTGGGGGAACTATGTAGGGGTATTTTATACTGGCACATTATGGGGGCACTATGGAAACATTAGCTCAACTGGGGGCATTACAAGGGGGTATTTTTTGCACTGTCTATTATAAGAAGAATTATTGCTACTGGGGGGGGGGGGGATTATGGTGGGCTTTATTACTCCCCCATGGTATGAGCACTCTAGTAGCAGCATCAGCTTCTCTCTCTCTCTCTCTCTGCTCTGCTGTCCCTCTGCCCCTTCTCCAATTACTTATTATGAAATCTTTCTAATTTCCGTATAAGCTTTCAACAGAAATCATTGCAGCAGTAAACTGAGAGTATATATATATTTCTTGTTTCACTGAAATTGGCCACTATAAGCTTTGACCAGAAAAACATTAAAGATTGAAGTACATATATATACAGTGGAATGCGAAAGTTTGGGCAACCTTGTTAATCGTCATGATTTTCCTGTATAAATCGTTGGTTGTTACGATAAAAAATGTCAGTTAAATATATCATATAGGAGACACACAGTGAGATTTGAGAAGTGAAATGAAGTTTATTGGATTTACAGAATGGGGGTCTCAAAACAACTCTAAAATGACCTGAAGACAAAGATTGTTCACCATCATGGTTTAGGGGAAGGATACAGAAAGCTGTCTCAGAGATTTCAGCTGTCTGTTTCCACAGTTGGGAACATATTGAGGAAATGGAAGACCACAGGCTCAGTTCAAGTTAAGGCTCGAAGTGGCAGACCAAGAAAAATCTCGGATAGACAGAAGCGACGAATGGTGAGAATTCGGCGCACTTTACACAAGGAGATGCTGTATGCGAGAGTGATGCAGAGGAAGCCTTTTCTCCGCCCACAGCACAAAAAGTGCCGCTTGAGGTGGGCTAAAGCGCATTTGGACAAGCCAGCTTCATTTTGGAATAAGGTGTTGTGGACTGATGAAATTAAAATTGAGTTCTTTGGACATAACAGGGACGTTATGCATGGAGGAAAAAGAACACAGCATTCCAAGAAAAACACCAGCTACCTAAAGTAAAATATAGTGGTGGTGCCATCATGCTGTGGGGCTGTGTGGCCAGTGCAGGGACTGGGAATCTTGTCAAAGTTGAGGGAAGCATGGATTCCACTCAGTATCAGCAGATTCTGAAGACCAATGTCCTGGAATCAGTGACAAAGCTGAAGCTGCGCAGGGGCTGGATCTTTCCACGAGACAACAACCCTAAACACTGCTCAAAATCCACTAAGGCATTTATGCAGAGGAACAAGTACAACGTTCTGAAATTGCCATCTCAGTCCCCAGACCTGAATATAATTGAAAATCTGTGGTGTGACTTAAAGAGCTGTCCATGCTCGGAAGCCATCAAACCTGAATTAACTAAAGATGTTTTGTAAAGAGGAATGGTCCAAAATACCTTCAACCAGAATCCAGACTCTCACTGGAACCTACAGGAGGCGTTTAGAGGCTGTAATTTCTGCAAAAGGAGGATCTACTAAATATTGATTTCATTTCTTTTTTGTGGTGCCCAAATTTTTGCACCTGCCTAATTTTGTTTAAACAATTATAGCACACTTTCTGTAAATCCAATAAACTTCATTTCACTTCTCAAATATCACTGTGTGTGGCTCCTATATGATATATTTAACTAACATTTTTTATCGTAACAACTAACGATTTATACAGGAAAATCATGACGATTAACAAGGTTGCACAAACTTCAGCATCCCACTGTATTTCTTGAAGTACTGAAATACGCCCCTATACGCTTTCACCAGAAATAACTGCAACAGTGCAGTGCGTATATATTTTTCTTTATTTACTGTAATACGTCCCTATACGCTTTCAACAGAAATAACTGCAGCAGTAAACTGAGAAGATATATAACTTGTTGCACTTAAATTGGCGACTATACGCTTTGACCAGAAAAAAATTTGAGTGAAGTGATTATATATATTTCTTGCAGTACTGAAATGCGCCCCTATATGCTTTCACCAGAAATAACTGCAGCAGTGAACTGAGAATATATATTTCTTGTTGGACTGAATTATACCACTATACGCTTTGACCAGAAAAAAATGTAAGCGTGAACTGCATATATATATTTCTTGCAGTACTGAAATATGCCCTTATACGCTTTCACCAGAAATAACTGCAACAGTGCAGTGCTTATATATATATATTTTTTTTTTTGCTGTATACTCCCTATGCTTTCAGAAGATATAACTGCAACAATGTAGTGTGTATATATTTTTCTTTTTTTTTCTGTAATACGCCCCTATACGCTTCAAACAAATATAACTGCAACTGTACAGTGCGTATATAGAGAGTGATTTAGGTAGGGCACACACCTATATCTTGATCACATGTATCAGCCACATAGTTTAAAATACAGTAAATTTATTAAAAATTAAAACAATACATTGAGCGCAAAGTGGCCGCAATTGGTAAGAGATGATGTCTGGAAATATATAGAGTAATACTTAGAAGAGTACAGTTGGATAGTCCAATATTTAGACCATCGATTTTTTGCAAAAAAATATACTGTCATTGGCGAATGATATAAATGTATATTGTTCACTTTTTGATGTTAGGATATTAGACAGTTCATGATAACCTTTAAAAATGCTCCAAAAGCTAGTAAATCGGGATCCAAGTCCAAAGCACAATAGGTTCAAGCTGGCTATACAACACCAGACTCTACTGTCCGTAATGTGAAACAATTGGTGTCGGTGGTGTCTTGTCGGAATCCTCCTGTGCTTAATGCCATGTTGTGCGCGGTATGGAATTATAAAATCGCAGTGACAGGTACCAAGGCCGCTTTTTTTGAAGTCTCAGATCTGCGTGCTTAAAAATAGAGGATCCAACCTATGGGGGTCAGTTTTACCAGACGCGTTTCGGGGTTTAATTGTCTCACCCCTTCCTCAGTGGTTACTAAACCCCCGGTTCTACCCCTCCGTTATGGGGTTCCTGATGATCCACAAACTATGGAATGGAGCAATTGGAATGGGCTTTCAGAGATAAGATATCGCAAACACAAAAATGTTTTAGTGTATAAACAAGAAATCACTTGGCTCTCACCCAGGATAGATTGTGACGGGTGCAGCAATCTCAAAACCGGGGGTGCCCGACCCCCTAAAATAGGTAAGAGAAGGAAATATGAGTGTGCACTCACTACACAGAGCCTTGGGAGATTAAAGGTGAAGGGTATAAATTTATTGGATAAAACCGGCTAATCACATATAAAAATGCAAATGCATAGAAATAGATAACCATAAAATAGATAAACCAGGTGCGCATCTGGTAAAAAATCACAATAGGTGCTAGAAAAAACAGAGGTGGTCATATGTATATAACAAAACGGCTAAAAATAATGCAAAAATGTCACCTATAGAAACGTCCAATCTGAATAGATGTGAATAACTCTGTAAGGTATGAAGACATATGCAATCCAGGAACTTGGCCACTAGGTGTCGCTTGTCAAATAATGGAGGCTTATGGTTAAAGTCTCTTTTTGTATTTAGTGTTCAGTTCAAGATAAGATACACTCCATGGAACAGTGTGAAAAAGTTAAAAGTTTTAGTCTCTTTGTAGAGCGCGGGTTACCTGAATCCCAGTGCTGCAGTACTATATGCGTGAATAATAAGGTGCTTACCTCCCTTGATTGCGGTGCAAAGCGGGAGAGAAAGCAAATGTTCGGCGGCGTCTGTCGCTTCGCTCTCTGTTCCCGTGTCTTGCTTGGACGTCGGTGTATTGTTCGAATGCTGCGGGCTTCTGGCGTGTGACGTCACGGAGCTCGCGAGACTTCGATCCTGAGTAGGTAGTCCGATCCAATAGCGATACTCTCGAATTACGATCTTTCGATCAGGAATCTTCGCATGGCCATGCGATGCTTTAGGTCCGGAGGTGAAAGTTAATGGCGTAGGTGCCTCCTCTGCACAGACGCGTTTCGGGGTGCTCTCCACCCCTTCCTCAGTGGTGAAGCAACCCACCTTACACCTCCTTCTTTTGTAGTCCAGCACTATTGCGCAATTTCCTGTTTAGAAATTATCATGCGTTCTGAGTGCGGTTTTGTTGCGTCTTTTCAATAACCTTATATTCATTTCGCAAAAATAATGTATATAAGTTATCTTATAAAAATAATCATGGACTTATACAAGGATTGCATAAAATCACTGTGTTGTTAAAACAGTTTAAAAAGATCTTTTAAAAATGTTGCGGATATTTTGAATGAGAGTACACATTCTATAATAGTATATATTCATATATGTTCTGCCCTCCTAAAGTACACATAGTAAGTGTGTAAAGTGACAATCACATACTAGTACTAGCGTATATAGAGAGTGGTCCCTCAAGTATTATGATAATGGATTCTGAATACATCCATAAGATATAAAAAAAATTCTGCAATAATGTGACTTTAGCAATTATGGATCTCTGAAATATTGCATACAGTTTCTTAGATGTTAAATTCTATATTGATGGTCAAAAAAACGCGTTTTCGGTGCGGTTTCAATGCGCTTTTTCATAATTGGTGTAAAAATTAAAAATACATTCATAAATATGTATAAAGATTGGAACTTTGAGAGCCTCCACCCTGAAACTTCCTGCAACTCTCAAAGTTCCAACATTTAAATATCTTGAAGGAATCTTGCATACTCTGTATACCTGATTTTAACAACCCATATGTGAATATTTATTCATCTATAGAATAAATGAAATCTCTTTATACATATTTATGAATGTATTTTTAATTTTACACCAAATTATGAAAAAACGCATTGAAACCGCACCGAAAACGCAGTGAGTCCCGATGCGTTTTTTTGACCATCAATATAGAATTTAACATCTAAGAAACTGTATGCAATATTTCAGAGATCCATAATTGCTAAAGTCACATTATTGCAGAATTTTTTTTATATCTTATGGATGTATTCAGAATCCATTATCATAATACTTGAGGGACCACTCGCTATCTAAATACGAATTAATATCTCGATTTTAGTGCACTATGTATTATCCATATGATAGTTGATGTATTTTTACTCTCCATTTATATTTTAACACAATTTTATCTTTTATATATATTTGAGTATGATTACATATGGCCTTCATTGATTTTGACACTTCAGACGAGAAGATGCACTGAAACCGCACTAGAAAAATGGTGGGTTCCATTGCGTTTTTTCCGCCTTTTCCGATTATTGATATGATTGTTTGAATACTGGGTAACATATGTAATATTTTAAAGCCCTATGATTGTTAAAACATTTTTGTGTTTGCGATATCTTATCTCTGAAAGCCCATTCCAATTGCTTCATTCCATAGTTTGTGGATCATCAGGAACCCCATAAAGGAGGGGTAGAACCGGGGGTTCAGTAACCACTGAGGAAGGGGTGAGACAATTAAACCACGAAACGCGTCTGGTAAAACTGACCCCCATAGGTTGGGTCCTCTATTTTTAAGCACGCAGATCTGAGACTTCAAAGAAAGCGGCCTTGGTACCTGTCACTGCGATTTTATAATTCCATACCGCGCGCAACACGGCATTAAGCACAGGAGGATACCGACAAGACACCACCGGCCCTCGTGCTCAAAAACGCCGACGTGGACACAATACAAGCGGACAGACTCCCGATACCTACATCCACAAATCGGAAGGTGGGAGGTGAAGTACCATCGCATTAGAACACGGTAAGACCGTTTATTACTCAGTCTGCAAAAAAGCGATCGCCTTTGTAACAGTGGGACGCCGCTGTTAAAGATTTTTTTTCACAATTGTTTCACATTACGGACAGTAGAGTCTGGTGTTGTATAGCCAGCTTGAACCTATTGTGCTTTGGACTTGGATCCCGATTTACTAGCTTTTGGAACATTTTAAAGGTTATCATGAACTGTCTAATATCCTAACATCAAAAAGTGAACAATATACATTTATACAATTGGCCAATGACAGTATATTTTTTTGCAAAAAAATTGATGGTCTAAATATTGGACTATCCAACTGTACTCTTCTAAGTATTACTCCATTTATCTCCAGACATCATCTCTGACCAATTGCGCCCACTTTGCACTCAATGTATTGTTTTAATTTTTAATAAATTTACTGTATTTTAAACTATGTGGCTGATACATGTGATCAAGATATAGGTGTGTGCCCTACCTAAATCACTCTCTATTTCAATTTTTATCGATTGGGCATATTGATTGGTATAGGAGCACCACTCCATAGCCCTAGATTCCCTGGTGCGACATTATACAATACTCACAGTGCGTATATATTTTTCTTTTTTTACTGAAATACGCCCCTATATGCTTTCACCAGAAATAACTGCAGAAGTGACCAGAGAATATATATTTCTTGTTGGACTGAAATAGGCCACTATACGCTTTAACTAGAAAACAATTAAAGAATGAAGTGTGTATATATTTTTCTTGTAGTACGGAAATACGCCTCTATACGCTTTCACCAGAAATTACTGCAACAGTGCATTGCATATATATTTTACTTGTTGCACTGAAATACACCCCTATATGCTTTCACCAGAAATAACTGCAACAGTGCAGTGCATACATATTTTTCTTGTTGCAATGAAATACACCCCTATATGCTTTCACCAGAAATAACTGCAACAGTGCAGTGCATATATATTTTTCTTGTTGCAATGAAATATGCTCCTATATGCTTTCACCAGAAATATCTGCAACAGTGCAGTGCGTATATATTTTTCTGGTTGCACTTAAATGCACCCATATACCCTTTCACCAGAAATAACTGCAGCAGTGCATATATATTTTTCTTTTTTACTGAAATATGCCCCTATACGCTTTCAACAGAGATGACTGCAGAAGTGACCAGAGAATATATATTTCTTATTGGACTGAATAAGATACTAAGATATAAGCCACTAAAGGCATTTCAACATATCACTTGCAGCCCAATAACAAAAAGCTGGAAATGACAGAGCTGTATAATGACTATTTGGATCCCCAAATAACCTTTACCTGCACTTGAAAATCACTTTCCTATCAATGTCCCTAGCGCCTTCTGACGTCTCTCCCTGCACTAAGACTGTGAAATGATTCCTCCCCATCCTTACCCTGAACTTAAAAATATTTTTTTCTGACTTTTTTTTTACAATCATTTTTCCACTTGCTGTCCCTAGCGACTTCACACGTCTGTTCGTCAGCTTTGATTTGCTCATCTCTGGTACTAGTATTACCAATAATATGTCGGCTACATACACACAGATAGACACATTTGTGTCCCCATTTTTGGTTCATAACATAAAAATAATTTAGCTTTAGCAATAGTATAGCAGAGTTTATTTATTTTAGCTATATTTAGTATAGAGTTTTTTCTGCATAAAATATACAAAAATGTTTTTATTTTATTTTAAAAAAAGCCAAAAAGTTTAAAATGTCCAAATTTCCTCAAGATGAATACCTTAGGGGGATAACATAAAAAAGTCACTTTGAAGGGGTTTCTAATGTTTTAGCAAGTAACAGTACAGTGCCATAGAACCAGCAATAGAAAAATAGACTGCCAAAATCGAAATGCACTCCAGTCCTTTGAAGTCTTGCGGTGAGCCCAGCCAGTAAAAACTGTTGAAATAGCATCCATTTTCACAGTATAAACATATGGTTTTAGAAATGTTTAGTTTTTACATTTTTTGTAACAGAAAAAAAATTGATAAGAAAGGAAAAATATCAGTTTTTTAATAATAATAATATATATATATATATATATATATATATATATACACACATACACTCTGTCATCATTTGTCTTTTAATGTACACTGTTCACACTCATTCCCTGTTTTTGATATTTTGGTTATCAGTGATTCCATCTCACTAATGTGTTGGAGTGGTCTATTTGACCTGGTTTATTCCGCAACCAATATGGGGTTGATATCATTCCACCTTGTGGTGTATCGCCTAATTGTGGCCGGTTGGGCTTTTCACCACATAACAAAGAGGTGTAGCGGTGATGCTTGACAGGTATCACAGCTGCACTGGTAATGGTAAACCCCTCTATAGAGAATATCCCCCCAGCCATAACACTTATCTGTTAGGATGTTTCCTCTAATGGTCTCACTGATACCGCTTTACTGTTTGTGTGTAAACTGTTCTGGTCACCAGGGAGACCAGACATGCCCCTCATACTGATTTGCCTAGGTGGTCACATGATGCGCCTCTGTGCCCTTCCTCTATGTGATGCGGCCGGTCCGGCCACGTGGGAGGCTGGTGCCGACGTCCGCACACTGGTCGGGTATGTAGATGTGCGCTGAAGTCCCCGCGCGTGCGCACTTCAGGAACAGGGACGCTAACTCCATGCAGCCACACTGAACCACTAATGGTATGTTGTTACTAGATGTGATATTTGTAATCCAGCACAGATGAGCTGTGCAGTCTGCGTATGTCTAGGCAAAGCCTTTTCTGTTTTTAACTCTTTAATCACACTGCATAATCATGTTGGATGTATACTTCTACCACACATGCTGAAACGTGTACTGTATTATGATCATATGTGATTACACTGCAAATATGTCGCGATATATATCATTGATGCACTTTATTATCATTTGTATGTTTTTTGTGATTAGATCACTTATAAACTTGCACACCATGGGTTAATTTTGCTATGTCATGTGATTTGATTGCACTGAAGGATCTTGGGTATATAAGTCCATATGTTACACTGTTGTATTGCTTGACAAAGGTCTCATTGTGTGGACCAAAACGTTGCCTGGAGAATAAAGAGGGTCACCTATATTCTCACTAAAGCTGTAGTGCTTTCTTGTCTTTGGATTATATATACCTGGAAAAACTGTCTAAATTCCCAAGAGGATTTTGCACCCTGTTCACATTTATCAGCTGTGCTGCTGCTTTTCTCTGGTTACTACTATATATATATATATATATATATATATATATATATATCTATATATTAGCAAGAAAGGAGGTGAACCGCACTGCTTAGAAGTGATTCAGTGTGCCTGTGGTGCAGAGAGGGACTCCAACTCTCTGAATACATAAAAAAGAAACAAAATCCACGGCACCACCTTCTGTGTTCTGTGTCTTTATTTCACCAAGGGCAACGTTTCGGTTTTCCCAATGAAACCGTCCTCAAGCCAGTGATTGAGGACGGTTTCATTGGGAAAACCAAACGTTGCCCTGGTGAAATAAAGCACAGAACATAGAAGGTGATGCCGTGGATTTTGTTTCTTTTATATATATATATATATATATATATATATATATATAAAGCCAAATACAACAGCAGCACAGTTTAGAAGGTAAATAGGGAGCAAATCCTCAGGGACGGTAGACAACGATTCCCCTGCACAATATTTCCCAAAAAGGAGGCAGCACTCCAAAAATGGTGAATGGTGATGACCCGATTTATTCCCAGGCAACGCTTGACAAAGGCCTCTATTTGGAGTGCTGCCTCATTTTTTGGAAATATATATATATTGTGACAAAGTGAGAGGTTTGGTGATAAAAAACAGGTATTTTCCTCTCAGCCTGTGCTGCTGGGTTGATTGCAGCCAGGTGAGGGCAAATACTGGACCGGATTTTAAGTGCCGGTCCGGGTTTTTGGTTAATACCTAGCTGCCTTTAAAAGACAGCTGGGTTTATGCAAAGGTCTCTCTCTGTGTGTTTGGGATCTGAGCCTTGTGCTGGGCTGAAGAGTGGGGACCCGGAAAAGGGTACCGGAAAGCTTGCAAGACAGAGGCCTGGGACTGGCTCTGTCTGTATGGACTTGGGGGTCAGAGAGCGACGCCAAGGCTCGGGTCGCGGGGTCCTAGTCAGGCGGACTAGAGAGCCCAGCTCCCCAAGGGAATTGGTTGCACAGCCTTGGGGCTGGTGGAAGTACCAAGAGGTAAAAGCTGCACTACTGCCAGGTGTGAACTCACACCTAGGATCCCAGGTGAACTCTGTTTCTGTTTTGCCGTGCAAGATCAAGCACCAACATTGTTTTGTTTTCTGTGTGTGAACAAGCACCAAAGCCTGAAAAGTGACTGTTATGTGGTGCCTAAAGTGTGAATAAACACGGCAGATTGGTTTACAATGTGTTTTTGCCTCTATACTACACCCGCCTACCTTGTCTACCAGAGCGAGTCCCCACAATATATATACATATATATGTCATCCAATGGCACAAAAGAAAGGTTTTAGGGATCAACAACCTTCGGCATTCTAGCTGTTGTGAAACTACAACTCCCAGCATGTAAACTTACTCGGCTGTTCTTGTAACTCCCACAGAAGTGAAATGAAGATTATGGGAGTTTTTTCAAAACAGTTGGAGTGCCAGAGGTTGCTGATCCCTGGTCTTAGGTTCAGTGAAAAATAATATCAAAATGCATGTAGGCTGGCTCAGAAATTAGTAATTTGCAGTTAAACCCATTGCTAAAGCTGAAAAATTGGACTAGTAAGGTAGGCGGTAAACACTCAGGGCCGGCGCATCCTATAAGCGGACTAGGCAGCTGCGTAGAGCGCCCTCGAACGCTTTATATTGAGCCTCTGGCGGCTGCAGCAGTGCCTGGGCTGGCGCGTCCATGAGGGCGCACCGTCCGGGCGCAGCAAGAGGAGAAGAGCTGACATGAGGGAAGCACTCAGCACTCCCGCCTGTCACTCCCTCATTGTAGCGTGGCCGAGCCCTGTATGGTCTGTGGGTACAGGGAGCATCTGTCTCCTGTACCCGGCCGGACTGACAGGAAGTGTGTACACAGTGTGCACTTCCTGTCGGTCCGCCCGGGTACAGGAAACTAAAGCTCCTGTACCCATGGAGCATACTGAGCTCGGCCACACTACACTAGAGGTAGCGGAGGAAGGGGGGGGGAAGAGAATGACAAGGGGAGGGAGGGAGGGGGGAAGACAATGACAAGGGGAAAGAGAATGACAAGGGGGACAAAGAGAATGACAAGGGGGGAAAGAGAATGACAAGGGGGTAAAGAGAATGACAAGGGGGTAAAGAGAATGACAAGGGGGTAAAGAGAATGACAAGGGGGTAAAGAGAATGACAAGGGGGTAAAGAGAATGACAAGGGGGAAAAGAGAATGACAAGGGGGAAAAGAGAATGACAAGGGGGGGAAAGAGAATGACAAGGGGGGGAAAGAGAATGACAAGGGGGGAAAGAGAATGACAAGGGGGGAAAGAGAATGACAAGGGGGGAAAGAGAATGACAAGAGGGGGAGAGAGAGAAATGGCGTTAGTTAAAGGAGTTCTGCACTTTGTTTAAACTCATGATCTATCCTATGGATAGATCATCAGCATCTGATCGGCAGGGGTCCGACACCCGGGACCCCCGCAGATCAGCTGTTTGAGAGGGCAACAGCACTGGCAGTAGCTCCTCAGCCTTCTCTCTGTTTACCACAGGCGCAGTGACGTCACGACTAGTATCACTGGCCTTGGCGGGGTTAAGCTCTGTTCACTTGAATGAAGCTTAGCCCCGCCCAGGCCAGTGATACTAGTCGTGACATCACTGGGTCTGCGGTAAACAGCGAGAAGGCTGAGGCGCTACTGCCAGCGCCACTGCCTTCTCAAACAGCTGATCGGTGGGGGTTCCGGGTGTCAGACCCCTGCCGATCAGATGCTGATGATCTATCCAGAGGATAGATCATCAGTTTAAATAAGCTGCAGAACCCCTTTAATATGGCAGATCATATGGGTGGGGCATTGTGATGTCACATGGGGGGGGGCGGCAAACTTTTCTTTTGCCTAGGGCAGCAAAAATCCTTGCACCGGCCCTGTAAACACTCCAGTAATTAAGTGGTTAAAAGCATATGTTTAAAACCCCTTCTAGAAGCAGAGATTTTCCATGTTTGCATTTTTGTGTTTCATTCCCTGCCTTTCAGGGGCCATAGCTTTTTTATTTTTCCATTCATGTAACTACATGAGGGCTTGCTTTTTGTGGGAGAAGTTGTACTTTCTAATAGCACTATTTTATATTGCATAAGTGGGAAGCTGAAAAAAAAATTCCAAATGGTACGGCTTTCCCCATGCAGTAAAACTGATCTGTTACCTTCATTCTATGAGTCAGTATGATGATAAAAATACCATATTTTATAGTTTTTCTGTTATTTTAATACTGAAAACAAGCTTCAGAAAAAAATTTTTTTTTTCTTTTCATTGCCATATTCTGACCTCCATAAATGTATATTTAAGCCTATGGAGCAGTGTAAGTGCTCATTTATTGTGGGACAATCTTCAGTTTTCACTGATACTATTTTGGAGTGCATACGCCCTTTGGCCGACTTTTATTCAATTTTATGGGGAAGTGAAGCAAAAAAAGAACAGCAAATTGGCTATTTTGATTTTTTTTTTCTTTAAGGCATTCACCATATGGGATAAATATGTTTAGATTTTAATAGTACAGACATTTTGGGACACAGCAATGCAAAGGATCCTTTTTAATAGTGATGAGTAGTGTTGATCACGAATATTCGAATTGCCAATTTTAATCGCGAATATCGACACTTTGAGATTTTGCGAATATTTAGAATATCTCAAAATATATTCATAATCGCGAATATTGTTGTTTTTTTTAAATACCAGTCTATGCAAATTTTTTCAATGCAAATTTTCGCAATCAAGAAAATAATGCCTGAAGATCAAGAATTCGCGAATTCGCGAATATATGGCGAATATTCACCCAAATATTTGCAAAATATCGCAAATTCAAATATTGCCCCTGCCGATCATCACTAGTGATGAGCAAGCACCAAAGTATTCGGGTGTTCGTGACGAATATATTGCTATGTTCGGTGCTAAGCCAATCACCCGAGTATAATGGAAGTGAATGGGAGACAACTAGTCACCCCCTGCTCTGAAGAGGGGATGGTACCTGTTCCATTGGAAAAGGTCTGAAAGTGACACAAAAAACACCAAAAAGAATCAGGGACAGCATGGGGATGATGTATGGATGCATCTCAGACTCCCAGGTCGCTGCTGGGAACCATGTTGTCTGAGTTGTATGCCACTTTTACAGACTGTCAAAAATACGCACAAGCCCCCCCCCCCCCACCCCTCCCAAAAAAAAAAAAAAAAAAAACTTTCACAGGAAAAATTGTTATGAAACATTGTTTTCTGTATATTCAATTGTATATAAAGTGCAAGTGCTGCTAGTAATTACAAGCAAGAGGCACTCTGAAAAAGGCCTGCATATCACATAAAAGAGGGCCTCATTCACATTGTGGTACAATTGTTCAGGTAGTAGGACTCCTACACTCATAAAGCTTATGCACTAGGTAAAAGGGCTGCCAAAAATTACAAGGAACCAGCACTACAATACACCCTTTATTACACACAATGGAGGGCATCAAACACACCCTTGAAAAATTATTATTGGTGGCCTGCTGGTGACCCTCAAAAACATTTGGAGCAAGGGCCTGCTGGTGACCCTCTAAAACAGTGTTTCCCAACCAGTGTGCCTCCAGCTGTTGCAAAACTACAACTCCCAGCATGCCCACAGAGCCAAAGGCTGTCCGGGCATGCTGGGAGTTGTAGTTTTGCAACAGCTGGAGGCACACTGGTTGGGAAACACTGCTCTAAAACATTATGGGCTAAGGCCTGCTGCTGAGCTGACCCTCTAAAACATTAGGGGCGAGGGGCTGCTGGTGAGCTGACCCTCTAAAACATTATGGTTGAGGGACTGCTTCTGAGCTGACCCTCTAAAACATTAGGGGCGAGGGGCTGCTGGTGAGCTGAAAGTATAAAATATTATGGTTGAGGGCCTGCTGGTGAGCTGACCCTGTAAAACATTATGGTTGAGGGCCTGCTGGTGAACTGACCCTCTTTAAAAATTGTAGTGGAGGGAATATATACAATCTGCATGAGAAGGAGGAGTAGAAAACAAGATACAACCATATACACTTTTTTGTGGTGGAAAAGGTGCATGGGAATACACTACAGTAGACTGAGTACATTATAAACAATACATTGAAATTGTCTTTATGTACGTCATCATCTCAGTTCTCCCCTGGTGGAGTTGAGAAGTCAGGGGCAATCCAGGCCTTGTTCATTTTTATCTGAGTCAACCTGTCAGCATTGTCAGTGGACAAGCGTATACGCTTATCAGTTATAATGCCACCAGCAGCACTAAATACATGCTCAGACAAAACGATGTCAGCAGGGCAGGCCAGCACCTCCAAGGCGTAAAGTGCAAGTTCGTGCCATGTGTCCAGCTTGGACACCCAGTAGTTGTAAGGCACTGAGGGATCATTTAGAATGCTGACACGGACTGCGATGTATTCCTTCACCATCTTCCAAAACTTTTCCCTCCTTGTAGCACTAGGCCGCGCTTCAGGGTGAGGTTGCTGGCAGGGTGTCAAGAAAGTGTCCCATGCCTTGGAGAGTGTTGCCCTGCCTCTGTTGGAACTGCTGTGTGTTCCCCTTGTCTCCCTTCCTCAGTTTCCTAAGGAAGTACGGAGCAATCTCTCAATAATTACCTTCTGGTATTGCACCGTTTTACTCGTCCTCTCCACCACAGTAATGAGAGATGAGAAGTTCTCTTTAAAGCGGGGGTCGATAAGGGTGAACATCCAGTAATCTGTGTTATCTAAAATACGTATAACGCAAGGGTCGCGGGAAAGGCAGCCTAACATGAAGTCAGCCATGTATGCCAGATTCCCTACATTAAAGACATTGATGTCAACATCATGATGACTCTCCGTCCCCACCTCCTCCTCCTCCTCTTCTGCCCATCCACGCCGAACAGATGGAATTAAAGTTCAATGGGCAACTGTCTCCAGCTCCTCCTCTTCCTCCTCTTCATGGCCCAATTCGCGCTGAGAAGATGAACTGTGGGTGGTCTGGCTATCACCCTTTGTAATGTTCTCCCCCATTTCCTCGTCTGCCACATTCAGAGCGTCCTCCTTAATTGTGAGCAGCATTCATTTGAGTAGACACAGCAGTGGGATGGTTACACTGATAATAGCATTATCGCCATTAACTATCTGTGTGGATTCATCAAAGTTTTTCAAACCTCACAGAGGTCCGACATCAATGCCCACTCCTCGCTTGTGAATAGTGTCAGTTGACTGGAATGGCGACGACCATGTTGCAGCTGGTAATCTGCAACTGCCCTCTGCTGCTCACAAATCCTGGCCAACATGTAGAATGTAGAGTTCCAGCGCATGCTCACGTCGCACAACAGTCAGTGAGCTGGAAGCTGCAAGCGCTGCTGCAGCGTTGACAGCGCCAAAAAGACAATGTATCAGACCGCATTTATATAAAAATATAAACTTTATTAATTAAAAAGATATAAAATCAATCAAATAACAGAGGAAGACAAGTGCAGGAAGGCGGCATCCAGGAGGAAACAACCAATGATGATACAGCAATTTACCAGTTATAGTGGTATATTGCTGTATTATCATTGGTTGTTTCCTCCTGGATGCCGCCTTCCTGCACTTGTTTTCTTCTGTTATTTGATTGATTTTATATCTTGTTAATTAATACAGTTTATATTTTTATATAAATGCGGTCTGATACATTGTCTTTTTGGCGCTGTTTATGTCTGGTATCATAGGCATTTGTTGATTGTTTGTGGTGTGGTTGCGGATTCATGGCACCACACAGACTACTGTCTTTTGTGATAAATGCAGCGTTGACAGATCGGCTGAAGCTGTGGACGACTTGCGGAAATAGGCACACACGCGGCACGTCTTCACTAGTAGCTCTGCCAAATTGGGGTAGGTTTTTATAAACCGCTGAACCACTAAGTTTAAGACGTGTGTCAGGTTGCCAATCTCTAAAGCCGCCACCAAGTTACGGCCATGGTCAGACACAACCATGCCTGGGCGAGAGCCACAGCTAGGTCTGGTCCCTTATACCCTGCCACAGTCTGCAGCAGTGTGCAGTGTAAGCAGATCAGCTTAAACACAGCCTGTTGACGCTTACCCACAGCAGTGCTACACTGCTTCAAGCTAGCAACTGATGGCTGACTGCTGTTGGAGGTGAAAGTGGAGGAGGAGGCGGGCGGAGGAGGAGAAGTTGAGGTTGGAGCCAGTAACATAGCTGCTGGCGGAGACCCTGATGGACTAGGGCCGCAATCCTTGGTGAGGGTAGCACCTGTGCCATCCCAGGGTACGACTCACTCCCGGACTCCACAACATTCACCCAGTGTGCGGTCAGGGAAATGTAGCGTCCCTGGCCACCAGCACTTGTCCATGTGTCCGTGGTGAGGCGGACCTTCCCGTAATTGCATTGGTCAGGGCATGGGTGATGTTCTGAGACACATGCTGGTGTAAGGCGGGCACAGCCCACCGTGAAAAATAGTGGCGGCTGGGGACTGTGTACCGAGGGACAGCCGTCGACATTAGGCTTCGGAAGGCCTCAGTGTCCACAAGCCTAAATGGCAACATTTCAAGGGCCAGTAATTTTGAAAGTTGAGCATTTAGTGCTATGGCCTGTAAGTCGGTGGGTGGGTATTTGCACTTGCATTCAAATGCCTGTGTTATCGACATTTGGACGCTTCGCTGGGACAGGGAAGTGGATGTTGTTGCTGACGGTTCATGCGAAGGTCCATGTGCAGGCGAGGGGCATCCGAGCCTGCACCTTCGACAGGGGATTGGCTGGCAGTGCGTAACATAGGGAAAGAGGAGTCAGTGGTGTGACCTGAAGACCCAGATTGTGGACCCAGGCGTTTGGCCCACATATTACAAAAAACAAAAAACCCACAGATTTTGGACACTTTACTAGGCCCAGATTAATGCGAGTTGTAATATACACAGTGTTTACAGATTCAGTTCAGTATGGGATACAAAAACCCCACAGATTTTGGACTACACTAGGCCCAGATTAATGGAAGTTGTAATTAGAGATGTCACGAACATAAAATTTTCCGCAAATGTTCGCGAACGGGCGATCTGGGCCAACCGCCATAGACTTCAATAGGCAGGCAAATTTTAAAACCCACAGGGCCTCTTTCTGGCCACAATAGTGATGGAAAAGTTGTTTCAAGGAGACTAACACCTGGACTGTGACATACCGGAGGAGGATCCATGGCAAAACTCTCATGGAAAATTACATAGTTGACACAGAGTCGGGTTTTAATCCATAAAGGGCATAAATCACCTAACATTCCTAAATTGTTTGGAATAACGTGCTTTAAAACATCCAGTGTGTGTATACAATCGAGTATGATGTTGCATCGATCAGGTAGTGTAAGGGTTATGCCCGCTTCACAGTGACAGACCAAACTCTGACAGACCAAACTCCCCATTTAATGCACCGCAAACAACCGCAAACAGTCCATTTGCACAACCGCAAACTCCCTCATCTGCCATTTCTCTGCCCAAGCCTCCAATCTATCCAGATCCCTCTGTAGCAGAAAACTGTCCTCCTCAGTGTTAATTACTTTACACAGTTTAGTGTCATCTGCAAAAATAGATATTTTACTGTGCAAGCCTTCTTTAAGATCATTAATAAATATATTGAAGAGAATAGGTCCCATTACTGACCCCTGAGGTACCCCACTAGTGACAGTGACCCAATCTGAGTATGTACCGTTAATAACCACCCTCTGTTTTCTATTACTCAGCCAGTTACTTACCCACATACAGACATTTTCTCCCAGTCCGAGCATCCTCATTTTATATACTAACCTTTTATGAGGTACAGTGTCAAATGAATTGGAGAAGTCAAGATATACGACATCCATTGATTCGCCGCTGTCAAGTCTAGAACTTACCGCTTCATAGAAACTGATTACATTCGTTTGGCATGACCGATCCCTTATGAAGCCATGCGATGGAATTTGCCCCCAATGCAACTAGTGTTAACTAAGTACTATTCCTATCAGTTTAATCTCAGTTTTGTCCCTTATCAGGGCCAGGGCCGGTGTAGTGAATAGATTTTTAGAACTGGGAGATGGAAAAAGACCCATGCTCGGTCCAATTTGTTTGAATTTTAGGTCACTGCGCTTGTGCCGTGCAATGTACTGTGACACTCTATATGAGTGGTGGGCAGTGGGCTTGACACACACTGGCAGGAAGCTGCAATTATATTAAAGGGTAAAAATTAAATGACTTTTATCTGCAAGATACTGTGCCACCCGATATGAGAGGTGGGCGCAGGCAGTGGGCACAGTACAGTCTGTGAGTCTGACACACACTGGCAGGCAACTGCTATTATATTAAAGGGTAAAAATTAAATGACTTTTTTTATCTGCAAGGTACTGTGCCACCCGATATGAGTGTTGGGCACTGGCAGTAGGCACAGTACAGGCTGTGGGCCTGACACACACAGGCAGGCAACTGCAATTATATTAAAGGGTAAAAATTAAATGACTTTCTTATCTGCAAGGTTCTGTGCCACCCTATATGAGTGATGTGCACACAGTACAGTCTGTCACAGTACGGGCAGACAACTGCAATATATATAAAGAAAAAATAAATAAAAGCAGACAGATGTACCAGCCCTAAAAAGGGATTTTTCGGGTGCTGTCAGGATGCTGTCCTTACAGCAGATGAGTCTTTGAGGACTGGAGTGGACACAGAACACTGGCCTAGCTAACGCTTTTCCTATTAATTCAGCAGCAGCAGCACTCTCCCTGCTCTAACTAACACTGCAGCTTCAGAATGAATCTAAGATGGATGCTGTCCTTGCTTTTTGAGGAGGTGGGAGGATCTGGGAGAGAGGGTGTTGATTGGCTGGAATGTGTCTGCTGACTGTGAGGTACAGGGTCAAAGTTTGCTCAATCATGACATATAGGGGGCGGACCGAACATCGCATATGTTCGCCCGCCGCAGCGAACGCTAACATGCAATTTTCGCTGGGAACTGTTCGCCGGCGAATAGTTCGGGACATCTCTAGTTGTAATATAGACAGAGTTTTTAGATTCAGTTCAGTATGGGATACAAAAACCCACATATTCTGGACACTGCACTAGGCCCAGATTAATGGAAGTTGTGATATACACAGTGTTTTCAGATTCAGTTCAGTATGGGATACAAAAACCCACAGATTTTGGACACTTTACTAGGCCCAGATTAATGGAAGTTTTAATATACACAATGTTTAATGAGGCAGAACAGTATTGGTTATAGAACACCACATATTACAGACACTATATGAGGACAAGATTATTGGAATTTGTAATATTGACAGTGTTTTCTGAGGCAGGACAGTATTAGTTGCAGAGAACACCACAGATTATGGACACTAGGTGTGACCCAGATTATTAAAGAGTCAGTCTACGGATGATGCACAGTACATGTCACTAATAGTTATAAAATAAAAATATCTTGCTGCTGTGAAACAAACACAATAGCACTTAAAAGGATTTTGGGTTCTTTAAAAAGCTTTTTGTATTAATTACAAGTTTCTCTCCCTGCACTATCTGTCCCTTCCTTAGCATGGATGTTCCTGACACTGCTGTTAAATATATTGTTGATCTAAAACACACACACACACACACTCACACTCACAGTATTCATTAAAAGGACTTTTGGGCATTTGAAAAGCTTTCTCTAACTAAAATCGCTGAAATTTGCTCTCTGCTCTGTCTTTCCCTTCCTACTAGATGCTCTCCCTGACTATGACTGATCCGAGTACGTGTTATCTGGTGCTATATAACCTTCGATGACGCGATCCGGCCAGCCAATCACTGTAATGCCAGCAGCTAGTACTTACCCAGTACTTACCTGCACCTTTATTGGCTGCTTAAAACCCACGAAGCATGCGGGGCGGAGACTCAAGCATTTTGCTTGAACACATGCGGTACTCGGCCAATTACCACCATGTGCAGAGCATAGAGATGCTCAAGCCGAACCGGTAATCGGTACTCTGTACTTTTTAATTGCTTGTTTATAGTGATGATCGAGCACCAAAGTATTCGGGTGTTCAGCCCGAACACATTGCTATATTCGTGTGCTCAGCTGAGCTCCTGAGTATAATGGAAGTCAATGGGAGACAACGAGGCACCCCCTGAGTGGAGTGTGCGTGGTCCATTGGAAAAGGTCAGAAAGTGACAGAAACACCACCGAAATGGCTCAGGAACAGCATTGGGACGATTTCTGGATGCATATTGGACTCCCAGGTTGCTGCTGGAAACCATGTTTTCAGAGTTGTACGCCACTTTTACAGACTGACAAAAATTCCCCCCAATATTTTACAGGAAAAATTGTTAGGAAACATTCTTTCCTGTATATTCAATTGTATATAAAGTGCAAGTGCTGCCAAAAATTACAAGGAAGAGGCACTCCGAAACAACCTGTATATCACATAAAGGAGGGCCTCATTTACATTGTGGTACAATTGTTCAGATAGTGGGACTCCTACACTCACAAAGCCTATGAACTAAGTGAAAGGGCTGCCAAAAAATTGGAAGGAACCGGCACTACAATACACCCTTTATTACACATAAAGGAGGGCATCATACACACCCTTTAAAGATTGGTGGCCTGCTGGTGACCCTCAAAAACATTTGGAGAAAGGGCCTGCTGTTGACTCTCTAAAACATTAGGGGCGAGGGCCTGCTACTTAGCATTGTAAAAAATGATGGGCGAGTGCCTGCTGCTGAGCTGACCCTGTAAAATATTGTAGTTGAGGGCCTGCAGGGGAGCTGACCCTCTAAAATTTTGTAGGTGAGGGCCTGCAGGTCAGCTGGCCCTCTCAAATATTGTAGGTGATGGCCCGCAGGTGAGCTGACTCTCTATAATATTGTAGGTGAGGGCCTGCAGGTGAACGGACCCTCTCAAATATTGTAGTTGAGGGCCTGCAGGTGAGCTGACCCTCCCTGAAGAGGGACATGAGGAGATCTTGTGCACTGATTCCCAAACTCATCAGCATCCACAGTCAGAAGAAGATGACAGTGGGGAATGGCAATTAGTGTTTCATCAGGTGGACGATGCGGATGAGACACAGTTGTCAATAAGTGAGGGTATTGTTAGGTCAACAACAGGATCACCCGAGTGAGGATGTGGAAGAGGGGGTGGTGAATGATGACATTACTGACCTAAGCTGGGAAGGTGGCAAGCCAAGCGAGGACAGCAATACAGAGGGGGAGGGATCCACAGCACTGCAACGGGCTGGAAGAGGCTGTGGGATGGCAAAAGGGAGAAGGCAGGCCACACCAAATAGGCCTGCGTAAAGATGTCCTTAACACAGGCCTTTGAACGTAAGCACAAATACCCAGCCATCCATCCACAGGCAGACGTCCCTCATTACTCAGTCCCCAGCCAAAACTATTTTTCTCGGTGTGCCGTCCCCGCATTACACCAGCAATTGTGTCCCGTACGTGACCCGTGCCCTGACCAACGCAGTTATTGGGAAGGTCCACTTAACAACTGACACACGGACAAGTGCTTTTGGCCAGGGACGCTACATTTCTATGACGGCACACTGGGTGAACCTTGTAGAGGCCAGTAGCTAGTTGTAACCTGGGATGGCACAGGTGCTACCAATGCCAAGGATTGTGGGCCCCCATTCCATAAAAATTTTGGAAGATGGTGAAGGAGTACATAGCAGACCGCGTCAGCGTCCTCAATGATCCCTCTGTGCCTTACAACTATTGGATGTTCAAGCTGCACACGTGGGGAAAACTGCCACTCAACGCCTCAGAGGTGCTGACCTGCCCTGCCGCCAGCGTTTTGTCAGAGCGGGTATTTAGGGTTGAGGGGGCATAATAACTGATAAGCGCATCCGTCTGTCAACTGAAAATGCTGACATGTCAACTCTTATAAAAATTAACAAGGCCTGGATTGCCCATAACTTCTCTCCTCCTCCATCATATCAACATGCTTTTTAAGCTCATAATGTTTTAGAGGGTCAGCTCACATGCAGGCCTTCACGTATAATGTTTTAGAGGGTCAGCTCAGGGTCAGCTGCCCTGAAGGCACTGGCAAATGATGTTGTAGAGGGTCAGCTGCCCTTAAGGCACTCGCAAATGATGTTTTAGCGGGTCAGCTGACCTGAAGGCACTCGCAAATGATGTTTTAGAGGGTCGGCTGACCGGAAGGTCCTTCCAAATAATGTTTTAGATGGTTAGCGCACCGGGAGGCCCTCAGCTACATTCTTTTATTCAGTTTTATCATGCCCAGGGCCACGGCCTCTGCATGCACCATCAGCATCACGGCCATTTCCACGGCCCTTACTGGCTGCCTTCTTAATATTAAATGTTATATATGCTTAACAGTATGTCACACGTACAGTAGCGTAGGATTTGTAAGTGTATGCGCCAATAAATTAAAAAAAGGATTTTGGATGTGCACACATTACACAGGAGATGTAGCCCTGATAATGTCACAGACTAGCATACACCGTCTACGGATAAAGTACAGTATATGTCAGTGATATGTATTAAACGCACACACAGTAGATGTGGCACAAATTATTTAAATTTGCGCTACAGACCCTCTTTTCTGATGTAGTACAGTATGGACACTACATTAGGCCCAGATTATTAAAATTTTTCACTACAGACACTGTTTTCAGATGCAGGACAGTATATGTCGCACAGAAACCCACAGAATATGGACACTATATTTTTGGAATTTGTAATACAGACACTGTTTGTAGATGTTGTTCAGTATTTTTTACACAAAGCCACACACTATGGACACTAAATGTGGCCCAGATTATTGGAGTTTGTAATACAGACACTTTTTGCAGATGTTCTACAGTATTGGTTACAGAACACCACAGATTATGGACACTATATTAGTCCCAGATTATTGGAATTTGTAATATAGACACTGTTTGCAGATGTTTTTCAGTATTGGTTACAGAACACCACACATTATGGACACTATATTAGGCCCAGATTATTGGAATTTGTAATACAGACATTGTTTGCAGATGTTCTACAGTATTGGTTACAGAACACCACAGATTATGGACACTATATTAGTCTCAGAATATTGGAATTTATAATACAGACATTGTTTGAAGATGTTCTACAGTATTGGTTACAGAACACCACAGATTATGGACACTATATTAGGCCCAGATCTTTAAAGACACAGTCTGTAGATGATGAACAGTATATGCCACTAATAGGTATAAAATAAAAATATCTTGCTGCTGTCAAACACACACACACACACACCCACACACACACAGTAGTCCTTAAAAGGACTTTGGGGTCTTTGAAAAGCTTTTGGTAGTAAAAACAGCAAATGTGTTTAACTGCACTATCTGTCCCTTCCGAAGCACTGTCCCTGAGACTGCAGGAGGTAAATAGATTGCTGCTATAAAACACACACATAGTAGTCCATAAACTGACTTTTGAATCTTGGAAAACTTTCTCAGAATAAAAACTGTCAAAATCGCTCCCTACACTCTTCCCCTTCCTACGCTCTGCTCTCCCTGTCTACGTCTGAGCCGAACATGCGTCGTCGGGTGCTATATAGCACCCGATAATGCATTCCGGCCAGCCAATCGCTGTAATGCCAGCAGCCAACATGGCAACTGGCATTACAGTGAGGGCAGTACTTACCTGCACCTTTATTGGCTGCTTAAAACCCGCAAAACGTGCGGGGCGGAGACTCAAGCATTGTGCTCGAGAACATGCGGTATTCAGTCGAGTACCGCCATGTGCAGAGAGCATAGCGATGCTCGAGCCGAACAGATATTTGGCCGAGCATGCTCACTCATCACTATTTGTTTATCTTTTTATTATGGGGAAAGAGGCAATTCAAATGCTTATTGTCATAAATATAATATGGGGTACATACTTGCAGTAGCTATTATAGAATTATAGGTGCTGTTTGTCTGTTGTATAAGATGTGATTTCTGCTGGCTAATAGGGTAATTCACCAAATGGCCCAATGTTTTGAAGCCTCCATTCTATCCCAGCAGGGTGGAATCGGGTAGGCTGGGCCTCTGCCAGCTACAAGATGAGCAAATGGGCAGTTCTCCTCATCATCCCGTCGTATATAACACCTCTCGCTGCCAGGTACTAACTTCAAAGAAGCATCTGCCTCCCCCTGCTAAACTGGATACCAGAGGAAGGGGACTCATTTTGGAGGGAGATTTGAAAAATTTTCAAAAAGATTTCAATATTCAATGTCCAGGGAATAGATAACTGTAGTGCAACACTCCCAGGGAAAACCATCTCAGATGCTGTGGTCACAATTGACCATGGCATCTGAGGGGTTAAATATCTGTGATCTACATTAATGCCGATCACAGACATTATCTAGGGTTGTCAGCTAATTATAACAGCAGAAACCTGGTAGCTATGGAGCCCTCTGCACTCTGGAGCCTATGCCATCTTTAAAGGACCAACATCTGCTGTACATGTATGGCGGATGTCTGGAAGAGGTTAAATGTGCGCAGTACATGCTGTTTTCAAGATCCTTGACCACATTATTAGTGATGTCCCGAACTATTCGCCGTCGAACAGTTCCCGGAGAACATAGCTTGTTCGCGTTCGCCGTGGCCGGCAAACATATGCAATGTTCAGTCTGTCCCCTATACATCATCATTGATCAAACTTTGACCCTGTACCTCACAGTCAGCAGACACATTCCAGCCAATCAGCATACCCTCCCTCCCAGACCCTCCCACCTCCTATCAAAAAGCAAGGACAGCATCCATCTTAGATTCATTCTGAAGCTGCATGTTAGTGAGAGCAGGGAGACTGCAGCTGCTGCTGTGCTGATGATTCTGAATTCATAGGGAAAGCGTTAGCAAGGCCAGTGTTCTGTGTCCACAGACTCATCTGCTGTAAGGACAGCGTCACAGCACCCCAAAAAGCCCTTTTTAGAGCTGCTACATTAGTCTGCTTTTATTTTATTTTTCACCATATATATATTGCAGTTGCCTGGCCTGCCCGTGTGTGAGAGGCTGCAGGCCCACAGACTGTAGTGTGCCCACTGCCAGTGCCCACCACTCATACCGGGTGGCACAGGACTTTGCATAAAAAAAGGCATTTATTTTTTACACTTTAATCTAATTACAGTTGCCTGCCTGCTGCCAGTGTGTGTCAGGCCCATTTCCACTGACTGTAGTGTGCCCACTGCCAGTGCTCACCACTCATACCGTGTGGAACAGGACTTTGCATAAAAAAAGGCATTTCATTTTTACACTTTAATTTTACACCTGCTCTGCAAACACTTTACACTGTTTGCAGAGCAGGTTGCTAGTAAGATATATCCGGCACCTTTGCCGTATTTTGTGGTGAAGACTTGTGTACCTTCACACCACTGCCAGATTAACACAGCCACCATTAGCATGTGTCTAAACTGACATTGAGCCTGAGGGCTGCTAGCCCTGCAAACAGAGGTAAGTTAACAGTTAACAGTTAAGTGCTGCAGCTCACATCAGTATAATAAAGTGCCAAGCATTTGAACAGAGTCCAACCAGACTATTATTAGTTGATTGCTAGTGGAGTGAGAGGCCGCATTTAAAAACTAACACTTCCCCCCGACATGTTTCACCAGACTTCTGGCTTCTTCAGGGGCAAATGGGCAGCAATGAGTGTCCCCATCAAGCTGGAGAGTTAAATAAGCTGTGTTCTGATTGACAACTTTGTCATCCTATCGCATTGAAAGGAGCAAAATAGCCAGCCAATAGCACTAGTTCCCAAACATTTACAAGGTAGGGGAGCCACCAATCACGGGCATCCCCACATCTGTAATCAGTGACGTCCTGCGCACTAAAAAGATGCGCATGGAGTTAGAACTATTATTACTTAAAATGCGCATGCGCTGCACAAGACTAAGATGCGCACAGACTTGCGCATCTTGCAAAAAATAAATAAAAAATAATTAAGAAAAATGTAAAAAAAAAAAAGGCTCAATGTCAGTTTAGACACATGCTAATGGTGGCTGTGTTATTCTGACAGTGGTGTGAAGGTACACAAGTCTTCACCACAAAATACGGCAAAGGTGCCGGATCTATCTTACTAGCAATCTGCTCTGCAAACAGTGACATCATAGTACACTATATCTAGCAGTGATAGGATGGGAGATTGTGCACATCTCCCCACCCTCTCTCTTTCTGAATAACACCTCTATCCATAGGTGGAGTGTCGACTGTACTTTTAACAAAAAATTTTTGGTTTATTAAAGTTGCATTCATCTCACACTTTAATTTTTAGTGTATGTCAAATAAAAGTGACGTTTTATAATAACCTGGGTCAAGATAGGCTTACTGCCCATCTGGGCATCTGTTAAATAATATTTGTGTTAAATAACCTTACCCAGGCTAGGTCCCATAGATGATTATTTCAGTGTTATAGGCTCAACAGCCTTTTTTTTGTGGTAGGACCCCTTCATATCTAACAATCCTCTCCTCTCCTTTTAGTGTTACCCTGCAGGTGATTGCTGCCTTATGACAGGCTTCTTTTCTAGTGTACCATCCTCTAACCTCAACACCACTGAGGCTGCACAAGTATTCTCTACTGGTAGTCTCCCTATTAATACCACTGGCAATACAAGTGGCATTTAAAGAAATATATAAGACCTATAAGCAGTATGTTAGAGCCCAGTGGGAAGTTGCAAGTTTAGATACGTATCAACAACAAGGCCTGGTGTTTAGGGGCATGAGAATTAATATTGTTCCACATTCACATCAAGATGATGCTGCCTTTATTAAGGGTTGGCAACAATTATTGACTGAGAACTCTCTACGTATGCAACAATATTTGTTGGAATACGAGAAACAAGCGCTGACCAATGCAGCTAAGCAGCTGGAGCTGGAGATTGCTCAGATCCAAAATCTTAGATCCAATTCAGACTTTGCTTCACAGGAATTGAGGTTGCAGAAACATATTGAGTCTTTCCAAACGGAAATCAAGGAAAGAAAACATAGTAAATACATTAGAGATAAGAGGGATTTTGAAACGGGTCTTATAAGCCCTATACTGGTAACAGTCAAACCAAAAGATATAACACCAATAGGCCATACGTATCACAGTCTGATCTTTCAGAATCGGATTGGTCAGGATCGGAAAATCGATCTACCAACAACCCTGCTGGGACTAAACGTAAATATAAAGCTCGAGAACCACCTTACCAAAGGAAGGCACCTGCCCTCAGACAGTAACACAAACTGGCCAAACATGGAAAGGCGTTCAGATACCTACACCAAATACAGTCTCTACTGTACTGAGCTCTGCTCCAGTAGTTTACTCACAACAACCTGCTTCCAGCTTTGGAGGACAATTGTTATCATCTGTACCATCGTCTGCCCACTCAGTTCCATCTATCATGACCACTGCTGCAGGAGTATCCACAACTCTCCCTTCTTTTTTAGGTCAGGGGCCAGCCCTAAAAGACGGGACAAATGGGCTTACAATGCAAGGACATAGATGACCCACTGAGAATAATTAATCTTTCCAGCTTTCAGCTGGAAACAAGACACCTCAAAATACTCAGTAAGGGCTTGTCCTTTACTCCCACTCCATTTTTTGATTGCTTTAATTGGGTCAAGGACATTAATCTTTTTGCACGTAAACTGGCCTTGCATAAGTCTTTCAACCATCAACCCAGAGACTTTTTACGGACACAGGCCAAAGAAAAATAAATTTTAGCTATTTTGGAATCACTGGACACTTTGGAGGAAGGTGCCCAGGATTTAATTGAGGCACCCCTGTCATCATTAAAACCACAATCAAAGTACACCCCTCCTTTTTCTCAGTATGGTAATATTGATACCTTTGTCCAATTGGTGACAAAAGACCTGAAAACCTTGAATACCAAGATACCTTCCACACGCTGAACCTGGAGGTGGATGAAAAACAAGCACTGGATGAGCTGAGTGGGAATGATGACTTGGTAATAAAACCCTCGGACAAGGGTGGTAATGTGGTCCTTATGGATAGGTCGGATTACAAAAAGATGGTTGAGGCCCTTGTCAGGCAAACTAATACCTATCAGAAATTGGACTGTAATCCAACAGAGAGGTTTCTGGGTGAATTAAAAACGATACTGACGGTAGCAAGAGATGATAAACTCATCTCTAAGGATGAATATAAATTCCTTTTTAAGATGCATCCAACGACTGCCACTATCTATGCCACCCCTAAGGTGCATAAGCAGAGGCGACCAGTGCCAGGCAGACCTATAGTGTCAGGTAACAACAGTCTTACTGAGAATATCAATCAATATGTTGATGAATTTATTGCACCGTTTATACCAAGCCTACCATCTTACATCAAGGATACTAAGGATGTGGTCATCAGGCTCCAGGATATACAAGTTACCTCACAAACTAAACTTGCCAGCCTCGATATTGAGGCATTGTACACAAATATTAGACATGACTTGGGGATTAAGGCAGTTTCTACCTTCCTTTCTACTAAAAGCACCCAATTTCAGGCACATAATGAGCTTCTTTTGACTCTTCTCAAATTTTTACTCACGCACAATTATTTTCTTTTTGATGGACATTATTATTTACAGTTGGTTGGCACTGCTATGGGAAGTAAATGTGCACCAAATTATGCTAATTTGTTCTTAGGGTGGTGGCAAGACACTATTGTTTTTACACATGATCTCTCTTTATTTACTCAGCACATTCTTTTTTTGGGGACGATACATCGATGATGTATTAATTCTTTGGGATGGCACTACTGATATGTTTCACCAGTTTGTTTTGGCACTTAATACCAATCACATAGGTATGATATTCACGTCTGAGATTCACGAGAGCACTATCACGTTTTTGGATCTCAAACTCACTCTGGACCCTGATGGCCACATCCAGACAGAGATCCATCGAAAACCAACATCGACGAATAATCTATTACAGTGGAATTCTTATCATCCGAGACCACTCAGAAATGGAATACCTGTGGGACAATACATAAGAGCCCGCAGGAACTGTTCAGATGGCGTTAGTTTTGCTAAAGAGAGCAAAACGTTATATGACCGCTTTCGTGCGAGGGGTTACCCTAAAAAAGTTTTGCATCATGCCTATGCCAGGGCAAGGAACACCAATCGGATGGAACTGCTTAACTCCACACGTAAAAAGATCAAGACACATGCCGTTAGATGCATTAGTACCTTTGATGCTCAAAATAAATCGGTCTTTCAGATCCTAAAGAAGCACTGGCATATTATGTGGGCAGACAATGATCTAAGGGCAGTTATCACACAAAATCCAAGCGTCACCTACCGTCGAGGTAAAAACTTAAAGGACCTGTTGGTCCACAGCTTCTACCGATCTACATTGCCTAAAACCACCTGGCTTACATCCAATACAGTGGGTACTTACCCCTGCGGAGACTGCATTTTCTGCCCCCTTGTTAAGAGATGCCGATCCTTTGTTAATCCTGTGGATAATAAGGAATACCAAATAAAACAATACATTAATTGTAAGACTAGGGGCATTGTGTATGCCATTCAATGCTCATGCCCTAAGATTTACGTTGGTAAAACGTCCCAGGAATTTAGAAGAAGGATCTGCCAGCATATAAGCAGCATTAATACCAAGACAGATACATCAATATCTAGGCACGTCAGGGCCTACCATGGTGGTAATCATAAGGAGCTCAAATTCTGGGGAATATGCAAAAAACTCTGGGTGCCAGGAAGGGAGACCTAGATGCTATTCCATTGCAAGAAGAGACTAAGTGGATCTACTGCCTTGACAGCCCATGGGACTCAATTAGGGCTTTGCGTTCACTGCCTTCTTATGAGAATTATGGAGAGGTTTTGTTGATTGTCATTTTTTCTTTTCTTTCATTTTCAAGGTATTAATGATATACCTATACGAGTGTATATATACGCAATGAACCAAAGAACAGTGTGTATCCCTTCTGCTGTATTTGTCTCTTTGCCCATGTAAAAAAAAAAATCTTAAACTTTTTTTTTTTTTTCTTAATTTTTTAAAAATATATATATATTTTTTTGCAAGATGCGCAAGTCTGTGCGCATCTTAATCTTGCGCAGCGCATGCGCATTTTAAGTAATAATAGTTTACGGTTCTAACTCCATGCGCATCTTTTTAGTGCGCAGGACGTCACTGATTACAGATGTGGGGATGCCCGCGATTGGTGGCTCCCCTACCTTGTAAATGTTTGGGAACTAGTGCTATTGGCTGGCTATTTTGCTCCTTTCAATGCGATAGGATGACAAAGTTGTCAATCAGAACACAGCTTATTTAACTCTCCAGCTTGATGGGGACACTCATTGCTGCCCAGTTACCCCTGAAGAAGCCAGAAGTCTAGTGAAACATGTCGGGGGGCAGTATTAGTTTTTAAATGCGGCCTCTCACTCCACTAGCAATCAACTAATAATAGTCTGGTTGGACTCTGTTCAAATGCTTGGCACTTTAGTATACTGATGTGAGCTGCAGCACTTAACTGTAGCTACCTCTGTTTTCAGGGCTAGCAGCCCTCAGGCTCAATGTCAGTTTAGACACATGCTAATGGTGGCTATGTTAATCTGACAGTGGTGTGAAGGTACACAAGTCTTCACCACAAAATACGGCAAAGGTGCCGGATATATCTTACTAGCAACCTGCTCTGCAAACAGTGACATCATAGTACGCTATATCTAGCAGTGATAGGATGGGAGATTGTGCACATCTCCCCACCCTCTCTCTTTCTGAATAACACCTCTATCCATAGGTGGAGTGTCGACTGTACTTTTAACAAATATTTTTTGGTTTATTAAAATTGCATTCAACTCACAGTTTAATTTTTAGTGTATGTCAAATAAAAGTGGCGTTTTAAAATAATCTAGGTCAAGATAGGCTTACTGCCCATCTTACACTTTAATCTAATTTCATTTGCCTGCCTGCTGTCAGTGTGTGTCAGGCCTACTTCCACTGACTGTAGTGTGCCCACTGCCAGTGCACACCACTCATACTGTGTGGCACAGGACTTTGCATAAAAAAAGGCATTTCATTTTTACACTTTAATCTAATTTCACTTGCCTGGCCTGCCTGCTGCAAGTGTGTGTCAGGCCATCTTCCACTGACTGTAGTGTGCCCACTGCCAGTGCCCACCACTCATAACGGGTGGCACAGTAGCTTGCAGATAAATAAGGCATTTCATTTTTACCCTTTAATCTAAGGTTAGTTGCCTGCCAGTGTGTGTCAGGCCCACTTCCATTGACTGTAGTGTGCCCACTGCCAGTGCCCACAACTCATACCGTGTGGCACAGAACCTTGTACGCATAGTACCACTAATCAAAAAAAAAATGACGTCATGTTGCTGTGATTTCCTTTAGCCCTAGAAATATGGCCAGTGTTCATAGACCACACACCCTGAACTCGAAAAATTCTGAGGACATAGTTGACTGGCTTACACAGGACACCCAATCTTCTACAGCTTCCGCTCGGAACCTTGACGCACCATCATCCTCCAGCTCAGCTTCGGGCACCTCTCAAGTTACCACTCGCCCGCCCGCCGCCACCACCAACACTAGCACCACAGCCGCTTCATTTGAGCTTTCAGAGGAGTTATTTACACATCAGTTGGAAGAAATGAGTGATGCGCAACCATTATTGCCAGAGGATGTAGATAACAGGGATATGTCTCAGCCAGGCAGCATTACACACATGGACGTACTATGTGATAATGATGATGTTGTACCCGCTGCTGCCTTCTTTGCTGAGTTGTCGGATACAAGTGAAGCGGTTGATGATGACGATGTGTCCGTGGATGCCCGCTCGAAGAGAAGAAGAACAGGGGGAAAGTTCAGATAGGGAGACAGAAATTAGGAGGAAACGAGTTGGAAGCAGGCGGAGGTCGTCGCAAGGAGCTAGTGGCACAGTCAGACAGCATGCATCGGCACCCGGGGTCAGCCAGACAGCATGCCAATCAACGAATGCTGTTGCCACCACCAGAATGCAGTCATTCCAAAGCTCAGCAGTGTGGCATTTATTTTGTGTGTCTGCCTCTGATAACAGCGATGCCATTTGCAACCTGTGCCAAAAGAAACTGAGTCGTGGGAAGTCCAACACCCACCTAGGTACAACTGCTTTGCGAAGGCACGTGATCTCACATCACAAACGCCTATGGGATCAGCACACAAACTCAAAGCCACCATCCTCCTCCTGGTCTAGCATCTTCAGCCACGTCAACCACTGCTGTGCCACCCTATATGAGTGGTGTGTTCCGCCACTCCGGATACGACAGTGTCACGCCTTCTTGGGGTTGACTTGCCTGAAAGCATAGAGTCACACCTGACCAGCACTCCTGTCTGCCCTGAACGCACAGGTGGATCAGTGGCTGACCCCGCATCTCCAACTGGAGATCGGCAAAGTGGTGTGTGACAACCGAAGCAATCTGTTGGCGGCATTGAATTTGGGCAAGTTGACACATGTGCCGTGCATGGCACATGTGTTGAATCTGATTGTACAATGCTTTGTGTGTAAGTACCCTGGGTTACAGGACGTCCTCAAGCAGGCCAGGAAGGTGTGTGGCCATTTCAGGCGTTCCTACACGGCCATGGCACACTTTTCCGGCATTCAGCGGTGAAACAACATGCCAGTGAGGTGCTTGATTTGCGACAGCCCGACACGTTGAAATTCAACACTCCTAATGTTCAACCGCCTGCTCCAACAAGAAAAAGCTGTCAATGAGTATTTGTATGACTGGGGTGCTAGGACAGCCTCTGCAGAGCTGGGTATTTTTTTGCCATGTTACTGGATGCTCATGCGCAATGCCTGTAGGCTCATGCGTCGTTTTGAGGAGGTGACAAACTTAGTCAGTCGCACCGAAGGCACCATCAGAGACCTCATCCCATTTGTTTTCTTCCTGGAGCGTGCCCTGCGAAGAGTGCTGGATCAGGCCGTAGATAAGTGGGAAGAGGAAGAGGAAGAGTTGTGGTCACCATCACCACCAGAAACAGTTTTATCATCATTGCTTGCTGGACCTGCGGCAACGCTCGAAGAGGAGTCTGAGGAAGAGGAGTCAGAGGAGGAATGTGGCTTTGAGAAGGAGGAAGACCAACCACAGCAGGCATCCCAGGGTGCTCATTGTTGTCACCTATCTGTGACCCATGGTGTTGTACATGGCTGGGGGCCGACCAATCATCTTTTTCCATTTCCCGGTTCCTAAAATCTATTCACGTCCCCTGATAGGGGACGTAATAGGGATTAAACTGATAGGAATAGTACTACTTAACACACCACTCATATAGGGTGGCACAGTACATTGCACGGTGCACGCGCAGTGCCCCAAATTGGAGGTAAGAGGAACGACCAAGCTTCTTTTTCCATCTCCCGGTTCTTAAAATCTATTCGATACACGTCCCCTAATAGGGGATGTAACTGGGATTAAACTGATAAGAATAGTACTAAGTACCACACCACTCATATAGGGTTGCACAGTACATTGCACGACGCATGCGCAGTGCCCAAATTGGAAGTAAGAGGACTGACCAAGCTTCTATTTCCATCTCCCGATTCCTAAAATCTATTTGATACACATCCCCTTATAGGGGACATAATAGGGATTAAACTGATAAAAATAGTATTACTGATTATTGAACACACCACTCATATAGGGTGGCACAGTACATTGCGCGAGGAAGAGACCTTCAATGACGTCAGTGAGGACAAGGAACGGGACATGGCTAGCTTGGTATCCAACCTTGTGCAAATGGGGAAATTGCGGCTGTGCAAATTGACTGTTTGCAGTGCGTTAAACGGGGAGTTTGGTCTGTCACAGTTAGGTCTGTCACTGTGAAGCGGGCGTAACCCTTACACTACCTGATTGATACAACATCATACCTGATCGTATACACACACTAGATGTTTAAAAACACGTTATTCCAAACAATTTAGGAATGCTAGGTGATTTATGCCCTTTATGGATTAAAACCCGACTTTGCATCCACTACGTCATTTTCCATGGGAGTTTTGCCATGGATCCCCCTCCGGCATGCCACAGTCCAGGTGTTAGTCCCCTTGAAACAACTTTTCCATCACTACTGTGGCCAAAAAGAGTCCCTGTGGGTTTTAAAATTTGCCTGCCTATTGAAGTCTACGGCGGTTGGCCCGGTTCGCCCGTTCGCGAACATTTGCGGAAGTCCGTGTTTGCCGTTCGCGAACGAAAAATTTTATGTTCGTGAAATCTCTACACATTATTTGCCAAGTAAATATAGCTGATGAATCAGTATGTTTATTTAAGATTCCTCAGATGATCTCAGATATGAAAATAAATATCCTATAATTCCTAGTTCAATATAGTTTTAAGCTTTTGGGTTTTTCATAAGAAGAAAGGGATAAATATCGAACACTACTTTTAAAGTAGTTATCCCTTAAACTAAATTAAGCCTCATAGTACACAAATCATAGGTTCAAGCCCCCTAGCGCAGGGATGGCCAACCTGCGGCTCTCCAGCTGTTGCAAAACTACAACTCCCAGCATGCCCAGTCTGCCTACAGCTATCAGCCTACAGCAGGGCATGGTGGGAGTTGTAGTTTTACAACAGCTGGAGAGCCACAGGTTGGCCAGCCCTGCTCTAGGGGGATGCTAAGAAAAAAAAAAAAATATACAAAAATGTAAAAAAAAATCTAATTTATCATATTTGAATAAATAATAAATATAATTTCCATTGCCATGTCCAAAAACTTCCTAAATATTACAATATCATGTTATCTAAAGCCTTAAAGCATTCCCAATGCCAAAATTGACCTTTTTTTGTCACTCTGCCTTCCTCACAATATGTTTCTTTTTAGGTTTCATAAAATTTTATAACTCACAGAAAAAAGATGCACCACATGGATAAGCAACTGACAACACTGGCTAATCCCTCACTCTGGTGTTAAAAGCTGAGAGATTCGCCAATATTTCCAATCAGGAACATATCGGAGCCCCTTTAGGCACCACTACACGGTATCTCAGCATGACATGGGGTCCTACCACTAGACTACCTATGGTGTGTGAACAAGGTCTGAACAGGTATTAAGTAGCCTACAGCCCCATCCCACTCACCTGCACTGCAGGACCAACAATGCAATGGGGAACACATGAGGCCGCAAGCTACACCTACAACAGACCATGTGACATCGGCTTCAGGTGCAACAGAATGTTTACAAGCCATATGCAATGGCACATTCAATACATATTTATATGTATTGAATGTGCCATTGCATATGGCTTGTAAACATTCTGTTGCACCTGAAGCCGGTGTCACATGGTCTGTTGTAGGTGTAGCTTGCGGCCTCATGTGTTCCCCATTGCATTGTTGGTCCTGCAGTGCAGGTGAGTGGGATGGGGCTGTAGGCTACTTAATACCTGTTCAGACCTTGTTCACACACCATAGGTAGTCTAGTGGTAGGACCCCATGTCATGCTGAGATACCGTGTAGTGGTGCCTAAAGGGGCTCGATATGTTCCTGATTGGAAATATTGGCGAATCTCTCAGCTTTTAACACCAGAGTGAGGATTAGCCAGTGTTGTCAGTTGCTTATCCATGTGGTGCATCTTTTTCTGTGAGTTATGTGTTTATATATTTTCATCCGCACATGTTTTATTTTGTGTAGGATGTTTGTGTGGTGCTTGTGGTTCGCGCCGGCATCCTCCATTGTATGCAATTTTTGCTGGGGATAGCCGTTCGCTGCGAACCACATGCGGAGGAACTGCCCCCAGTTAGAAACACGCCACAGTGTTTGGGGTCTGGAGCAGTCCCACCCATTTAGGCCACGTTTATTTTTGTGATTCTTGTTTTATATGTATTGAATGTGCCATTGCATATGGCTTGTAAACATTCTGTTGCACCTGGAAGCCGGTGTCACATGGTCTGTTGTAGGTGTAGCTTGCGGCCTCATGTGTTCCCCATTGCATTGTTGGTCCTGCAGTGCAGGTGAGTGGGATGGGGCTGTAGGCTACTTAATACCTGTTCAGACCTTGTTCACACACCATAGGTAGTCTAGTGGTAGGACCCCATGTCATGCTGAGATACCGTGTAGTGGTGCCTAAAGGGGCTCCGATATGTTCCTGATTGGAAATATTGGCGAATCTCTCAGCTTTTAACACCAAAGTGAGGGATTAGCCAGTGTTGTCAGTTGCTTATCCATGTGGTGCATCTTTTTTCTGTGAGTTATGTGTTTATATATTTTCATCCGCACATGTTTTATTTTGTGTAGGATGTTTGTGTGGTGCTTGTGGTTCGCGCCGGCATCCTCCATTGTATGCAATTTTGCTGGGGATAGCCGTTCGCTGCGAACCACATGCGGAGGAACTGCCCCCCAGTTAGAAACACGCCACAGTGTTTGGGGTCTGGAGCAGTCCCACCCATTTAGGCCACGTTTATTTTTGTGATTCTTGTTTTATATGTATTGAATGTGCCATTGCATATGGCTTGTAAACATTCTGTTGCACCTGGAAGCCGGTGTCACATGGTCTGTTGTAGGTGTAGCTTGCGGCCTCATGTGTTCCCCATTGCATTGTTGGTCCTGCAGTGCAGGTGAGTGGGATGGGGCTGTAGGCTACTTAATACCTGTTCAGACCTTGTTCACACACCATAGGTAGTCTAGTGGTAGGACCCCATGTCATGCTGAGATACCGTGTAGTGGTGCCTAAAGGGGCTCCGATATGTTCCTGATTGGAAATATTGGCGAATCTCTCAGCTTTTAACACCAAAGTGAGGGATTAGCCAGTGTTGTCAGTTGCTTATCCATGTGGTGCATCTTTTTTCTGTGAGTTATGTGTTTATATATTTTCATCCGCACATGTTTTATTTTGTGTAGGATGTTTGTGTGGTGCTTGTGGTTCGCGCCGGCATCCTCCATTGTATGCAATTTTTGCTGGGGATAGCCGTTCGCTGCGAACCACATGCGGAGGAACTGCCCCCCCAGTTAGAAACACGCCACAGTGTTTGGGGTCTGGAGCAGTCCCACCCATTTAGGCCACGTTTATTTTTGTGATTCTTGTTTCATAAAATTTTACTAAAATAATAAAACTACATAAATTTGGTACCACCATAATCGGACTGACCCTCAGCATAAAATTATTGTAATTTTCTTCCATCCCAAAAATAATTCTTCATGAGCTATCAGTTCTGTCAAACTAATTTAATTTAGTATCTATGAGGAGGTAAATTCTAGACTGCATTAGGGTGAGTCAATGGATTTCATATATCTTGACTTCTCCAAAGCATTTGATACTGTAGCACATAAAAGGTTAGTATATAAAATGAGAATGAACGAGCCCTAAATCATTGTTTTATACAATGAAGGGAAGGCATGGTGGTCTGGTTCCATTCATTGTATAAAATGGTGTTATGTGCAATTAAATAAAGTTTTCTTACCTGATATTAGGTCTCCTGTGAAGGCAACGGTCTATTTGATCGGGTGCCATTATGCTAGTCTCCTATTGGTGGTCAGGCAATCGGTCCTCTCGTGCAGTTACCTATAAAAGAAAAAGAAAAACGGTCATGGCGCATTCTCCACAGATTCCTCCCCCCACCCCAAATTCTAGGAAAGAATTTCTGTCGCAATGTTCTGATATGGGGTAAGTCACTTACGGGGTGAGTGGAGTATATTGGAGTAATGTTATCTTATTTGTTGGTCATAACAGGTAATAACAGAACATCACGGCCTATTCATGCCACTATACTTATGTTGCTATTATTTTAGAATTGAATAAAGAATTATAAACCCTTTTCAGGTTTGGAGTTGTGGTATGTATTTTGGAAACTAGGCCACCATGCTTGGACTGGTAGAAAATGTTTGTATGTGGGTAAGTAACTGGCTGAGTGATAGAAAACAGAGGGTGGTTATTAATGGTACACACTCAGATTGGGTCACTGTCACTAGTGGAGTACCTCAGGGGTCAGTATTGGGCCCTATTCTCTTCAATATATTTATTAATGATCTTGCAGAAGGCTTGCATAGTAAAATATCAATTTATGCAGAGGACGATAAACTGTGTAAGGGTACTTTCACACTAGTGTTTTGGATTCCGTTTGTGAGATCCGTTTCAGGGCTCTCACAAACGGTCCAAAGTGGATCAGTTAAGCCCCAATGCATTCTGAATGTATAAGGATCCGTTCAGAATGCATCAGTTAGGCTCTGTTCCGCCTCTATTCCATTTTGGAGGCGGACACCAAAACGCAGCATGCAGCATTTTGGTGTCTGTCTGAAGAGGCGGAGCCTAACAGATCCGTTTTTAATTACAATATAAGTCAATGGGGACGGATCCGTTTTCAATGACACAATACGGTGCATTTGAAAACGGATCCGTTCCCCATTGACTTTCAATGTAATTCAAAACGGTTCCGTTTTGGACTTTGCATTAGGTTTAAAGAAAAATGACAAACTGATCCGTTCTGAATGGATACAAAAGTTTGCATTATAGGTGCGGATCCGTCTGTGCAAATAAACAGACGGATCCGCACCAACGCAAGTGTGAAAGTACCCTAAAGTAATTAACACGAAAGATTACATTATACTGTTACGGATGGTCCTGCCACTTCACAAATCACTAGTCGGACCACACATGGAGTACTGTGTAAAGCTCTGGGCTCCTGTGAACAAGGCAAACATAGCAGAGCTGAAGAGGGTTCAGAGAAGGGCAACTAAAGTAAGAACTGGTATGGGTGGACTAGAGTACCCCAAAAGATTATCAAAATTAGGGTTATTCACTTTAGAAAAAAGACGACTGAGAGGAGATCTAATAACCATGCATAAATACATCTGGGGTGAGTACAGAGATCTCTCCCATCATCTATTTATCCCCAGGACTGTGACGAGGGGACATCATCTGAGTCTAGAGGAAAGAAGATTTGTACATGAACATAGAAGAGGATTTTTTTTATGGTAACAACATATAGTGAGACTATGGAACTCTCTGCCTTAGGAGGTGGTGATAGTAAACTCACTAAAAGAGTCCAAGAGGGGTCTGGATGCATTTCTGGAGTGTAATAGCTAGGCTTTAGCGAATAGATCAATCTGAACTGGATTCGTTTGAAAACTTTGCTTACAATATCTCCTCCATAGCATGCTAAAATGTATGGGCTTCGCTGAGGCCTTGAAAATATTGCTGCAGATAATGTGATACACTTTTCGTCTTGCATCTATGACGTTACACTTATATAAATTACTGTTTCAAAATCTGATTAACGAAGCCGAGTTCAGCCTCGGATTTTGAAACAGTAATTTATGGGCATAACTGAAATGTAATATCATAGACGCAAGACGACGCAAGTCTCACATTATTTACAGCAAGATTTCCAATGCCTCAGTGGAGCCCATACATTTTAGCACTCTAAGCAAAAGATATTTTTAACAAAGTTTTTAGACGAATCGGGTGCAGATAGAGCACAATTAGCTCAATTCGCAATTTGCTCAGCCGGCGGTGATCAGAACAAGGTACCTGCTGAAATCACTCAGCAGGTACCTTGGCCCAATGCCCAGAGGGCTCCTGTGACCTCCTCATATCGGTGATCATTGCAAACGGCAGGTCAATTCAGACCTGCGGTGTGCAGCGCTTTCTGACATTTATGACAGACCGCAGCATCAGAAACGTAAAAATGCCTAGGATTATAATTTTAACCCTCGCGGGCGGTGCGGCGGGAGGTGCGGGAGGCGGTGCGGTGGGCGACGCTCATTGCGGGCGGGTTCGCAATGTCCCGTCCGTCTCCTCTCTGTTCTGGCAGCGGGTGATGGTTACCATGGCAGCAGGACGCTTTCAGAGGCGTCCTACTTGCCATGGTAATGTAAGTCTGATCTGACTTCTGCTAAAGGCAGAAGTCTAATCAGACTGAGTCTAAAGTAAAAAATACAGTACAGTACTGTATTATACAGACATCAGACCCACTGGATCTTCAAGAACCAAGTGGGTCTGGGTCCCAAAAAAATGTAAAAAAGGGGGAAAAAATAAAAGTAAAAAAACACATATCACTGAATAAAAATTAAAAAAAATAAAATACACTACACATATTAGGTATCGCCGCGTCCGTAAAAACCTTCTCTATAAAAATCTCATGACCTAACCCCTCAGGTGAACACCATAAAAAAAAATGGTCTAAAAAAAGGCATTTTTTTGTCACCTTACATCACAAAAAGTGTAATGCCAAGCATTCAAAAAGGAGCCCCTACATAAGACAATCGCCCCAAAAAATAAAAAAATATGGATCTCACACTATGGAGATATTAAAACATTTTTTCTAAAAGGCTGTTATTGTGTTAAAGTAAAATAACAAAAAAAAAGTATACATATTAAGTATCGCCATGTCCGTAAAAACCTTCTCTATAAAAATATCCCATAATCTAGAAGGAAGGAAGGGAAACATCATATGGTTTTTGGAAGGCAGATTTTGCTGGACTGTTTTTTTTTTTTACGCTATTTTAAGCCCTCCTGATGCACTCCTAGAGTAGAGACTCTATAAAAGTGACTCCATCTAAGAAAGTACACCCCTCAAGGTATTCAAAACTTATTTTTACAAACTTTGTTAACCCTTTGGGTGTTCCACAAGGGTTATTGGCAAATGGAGATGACATTTCAGAATTTCTATTTGTTACCTTGCCTCAAAAAAGTGCAATATAGAGCAACAAAAAATCATATTTACCCTAAAATAGTAACAACACAACTACCACCTTATCCCATAGTTTCCAAAATTGGGTCACTTTTTTGAAGTTTCTATTTTAGGGTTGCATCAGGGGGGCTTCAAATGGGACATGGTGTCAAAAAAACTGTCCAGTAAAATCTGCCTTCCAAACACCATATGGCGCTCCTTTCCCTCTACGCCCTGCCGTTTGGCCAAACAGCAGTTTACAACCACATATGGGATGTTTCTATAAACTACAGAATAAGTGTAATAAATATTGAGTTTTGTTTGGCTGTTAACCCTTGCCTGGTGACTTGTTAAAATGGATGAAAATGGAAAATTTTCCAAAAAATCTAAATTCTGAAATGTTATCTTCATTTGCCATTAACTCTTGTGGAACACCTAAAGGATTAACGACGTGTGTAAAATCAGTTTTGAATACCTTTAGGGGGGTTGTTTCTAGAATGGGGTCATTTTTGGGGGGTTTCTATTATGTAATCCTCACAAAGTGACTTCAAACCTGAACTGGTCCCTAAAAAGTGGGATTTTGAAAATGTCAGAAAAACTCAAAGATTTGCTTCTAAACTTCTAAGCCGTGTAATGTCCTAAAAAAATTAATTGTCATTCCCAAAATGATCCATACATGAAGTAGACAAATGGGGAATGTAAATTAATAACTTTTTTTGGCAGTATTACTATGTATTATAGAAGTAGAGAAAATGAAACTTGGAAATTTGCAAATTTTCAAAATTTTTGGTAAATTTGGTATTTTTTTATAAATAAAAATGATTTTTTTTACTCCATTTTACCAGTGTCATGAAGTACAATATGTGAAGAAAAAACAATCTCAGAATGGCCTGGATAAGTAAAAGCGTGTTATAGTTATTCACACATAAAGTAACACTGGTCAGATTTACAAAAAATGGCCTGGTCCTTAAGGTGAAATAATTTAAAGAGGCCCCATGTTGTTGTAGATGGGTCCAAATTGACAGAAGGCAAAGGAAAAAAAAGTAGGCGGGACAACAGTAAGTAGGCAATGCCAGTAATACCACAGTGAAGCACAAAATACTGTCCTAGCAAAACCAAATACCACAGTGCAGCACAAAATACTGCTGCGCTGCTGCAGTATTTAACTTTATCACCTCCTGAATATGGCAATACTGCTGAACTCAGGAGGGTACCCACAGCAACTGCCAGATACATAAGTAGCCGGTGCTTCTAACATTAGTTAATACTGAAAGCACCGCATAGTTTTGTACCTAGCCAGTGGCCATGAGGAGGGCTCAGGCTGGCCCTGGGTATCGACTCACCGGGAAATTTGCCTGTAGGTTCTATGAACAGTCCGCTCCCATAAATATATACATATCTATCTTATATTGTATATTTTACATGATTACAAATTTCATATAATGTTCAGTGATTTATCATTTATTTAACTTTTCTTAATATTACATGAAATAGATAAGATAACAAACTATATATTATGTAATAAATGCTGCAATAATATAAATAAGGCAATAATTGCTACAATTACAATTTCTGCCATTGAAATTATTAGGTGTACTTTACTTTAAAACTACAAAAACTAAAAAAAATATAGTAGTATTAGTAGTATCCAGCTACAGAGTTACCCTTACAAGCATCTGCTCTAAATTATTCAGCTCCCAGTCTAATCATTTATTTCAGTGACTACACAGTATTAAAGAGGAAACTGAGCTCAAGTCTCGCTTTTAATTATTTACCTTTGGTGGCCCTGCTTATAAAAAGAAAGATGCAGAGAGCAGCAATGAACAAAAAAAAAAAAAACTCTCTGTGTGTATAACTTTGTACAAGACAGACTTCAATTCTAAGGTACAGTCTGAACCAAATCAATAGTAGTATAATAATACTCAGCATGCTTTATAATTTTTATATCATTAGTCTTCATTTTCTGCTCCCCATGCATCAAAAACTTACAACGTGCTCGTAAAATTTATTTAGTATTCCATGAATTCCTAATCAGTTTCATTTCATAATGATTCAAAGCAGCTCTTGCCAGGGCCCTGGTGTCAAAAAATCAATAAAGCCAAACTCTTTTCCTGATGGCGGTTACAAGGGATCTATTGTAGGGGAATTATGATTTATGTCTGGGCTGCACTACAAGCAGCAGCAAGCGACACTCCTGCTCTCGGCTGAGATGTTCGCCAATAATGATTTATGCTTCAGTTTTTTCCCTTCCTCCTCTTCATAATAAAAGCTCTGTCAATATGTCTCTGTCAGCTAGTACTTCCATCGACTTACTGTATGGCAGATAAGCAGTTTTTACCACAGAAGACATCCACTGATTGACTAAGTTATTTGCACAGAGTGAGATATTCCATGTTATTATCACTTGTTTTAGTAGCTGATGCAATTTTACAGTTTTTGTAACACAAGAATTAGCACAGCAGGCTTCATCTAAAACTCTATGGGCAGTACAACTAAAAGTAATAATGAGAGAAAAGTGGCAACTAACGTATAATGTATATTGTAAAAATTAACACTTTTTCTACAACTGAAGATTGAGCTCTAGACACCGTGGCCGAAATTTAACTCATTAGTGGGTATAACTGGGTTTAAGCCATTTTTGCACAAATTAATTTTTGTGATGTCCTAATTTTTTTTAGTACTTTGGGTAAGGTTTAGTCTTACAGTAATAAAGAATTTATTACAGATGCACAAATCAGGAGGGAAAACATAGCAAGGTTTTCCTCGCTGTCCAATTTTAGACACAAGCCATTTAACCTGTATGTGTTTACAGTCATTTAACCCCTCAGATGCTGCAGCGAATAGCAACCATAACATCTGAGTGCTCAAAGGAAATGTGTCACCGAACATTTTATCTGCCACTTAAAATCAGTTTTTATTATCTGATTGCATATTATTTATTCTTTTCCCTGAACATGAGTATGGGGGCGGCCATCTTGCCTGAGCTCTTCTTAATAGCATTTAGAAAGCATTAAGAAAACTGCTTAAGGGCAGCCACATGGACCATAGACACAATAGTCTGAAGGGGACCTCTTTGACTTCGATGTGAGAGTTTTCAATATGCTCTGTGACCTGTGCAGAGGTCATTGTACAATGAAAGAACAGAATCGTTAATTTCTAACGATAATTTGTTTTCCCTTAGTCCTAACAGCAGCACAGATGGGGTTAACCACCCCCCGTGGACTGGCAGGACCGGCGGAATGTTTAATGAGCCCAAGACTAATAACTCAATTTAACAATTAAGTGTCTCCTTAAAAGGAGGAAGTCAACCCCCAGCCCACTGTGTTTATAGTAAGAAGAAAACTAGACTTACTAGGGTGGGAAATTTGTGTGCTGCTGTTAGGACTAAGGGAAAACAAATTATCGTTAGAAATTAACGATTCCCTTACGTCCTAACAGCAGCACAGATGGGGAGATAGCAAGAAGAAACCCCTAGGGAGGGCCTTCCTGCCTGGCAGAACTAAGAAAAGTCTGCCCAAAGGCCGAAAACTCAGCTAGACTGGCATCTAGTCTATAATGGGAGATGAATGTCGATTCAGAGCTCCAGGAGGCAGCTTTGCAAATCATGTTGAGAGGCAGAAGACTCCTCTCGGCAAAAGAAGTAGCCACAACTCTAGTAGAGTGGGCCTTCACGAATCCCGGAGAGTCCAGAGATTGTGGGAACAAGGGATTCCTTAATAGCCTCCTCAATCCACCGACTGATGGAAGGTTTGGATGCCTTACAGCCTTTAAACTTACCGGCAACAGGATTAGCATATTCTGATCTTTCCTGAACTCCTTGATCTATCCACATAGATCCGGAGACATCTCGAGACGTCCAGAGGATGTCTAGCAGGTTCCTAGGAGGAGGTGGTAGATGTCGACAGAACCGGGAGGAATATCACCTGGTTGATGTTCTGGAAGGAAGGAACTTTAGGCCTACAATACGGGAGGAATCTAAGAAAGTCCTGGTCATGTAAGAAAATGGTATAGGGCTCATGCTGAGAGAGCTTGAAGCTCAGAGACCCTCTTGGCCAAAGTCACTGTAAGGAGAAACACAAACTTCCAAGTGACGAACTTGATGTCCACCTCCTCTCACGGTTCAAAGGGGGGAGATGCTAACCCCCTGAGAACTACTGAAAAACCCATTGAAAAAAAGGGGTCTCAGTACTGTAGGCTTTAATCTTTCAGCTCCTCGAAGGAACCGTTTGATCAGCGGGTCCTGAGAAAAAAGCCTGTTAAGGCAAGCTGAGATGGCTGAAACTTGAACCTTCAGAGTAGAAGGGCAAGGCCTCTATCAAGGCCGTCTTGCAGGAACTGAAGGATAGCAGAGAGGGGCGGATCTGCAGACGCCACCTCAGTTGAGGTACAACAGGATGAGAATATCCTCATAATACAAGAGTAGGCTCTCTTAGTAGAGTCCGCTTTAGAATGAGACAGCGTTCTCAGGACCGACTCTGAAAGCCCTTCTATTCTGGGAAGGGACTGATCAACCTCCAGGCTGTCAGGTTGAATCTGTGCAGATCTGAGCAGAGGTGAGTGTCCCACGACACCAGGGTCTGCTGTGGGGGAGCCTCCAATATTGTCCTCGACTCAACTGGGTGAGCTAGGTAAACCAGGATCTCTTCGGCCAAAACAGTATGATGGCTATCACCGAGGCCTGATCCTGACGGATTTTCATCAATACCCTCGGTATCATGGAAAAGGGAGGGAAGATGTAAGCCAGCCTGAACCTCCAGGATATTGACAGAGCGTCTAACGCCAGGGGGTTGTCCTCCCTGTAAAGGGAGCAGAACCTCTCCACCTTGGCATTGAACCTTGTTGCCAAGAGATCCACCTCTGGCATACCCACTTGAGGACTATCTGCTTGATTCTCCGGATGTAAGGACCACTCCACCGACGGAAGACCGCGGCTCAGCCGCTATCATCTTGAGGGAGCCTTGGATGTGGATAGCAGATAAGTGGGAAGGTACAACTCTGCCTAATCCAGAATCACCCAGATCTCTGACAAGAGGGGAAGTGATCTTGTGCCTCCCTGCTGGTTGCTGTAAAGTACCGCAGTCACATTGTCTGACTGGACTTTCACCGTTTTGCCCCGGATCTGAGGGGCTAAGTGAAGGAGGGCTAGCCGGATAGCTTGAATCTCGCAGAGATTGGATGAAAGAAGCCACTCCAGAGGAAACCAGGTCCCGTGAACTGGAGAGTTGTCTAGGTGAGCGTCCCAGCCTACTTAGGACGCATCCGTAGTCAATATGACCCAGATTGGCTGGGTCATAGACTTCCCGTCTAAAAGATGGCACCACCATCTGAGGGAATACCGAGTTTGCCAAGTCAGGGAGCACAGGGAGTTTAGCCCAGCAGGGCTGCCATTCCATTAGGAGAGGACCTCCGACTGTAGAGGGCGGAGGTGCCATAGAGCTCAAGGGACTGCTTCTGCAGACGCTGACATGAGCCCCAACATCTTCATGAGAGTCCGGATTGGAACTCGCCGGGGAACGGAAAGGAACTTGCCGTGTTCTGAACCCGGAATCTTCTTTCTGGAGTCAACTGGAGCGACATCCCAGTAGAGTCGATTATGAAGCCTAGATATCTTACTGAAGTCGACGGGCTCACGTTCGACTTCTACCAGCTGATCCAACCTAGCTGTGGAACAGAAAGGAGATTGTTACCTGAAGAAGTTGGGTTAGGACCGCTAGAGCAGAGGCTTTCAAAGCCAGTCGTCCAGATAAGGAATGATGGTCAGTCCTTGAAGCCTCAAAGCCGCCACCACAGAACCACCTTGGTAAAAGTGTGAGGGGCAGAAAAAATGCCAAAGGGAAGGGCAACAAACAGAAGATGCCTGACGACACCGGACACCTGGACCATGATCCTGATATACTTCCTGGAACCAGGATGGATCGGGATGTGCAGATATGCATTCTTGAGGTCCAGGGTTGCCATCACGTCTCCAGGATTGACGACGTGAACTACTGACCTGATGGTTTCTACACGAAACTTCACCTTCCTTATAAATCGATTGAAATATCTCAGATCGATAATCATCCGGAGATCTCCTGAAGCTTTGGGAACCAGAAAAACTGGTGAATAGATCCCTAGGCCCCGTTCTCCTGCCGGAACCTCCTCCATAGCCCCTTTGCAAATGTAGTCCTGAATGTAGGCCTCTAGGATCGCCTCCTTGGCAGCTTGTAGAAGGTTGATCTTGACAAACCTGTCCAGAGGAAAAGAGGTGTTGTTGACTAAATAACCGTTGGAAATGATATTCAGGACCCAGGGATCCGAGATCTCTTGGATCCATTCTTCTCAGAAGTGGGAGAGACGACTCCCGACGGGTACATGAAGCTAAGAATGGGGAAGCTTATTGGCAGGACGGCAGGAGTAACGGGAATTAACCAAGAGCCTCGAAGAGGCCCGTAGTCAGGAGGTGGATTTTCCATCTTTGGCTCCTCCACGAGAGCACCTCAGCCTTTCGCTGTGCTCTCCAGTCACTACAAGAGCTTGTTTGCTGGCCAGACCTGCCACCGCGGTCTTGTCTGCCCTGCCCTCGAAATGACTGCTGGGGAAGGCTTTTCACCTTCTAGTCTGAAAGGCCCTCCATGATCTTATCTAGCTCCGAACCGAACAAACGGTTGGGCTCGAATGGAAGGCCATATAAGCTGTATTTTGAGGAATTATCAGCGACCTCAAGCCAAAATGGAATATGGGCCGCCGAACCCCAGGCCAAGCTATATATAGGCCCCTGACATTATTTGATAGTATTGTTACAGTGTGCCAAAGGCACACTTGGTCTCCCATGAGCCACAGACCTGCTGCTTAGCTTCAAGAGCAAGGATCTGTGTTTGGCCTCGCTCCCAGGACTTGCTTCACATCAACTTGAATTTGATCCAGGCGAGATCAGAGGAACGTAGAGACTTCAAAAGCCGATATGGCTGTGGAAGCGGAAGCCGCAGCTGCTGTAACACCCCGTCTTAGTTTGCACTCTGCAAGGGGGTCCTGCAGCTAGACCCATCGTCTGCAGGAACCAGAGTGCGCTTGGACAACTTGGCAATAGCCATGTCCACCTTGGGAATGGATCCCCACGAATCCACCAAGGGTTAAGCCATCGGGAACATGGATTTAACTTCTTTGTTAAAACCGGAGCTTTTCCAGGTTTTTTCCACTCTATATCATGACAGAGAGGAGGGTCTCATCCGCTTTGAAGACACGATGTGCCCGAGTAGCGGGAACGGGAGGCTCCCCACAGTCAACATCATGGTCCCCCGACCTGATGGACTTGAACAACTTCTGTGTCTTTCCAGGGGAGAAAACACAACGTCAGCTCCTCCTCATCCGAGGAGGAAGAGAAACTAAGGAGACCAAAAAGGTCTCCTTACCGGGAGGGAGGTCTCCATAGGGGCCTGGGCACGAATAGGAAGCCTTTCCATCCAGCAGGCCTATGACTCCTTTAACAGAGCCATTGATACACATCCTGCAAAGCAGGTTCACCAGAGGTCCAAACCTTCCCAAAAAATTCCCAAACGGTCTCCCAAACTGGTCTTAGCCCAGCCTTAAGCTGTTTAGCTTCTGCGATCTCACGAGTGCAGGTATGATCAGCTTACAATAACCTTTGACTGCTGCAATGGTAGCAGGATAGATGCTTCCTCTTGAAATCCACTTTCCTGCCTTCCGAATCCCGCGGAGAAGACATCACTGCGGGAAAAAAAGAGACAAATAAAACATTTGTAAACCACCTATCTGCGCAGGAAAGGTAGAAAAACAGACCGGAGGCAGCTGAGGAAAAAAACACCATAAGTGGAACAACACCAATTTTAGGACTCTGGGAGCTGGCTGAAAAAGCATATGCAGCCAGAGACTGAACTGGAGCACACAGCCTCCAAAAATAGGGGAAGGGGAGGGATAGCCAATCCACCCTTCCCCCAGTAAATCCTCCACACTGGAAGACGCATAAAAAAATCGTGCCCGTGAAAAAATCACGGCCGGATTACCCAGAGGTGATACAAAAGGAGAGTCCCCGTGTTACCTCCGGTAGATGGCGGCTCACAGGAACCGGGATCCTGGACCAAGGACGCCGCCAAAATACCCCAGCCAGGCGCACTGCGCGGGGCCGGCAGCAGAGAAGCTGCCGGCCAAACTGACAAGGTACCTAGGAAAAAAGGGCAACGCCGTTACCCAAACGAAAAGAAGGCTCCCCGCACTTTCCATAAGAAAGGGGGGAACAAACCGCCTAGTCCACCTGTCCAGGAGGACAGAAAAAAACACAGTGGGCTGGGGGTTGACTTCCTCCTTTTAAGGAGACACTTAATTGTTAAATTGAGTTATTAGTCTTGGTCTCATTAAACATTCCGCCAGTCCTGCCAGTCCACGGGGGCTGGTTAACCCCATCTGTGCTGCTGGTAGGACGTAAGGGAATAAATTTGCTTACAGAATTTTTTTTCTTTCCTTGAGTCCAAAGGCAAAACACACAAGGGGTTAATGTTTTGTTCCTCCCTTCTAGGACAGAAGACAAATCATTAGTAAATCAGCCTAATTAACTACCCCTATAAAGGAGTGCACACCCATTAGGCAAACAAGTTTTTTTTTGCAAGGAAAGACTTTATTAGGGAAGAAAATATGTGCTGCTTTCGGACTCAAGGAAAGATAAATATCGGTAAGCAAATGTATTCTTCCCTTATCGTCCTTCAGGCAGCACACACAAAAGGATATAAAAAGTAGTATTGAACAAAACAAGTGGGGAGTAGAAGTTGCAGCCTTAATAAGCACTTGTCTGTAAAGGCTGAATTGCAAGCAGCAGATACATCCAGTTTAGGCCTCTTTCACACGGCCGTAGTTGTCACATGCCCGGGGCATGGGCACCGACTGAGGGGCAGCCGCAGTGGATCGCAGTCCCGTTCACTTGAATGGGGCCTCGATCTGGCCGTTCCGCAAAAAGATAGGACATGTTCTATCTTTTTGCGGGACGGAAGTACGGAACACCACGGAAGCACTCTGTAGTGCTTCCGTAGCGTTCCATCATTCTTTTCCGCACCGTTCCGCATATCCGGATTTGCGGACCCATTGAAATGAATGGGTCCGCATCTGTGATGCAGAATGGCCACAGAATGGTGCCCATGTATTGCGGATCCGAAAATGCAGTCTGCAATACGGGCACAGGGCTCATACGTTTGTGTGAAAGAGGCCTTATAATGTTTTTGTAAAGGTGCATGAAGACTATGCAGCATTCCCTTTCGTCCTAACAAGCAGCACAAGTGGGGATTTGCCCCTGTGAAGCTGGTCAGGACAGGCGGAATTTTATTGAACAGAAAAAAAATTCTGCCAAGTATCCTAATAAATAATTAATTAACTAATGCCCAACCCTATATAACCCGTCCCCTGTCTGGACGGGGTCGCTTTTTTTATTGTCCTGTGGTCTGACGGACAGGCTAGTCTCCGCACTTGAGTCTCCCCTTTTTGGGCTAAATAAGTTTATTTTTGTTGTTTTAATTTCTACTTTGTCTTTGCAGGTTCCAGGGGCTTTTAATAGCCCTAGCATCTACCACCTCCGGCTGGGTTACAAGCCTGCGGTATCGTTCCAGCGAGGGTGAAGGCATTAGGAGGGGTAGAGGACACGGTCGTGGAAACTGCAGGGCTCAACCATGACTCTCGGCGGCCCTTCAGTTCCCCGTCCCCACCCCTCACAGTTCTAGACCAAAGCCTTTGTTTCAATCCCCCAGTTGGGGGTCATTTAGGTTTGTACAAAGATTTTTGGAATCAAAAAATTCCAGACCCATGGGTGTTAAATAGTGTTGAGCGTGAATATTCGAATAGCAAATTTAAATCGCGAATATCGGCACTTCGCTAATTCGCGAATATTTCGAATATAATGCTATATATTCGCAAATTCGAATATTCGTTTTTTTTTTTTTTTTTTTTAACGTTGTTCCCACTTCCCAAAAGCATTTATTCTTACATGTCCGAGGACTCCATGCTCCCCTCCCGCTCCAGTCAGTGCCCGTCTGCCAAGTGCCAACTTCCTCTGCGCATGGAGCGTCCCCATCACCATGGGAACGCCTCCATGCTAGAATGTACTGTCGGATTTGAGAATCACGGTTATCTAGACCATGGTAAAAGTTGGATGCGCAATGCGAGTAAACTTACTAAAATTACTCGCATTGCGCGTCCAACTTAATTTTGTGTATAGTCAACGTTCCTAATGGTAGGGGGTACTTGGGTTGCTAGACTTAACGAATATACAGAATATAGCGCTATATTCGTATTCATCATATTCGTTAATTCTAGCAAGCAAGGCAACTAAGTTGGATGCGCAATGCGAGTAATTTAAGTAAGTTTACTCGCATTGCGCATCCAACTTAGAGCATGGAATAGGCTTTAGGCATAGGCAACTACTATTGCCATTAGGAAAGTTGTCTAAGTTGGATGCGCAATGCGAGTAAACTTACTTAAATTACTCGCATTGCGCATCCAACTTATTTCTGTGTATAGGCAACGTTCCTATTGGTTGGCTTGCTAGACTTAACGAATATAGAGAATATCGCGCTATATTCGTATTCGTCATATTCGTTTATTCTAGCAAGCCAACCATTGTTAGGATGTTGCCTATACACAGAACTAAGTTGGATGCGCAATGCCAGTAATTTGAGTAAGTTTACTCGCATTGCGCATCTAACTTACAGCGGGGTATATTGTCAATAATCGTTCATTCTATCAAGACAACCAATAGGAAGTTGCCTAAGTTGCATTCGCAATATGCACATGGTGTTTCTATCGCGAGAATCGCATTGAAATATTCGTGTGAGCCTATACGGGCGTGGCTTTGTCTTGCGAGTTTGTTGACAGGTGGAAGGTTGAATCGCAGTGCAATACTCGTGTGTGATGCACATGAAAATGGTCTCAAGCAATTTTAAAGAAGTCGAGGAAGATCTCCTGATCACTGTAAGTAATTCCACATTACAGCACTGTATTACATATGACAGGCTTGTTATTTCAATGTATTTGTACAAATTCTCATTTTTTCTTGCTTCAGTGCATATTAACCCTGTCAAAGCCAGAGGTTTTTTTGTTAGGCTCTTATTTCGCTCACTGCCTTCAAAGAGCCATCACTTTTTTATTTGCCTGTTCACATCGCCATATGAGGGCTTGTTTTTTGCGGGACAAGTTGTTCTTTCTAACTCCGCCATTTAATATTGCATAAGATGTATTCGGAAGCCAAACAAAATGCAAAATGTACAAAAATTGCAAAATAAAAGCAATGCCACGCCAGTTTTACGGATTTGTAACCCCTTAAGGACACATGACACAACTGTACATCATGTATAGTTCCAATCACCGCTACACGGCGGGCGGTGATCAGAACTGGGAGCCTGCTGAAATCAATCAGCAGGCACCTTGGGACAATGTGCCGGGGGGTCAATTCAGACCTGCGGTTTGCGGCTTTTTCATGTAATTGGGCGGCAGGTGCGGTGGCTATCGGGTCACCGTGCTGCTGTAATGGGGACCCGATAGCAGGGAAGGCCTGCGTCCGCATATCTACATAGACAGTGGTCTACTTTTGCTACCAACACGCCCATTTTCCAAACAGTCCTCAGAGCGGTATCAGTCTGATGAAGGCTGTATTGTGGCCGAAACGTCACACGCATGTATATGATTTACCGCACTTCTGATTAAAAGAAACTTATCTTCAACGCATAAACTGGAGTTTATTTCCTTCTTGATACTAAGGGGTGGGAACCCGACCTCCAGTAGCGCACCTCCAAAGAGTGCCACAACCGCCAGATGACGTACAGCTATGTCATTGGGCGTGAAGGGGTTAATGATAGGTGCACTAAGTATTGTTAAGACATCACACCACTATGTCTGGTAGCATGTATGTATGGACACATTGGACAGCTGAGAAACATCTCTCATATGCACAATGCACATCCATTTTCCTGCCTCACAGTGCATACCCCACATTGTATACTCCACACCGTATACCCCACAGTGCATACCGCACATTGTATACTCCACACTATATACCCCACACCGTATACCCCACAGTGTATATCCCTCCACACACACACATAGTCTTTGGATTCTAATATGCGTCTGGTTGGTCAGGAAAAGTAATGTTTGACCGCCATTATTTGCTGGTTCATTTAGCGTTACCCAGGGTGCACCATGTGGAGGCGGACCAGCTGTACACCCCATACTGTACCGTCGCCTCACTAGACGGGTACATCTCTCCTCTGATGGCCAATATCCGATTGCTCATACCCAACACACATACAATTTAAATATAATTCGATTGTATAACTGTAACATTAAATCTAATGTTTTACTTTCAAACACTCAAACATTTTTTGTTGTGTTGAGATGATGACATTAATTTCTAATACTTTTATTTGACAAATTTGGGATTATATGGTTGCATTTTTATCCTGCAGCGAATGCTTGAGATGAAGTACGACACCACCAGGTCCCACTTGGAGAAGCAGCGGATCCTGAGGAGGATCGGTTATGAGCTTTATCGTGACCACAATGCCACACACAAGAGGATGGCCATTATAAAAAAGTGGTCCAACCTGAAGAGGAGACATCAGGATCGGATAACTGAGATCCGAAACAAAATCTGCCCAGGTACAATGCTTACATGACTCTTGTATCTTTCAGCAACACTCTGTAATGTATAGATACAGTTATGCTTTATGAAGTTTTTATAACTTAAGAAAATGTTGCCATTATAGGGGATTCCCGTCCCCTCAGTCCGCTGCAGGCCTTCAAAAAAGGCAGTAGCGGTGGAGGAGGTGTTAGAGGAGGAGGAGCAGGAGCAGGCAGGATGCTCTGCCCCTACCCCACAGCATGAGGATGCCAGACCCTCAGACCATCCCGGTTCTCATGAGGAGAATGAGGAGGAAGAGCTGGTGACCACCCCCCGCCAGGAGGGTAAATAATATGTGTTGTGGGTGTTTTAACTTAGTCACTGGTGTCAGTTTATTCCAGAAAACCATAACAAACATGTTAAATATTTATCATTTAACCCCTTCATGCTTTCTGATATAACTGTACGACCAAATAACAAGTGACTTGCTGCATTTTGACGTACGGCCACGCCCAAACTGCTCCTGATGCTGTGACACTATAAAGTGTCACAGCCCCGGAGTCTCCGCTCTCCCCAGAAGCAGACACAAGTGGTAAGCCGGCAAGGGACCAATCAGAGTGTTCCCTTGCTCGTAAGCGCTCCGATTGTTTTCTCTCTGCAGACTAACCAATCGTAGCGCAGCACTTTAAAAAAAAGCCTGTTTAAGGCCAGACACATCTATGTGGTTGAGAGGAAGAAAGCTCCCTCTCTCTTCCATCTTGCCGTCACTGCTTCCGCAACGGCAAGATGGTTGCCATGGCACCCGGACGCCTTACAAAGGCGTCCTAGTTGCCATTTACCTAAGGCCGATCAGACCCAGAGGTCTGATCAGCCTTAGTGTAAGTGTGGCACTGACTACACAGTGTATTACAATAGATGACTATTGCAATGCACTGTGTAGTGATCAGACCCATTGGATCTTCAGGATGCAGATCGGTTTTGATAAATAGAAAATAGATATATAAAAAAAATAAAAAATAAAAATTGAAAGACAAAAAAGACTAAATTTTTTTTTTTAAAGAAGAATAAATTAGAAATCGTCTTCTCATATATATTCATTTATGTAATCTAAAAATTACATAAATAATATAGTGCACATAATTGGTATAGCCGCATCCGTAAAAAGCAGCTCTATAACAATATAGCGTGTTCTTACCCCTTTGGAAAATCCCATACAAATATTTTTTTTAAAAACTGTCAAAAACAGACATATTTTATACAGTATACATATTTTGTAACGTTCCATGACATAAATTCCAAACCCAAGCGATCAAAAAGACATATGCACCCCAAAATAGTACCAATCAAACAGTCAACTGATCCCACAATTTACTCTATTGAAATATTCCTAAGTAAAGAACTATATAACTGATTGCGATTTTAATGGCCAGCTCCTTTATACACAAATCAATAAAAGTTATTTAATCTGATTTTAATATAATTTTTTTTTTGGCAGTAATAAAAGAAATGAAAAAGAAAATAATTATGCTGCAGCGGGAGCACTCCAGGAGAATGAGGGCTTTGCAGCTGAAGATCAGCCAAGAAATGAAGGCCATGGAGGAGTGGCATCAGAAGGCCATAACGGAGCTGATCAACCAGCATGATGTCCTGAAAGCCCTGCCTTAGTTTTATTTAATTTTTTATTTTATGTTTCTTTAAACAATTGTTTTATATTTTATTTATAAAGTTTGGTTTGGTTTTAAATCTTTTTTGGTTTTCTGTTTTATTTCAACAACTCTGGTTACATTAAGGCAATTTTTTTCCATCCAAAACTCATCAGTATGATGACATACAGCAGCCGCTGGTACATGGAAATTTGGTAGTATAAGGCCTACACAGAACTCATAGTGGTGAGGATAATAGCAGCAGTCTTTGTTAACGGTGGGGCCTTAGAATAAATAAAGTTATCAGTAAGAATTACACCATAACATAACATTATAAAAAACTGAAATCACGCGTCATAACTCAGAAAAAACTATTTATTAACAAAATAAAAAAGGCCTCTATGGGAACATTGTGAGTTGGGAAAGTAGCTCCTCTGCATTTTCTGCATCCCTTTACGGTGCTTTTTGGCCATCTCCTAGCTGATGATGACCCGGCATTGCCCTTTAAGAGTGACCACCCCTTTAAGAGAGACATGTACTTAAAAAAATAAAGTATGCAAAGTAATATTCTTGCATTGGGGTATATACAGCTTAGGCCTCTTTCACACTTGCGTTGTGAGGATCCGGCGTGCACTTCCGTCGCAAGAAATGCCCGCCGGATCTGTCACAACGCAAGACAACAGAAAGCATTGGAATACTGATCAGTCTTCAATATGCTTTCAGGTAACCATGGCAGCCAGGACGCTACTAAAGTCTCGGCTGCCATAGTAAGTAGTGGGGAGCCGGGGGAGCAGATACTTACAGTCCGTGCGGCTCCCGGGGTGCTCCACAATGACGTCAGAGAGCCGTACGCGCATGGATCATGTGATCCATGCGATCATGTGATCCATGCTCATGGGGCGCTCTGACATCATTGTGGAGGGCCCCCGGACTCGGTAGCCGCACAGATGGTAAGTATACTTCTCCCCTGCCTCCCCACTACACTTTACCATGGCAGCCGGGACTTTAGCGTCCTGGCTGCCATGGTGACCATTCACAAAAGCTAAACGTCGGATCCGGCGATGTGCCGAAACGACGTTTAGCTTAAAGCCGGATCTGGATAAATGCTTTTCAATGGCCATTAATTCCGGATACTTCTTTCCGGCATGCCTTCAGGATTTGGGTCCAGAGCAAAATCCGCATCATGCTGCGGATTTTGCTACGGCAAAAAAAGTCTCAGTACTGAACGGAAGACATCATGACGCATCCTGAACGGATTTCTCTCCATTCAGGATGCATTGGGATTATCCTGAACAGTATCTTTCCGTCCTAGAGCCTCGAGGACGGAACTCTAGGACAGAAAGATAAAACGCCAGTGTGAAAGAGCCCTTACTTCACTATTGTTTGGCTATGGCTATCTAGAACTAACAAATATGCCGTGATCTTCGTCATTCTAGCAAGCCAACCATTTAGGGTTTAGAGTATATGTTCGCATTGCGAATTCAACTTAGAACTGGGTTCCTAATGGTTGTATTGCTAGAATGTAACGAAGATCGAGAATTCAGTCTTCGTTAATTTATATTCTAGCAATAAAACCATTAGGAACTCAGCTCTAAGTTGTAATCGCAATGCGAATAATACTTAAAATTATTAATCGCTTTGCGAATCCATTTGATGCCTCTATTTGATTATATATGACGGTTGACTATGACTACCACCAACGTTCTGCTGCCTCCGAGGCAAGATATCTGAACCCCCCCAGGGGCCATTAGGGCGTTTTTGATAGAAAACGCATCAAAAACGCATATGCGTTTTTATCATTTTTTTTTTTAAATTTTATTTCATTTTTTTGTGTATTTTGCAACATTTGGTTGCATATTTACATTTGGTATAGGCAAGGCAAATATGGTAGCCTAGAATTCAGTGTTTCCCAAACAGTGTGCCTCTAGCTTTTGCTAAACTACAACTCCCAGCATGCCCGGACAGCCTTTGGCTGTGCAGGCATGCTTGGAGTTATAGTTTCGCAACAGCTGGAGGCACACTGGTTGGGAAACACAGGTCTAGATCATTACTCTGCACAAATCTATATTCAGCTATATGGCTTAGAAAATATGCTGTCAAACAATGATCCTAGGTTTTGGTATAGACACATGATCTAGACTACCATATTTGCCTATACCAAATGTAAATATGCAACCAAATGTGGCAAAATACACAAAAAAATAAACCAAAAAATGAAAAAATTATAAAAACTCAGATGCGTTTTTGATGCGTTTTTGATGCGTTTTCTATATATATATCTTGCTTTGGAGGCAGCAGAACGTTGGTGGTAGTCACAGTCAACCGTCATATACAATCAAATAGAGGCATCAAATGGATTTGCAAAGTGATTAATAATTGTAAGTATTATTCACATTGCGATTCCATCTTAGAGCTGAGTTCCTAATGGTTGTATTGCTAGAATATAATGAAGATTGAGAATATAGCGCTATATTCTCAATCTTCGTTATATTCTAGCAATACAAGAACCATTAGGAACCCAGCTCTAAGTTCAATTCGCAATGCGATTAATATAACCTGTATTACTCGCATTGCGATTACAACTTAGAGCTGAGTTCCTAATGGTTGTATTGCTAGAATATAACGAAGATAACGAATATAGCGCTATATTATCAATCTTCGTTATATTCTAGCAATACAACCATTAGGAACTAAGCTCTAAGTTGAATTCGCAATGCAATTAATGCAGGTTATATTAATCGCATTGGGGATTCAACTTAGATATGAGTTCCTAATGGTTGTATTGCTAGAATATAACGAAGATTGAGAATATAGCGCTATATTCGTGATATTCGTTATCTTCGTCAATTTAGCAATACAAGTTACAACCATTAGGAACTCAGCAGCTCTAAGTTTAATTCGCAATGCGAATATAAATTCACGTAACATTCGCAATATATAGAATAATGACGAATATTCGATTTCGACGAATATTCGCGAAATATCGCGAAATCGAATATGGCAACTCCCGCTCATCACTAGTGTTAAAGGTGATAACATTGGGCTACAGAATCAAATTTATTTCCCTATCTCCGGAGAGGTTCATCCTGACGAGGGTTTTAACTCCCATCAGACAGTTAGTCCTGGAGGACTCTGTACTGCAATACACACTGAAGGGGCCGTTAGAAGAGCTTCCTCCTCGCGAGCGGGGTGGCGGAGTTTATTCTCGCATTTTTCCTGTCCCAAAGCCATCAGGTGAGTTGCGTATGATTATCGACCTATGCTACCTAAATCGCTTCATCAGGAAAAAGCATTTTCGGATGGCAACCATTCAGTTTTAAACATCCTGAACCCAGGAGATATGATGGCAACTATAGATCTGAAGGATGCTTACCTTCATGTTTAGAGATGAACGAACACCTGGATGTTCGGGTTCAAGAAGTTCGGCTGAACTTCCCGAAAATGTTCGGGTTCGGGATCTGAACTCGACCCGAATTTAATCTCGAACCCAAACCCCATTTCAGTTATTTCGGCCCAGCACCCAGACAGAGGAGAGAGGACCCACAGCAAGGAATCATGCGTCATATCACCCACCACTGGAGAATGCCACTTTCAGTTATTTCGGCCCCTGCACCCAGACAGAGGAGAGAGGTCCCACAGCAAGGAATCATGCGTCATATCACCCACCACTGGAGAAGGCCACTTTCAGTTATTTTGGCCCAGCACCCAGACCGAGGAGAGAGGTCCCACAGCAATGAATCATGCGTCATTTCACCCACCACTGGAGAAGGCCACTTTCAGTTATATCGGCTCAGCACAAAGAACGAGGATACAGGTCCCACAGCAAGGAATCATGCGCCATATAACCCATCACTGGAGAAGGCCACTTTCAGTTATTTTGGCCCCAGCACCCAGACAGAGGAGAGAGGTCCCACAGCAAGGAATAAGGCGTCATATCACCCACCACTGGAGGAGGCCACTTTCAGTTATTTCGGCCCAGCACCCAGACAGAGGAGAGAGGACCCACAGCAAGGAATCATGCGCCATATCACCCACCACTGGAGAAGGCCACTTTCAGTTATTTCGGCCCCAACACCCAGACAGAGGAGAGAGGTCCCACAGCAAGGAATAAGGCGTCATATCACCGACCACTGGAGAAGGCCACTTTCAGTTATTTCGGCCCAGCACCCAGGCAGAGGAGAGAGGTCCCACAGCAAGGAATCATGCGTCATATCACCCAAAACTGGAGAAGGCCACTTTCAGTTATTTCGGCCCAGCACCCAGACCGAGGATACAAGTCCCACAGCAAGGAATCATGCGTCATATCACCCACCACTGGAGAAGAGCACTTTCAGTTATTTCGGCCCAGCACCCAGACCGAGGAGAGAGGTCCCACAGCAATGAATCATGCGTCATTTCACCCAACACTAGAGAAGGCCACTTTCAGTTATTTCGGCCCTAGCACCCAGACAGAGGATAGAGGTCCCACAGCAAGTAACCATGCGTCATATCACCGACCACTGGAGAAGGCCACTTTCAGTTATTTCGGCCCAGCACCCAGGCAGAGGAGAGAGGTCCCACAGCAAGGAATCATGTGTCATATCACCCAAAACTGGAGAAGGCCACTTTCAATTATTTCGGCCCAGCACCCAGACCGAGGATACAAGTCCCACAGCAAGGAATCATGCGTCATATCACCCACCACTGGAGAAGAGCACTTTCAGTTATTTCGGCCCAGCACCCAGACCGAGGAGAGAGGTCCCACAGCAATGAATCATGCGTCATTTCACCCACCACTAGAGAAGGCCACTTTCAGTTATTTCGGCCCTAGCACCCAGACAGAGGATAGAGGTCCCACAGCAAGTAACCATGCGTCATATCACCCACCACTGGAGAAGGCCACTTTCAGTTATTTCGGCCCAGCACCCAGACAGAGGAGAGAGGTCCCACAGCAAGGAATAAGGCGTCATATCACCCACTGAAGAAGGCCACTTTCAGTTATTTCGGCCCAGCATTGAGACCGAGGAGAGAGGTCCCACAGCAAGTAACCATGCGTCATATCACCCACCACTGGAGAAGGCCACTTTCAGTTATTTCGGCCCAGCACCCAGACAGAGGAGAGAGGTCCCACAGCCAGAAATAAGGTGTCATATCACCCACTCGAGAAGGCCACTTTCAGTAATTTCGGCCCAGCACGAAGACCGAGGAGAGAGGTCCCAACGCAAGGAATCATGCGTCATTTCACCCACCACTGGAGAAGGCCACTTTTAGTTATTTCGGCCCAGCACCAAGACGAGGAGTGAGGTCCCACAGCAAGGAATCATGCGTCATATCACCCAACACTGGAGAAGGCCACTTTCAGTTATTTCGGCCCCTGCACCCAGACAGAGGAGAGAGGTCCCACAGCAAGGAATCTTGCGTCATATCATCCACCACTGGAGAAGGCCACTTTCAGTTATTTCGGCCCAGCACCAAGACCGAGGATACAGGTCCCACAGCAAGGAATCATGCGTCAAATCACCCACCACTGGAGAAGGCCACTTTCAGTTATTTTGGCCCCAGCACCCAGACAGAAGAGAGAGGTCCCACAGCAAGGAATAATGCATCATATCACCCACTGGAGAAGGCCACTTTCAGTTATTTCGGCCCAGCATCAAGACCGAGGAGAGAGGTCCCACAGCAATGAATCATGCGTCATTTCACCCACCACTAGAGAAGGCCACTTTCAGTTATTTCGGCCCCAGCACCCAGAAAGAGGAGAGAGGTCCCACAGCAAGGAATCATGCGTCATATCACCCACCACTGGAGAAGGCCACTTTCAGTTATTTCGGCCCCAGCACCCAGACAGAGGAGAGAGGTCCCACAGCAAGGAATCATGCGTCATATCTCCCACCACTGGAGAAGGCCACTTTCAGTTATTTCGGCCCCAGCACCCAGACAGAGGAGAGAGGTCCCACAGCAAGGAATCATGCGTCATATCACCCACCACTGGAGAAGGCCACTTTCAGTTATTTCGGCCCAGCACTCAGACCGAGGAGAGAGGTCCCACAGCAAGGAATCATGCGTCATTTCACCCACCACTGGAGAAGGCCACTTTCAGTTATTTCGGCCCCAGCACCCAGACAGAGGAGAGAGGTCCCAGAGCAAGGAATCATGCGTCATTTCACCCACCACTGGAAAAGGCCACTTTCAGTTATTTCGGCCCAGCAACAAGACAGAGGATACAGGTCCCACAGCAAGGAATTATGCGTCTTATCACCCACCACTGGAGAAGGCCACTTTCAGTTATTTCGGCCCCAGCACCCAGACAGAGGAGAGAGAGGTCCCACAGAAAGAAATTAGGCATCATATCACCCACCACTGGAGAAGGCCAATTTCAGTTATTTTGGCCCCAGCACCCAGACAGAGGAGAGAGGTCCCAGAGCAAGGAATTATGCGTCATATCACCCACCACTGGAGAAGGCAACTTTCAGTTATTTCGGCCCCAGCACCCAGACAGAGGAGAGAGGTCCCATAGCAAGGAAACAAACGTCATATCTTCCACCACTGGAGAAGGCCACTTTCAGTTATTTCGGCCCCTGCACCCAGACAGAGGAGAGAGGTCCCACAGCAAGGAATCATGCGTCATATCACCCACCACTGGAGAAGGCCACTTTCAGTTATATCGGTCCAGCACCCAGACCGAGGATACAGGTCCCACAGCAAGGAATCATCCGTCATATCACCCAGCACTGGAGAAGGCCACTTTCAGTTATTTCGGCCCAGCACCCAGACAGAGGAGAGAGGACCCACAGCAAGGAATCATGCGTCATATCACCCACCACTGGAGAATGCCACTTTCAGTTATTTCGGCCCCAGCACCCAGACAGAGGAGAGAGGTCCCAGAGCAAGAAATCATGCGTCATATCACCCACCACTAGAGAAGGCTATTTTCAGTTATTTCGGCCCCAGCACCCAGACAGAGGAGAGAGGTCCCAGAGCAAGGAATCATGCATCATATCACCCACCACTGGAGAAGGCCACTTTCAGTTCTTTCGGCCCAGCACCAAGACCGAGGATACAGGTCCCACAGCAAGGAATCATGCGTCAAATCACCAACCAAAGGAGAAGACCACTTTCATTAATTTCGGCCCCGGCACCCAGACAGAGGAGAGAGGTCCCACAGCATCGATTCATGCGTCAAATCACCCACCACTAGAGAAGGCCACTTTTAGTTATTTCGGCCCAGCACCAAGACCGAGGAGAGAGGTACCACAGCATGGAATCATGCGTCATATCACCCACCACTGGAGAAGGCCACTTTCAGTTATTTTGGCCCCTGCACCCAGACATAGGAGAGAGGTCCCACAGCAAGGAATCATGCGTCATATCACCCACCACTGGAGAAGGCCACTTTCAGGTATTTTGGCCCAGCACCCAGACCGAGGAGAGAGGTCCCACAGCAATGAATCATGCGTCATTTCACCCACCACTGGAGAAGGCCACTTTCAGTTATATCGGCTCAGCACCCAGACCGAGTATACAGGTCCCACAGCAAGGAATCATGCGCCATATCATCCATCACTGGAGAAGGCCACTTTCAGTTATTTTGGCCCTAGCACCCAGACAGAGGAGAGAGATCCCACAGCAAGGAATAAGGCGTCATATCACCCACCACTGGAGGAGGCCACTTTCAGTTATTTCGGCCCAGCACCCAGACAGAGGAGAGAGGACCCACAGCAAGGAATCATGCGCCATATCACCCACCACTGGAGAAGGCCACTTTCAGTTATTTCGGCCCCAGCACCCAGACAGAGGAGAGAGGTCCCACAGCAAGGAATAAGGCGTCATATCACCCACCACTGGAGAAGGCCACTTTCAGTTATTTCGGCCCAGCACCCAGGCAGAGGAGAGAGGTCCCACAGCAAGGAATCATGCGTCATATCACCCACCACTGGAGAAGGCCACTTTCAGTTATTTCGGACCAGCACCCAGACCGAGGATACAAGTCCCACAGCAAGGAATCATGCGTCATATCACCCACCAATGGAGAAGAGCTCTTTCAGTTATTTCGGCCCAGCACCCAGACCGAGGAGAGAGGTCCCACAGCAATGAATCATGCGTCATTTCACCCACCACTAGAGAAGGCCACTTTCAGTTATTTCGGCCCTAGCACCCAGACAGAGTATAGAGGTCTCACAGCAAGTAACCATGCGTCATATCACCCACCACTGGAGAGGGCCACTTTCAGTTATTTCGGCCCAGCACCCAGACAGAGGAGAGAGGTCCCACAGCAAGGAATAAGGCGTCATATCACCCACTGAAGAAGGCCACTTTCAGTTATTTCGGCCCAGCATTGAGACCGAGGAGAGAGGTCCCACAGCAATGAATCATGCGTCATTTCACCCACCACTAGAGAAGGCCACTTTCAGTTATTTCGGCCCCAGCACCCAGACAGAGGAGAGAGGTCCCACAGCCAGAAATAAGGCGTCATATCACCCACTGGAGAAGGCCACTTTCAGTAATTTCGGCCCAGCACCAAGATCGAGGAGAGAGGTCCCAACGCAAGGAATCATGCGTCATTTCACCCACCACTAGAGAAGGCCACTTTTAGTTATTTCGGCCCAGCACCAAGACGAGGAGTGAGGTCCCACAGCAAGGAATCATGCGTCATATCACCCAACACTGGAGAAGGCCACTTTCAGTTATTTCGGCCCCTGCACCCAGACAGAGGAGAGAGGTCCCACAGCAAGGAATCTTGCGTCATATCACCCACCACTGGAGAAGGCCCATTCAGTTATTTTGGCACAGCACCCAGACCGAGGAGAGAGGTCCCACACCAATGAATCGTGCGTCATTTCACCCACCACTGGAGAAGGCCACTTTCAGTTATATCGGCTCAGCACCCAGACCGAGGATACAGGTCCCACAGCAAGGAATCATGCACCATATCACCCATCACTGGAGAAGGCCACTTTCAGTTATTTCGGCCTCAGCACCCAGACAGAGGAGAGAGGTCCCACAGCAAGGAATAAGGCGTCATATCACCCACCACTGGAGAAGGCCACTTTCAGTTATTTCGGCCCAGCACCCAGACAGAGGAGAGAGGACCCACAGCAAGGAATCATGCGTCATATCACCCACCACTGGAGAAGAGCTCTTTCAGTTATTTTGGCCCAGCACCCAGACCGAGGAGAGAGGTCCCACAGCAATGAATCATGCATCATTTCACCCACCACTAGAGAAGGCCACTGTCAGTTATTTCGGCCCAGCACCCAGACAGAGGAGAGAGGTCCCAGAGCAAGGAATCATGCGTCATATCACCCACCACTGGAGAAGGCCACTTTCAGTTATTTCGGCCCAGAACCAAGACCGAGAGACAGGTCCAACACCAGGGAATCATGCGTCAAATCACCCACCACTGGAGAAGGCCACTTTCAGTTATTTCGGCCCAGCACCCAGACAGAGGAGAGAGGTCCCACAGCAAGGAATCATGCGTCATATCACCCACCACTGGAGAAGGCCACTTTCAGTTATTTCAGCCCCAGCACCCAGACAGAGGAGAGAGGTCCCACAGCAAGGAATCATGCGTCATATCACCCACCACTGGAGAAGGCCACTTTCAGTTATTTCGGCCCAGCACCCAGTCAGAGGATACAGGTCCCACAGCAAGGAATCATGCGTCATATCACCCACCACTTGAGAAGGCCACTTTCAGTTATTTCGGCCCAGCACCCAGACCGAGGAGAGAGGTCCCACAGCAAGGAATCATGCGTCATATCACCCACCACTGGAGAAGAGCTACTTTCAGTTATTTCGGCCCAGCACCCAGACCGAGGAGAGAGGTCCCACAGCAATGAATCATGCGTCATTTCACCCACCACTAGAGAAGGCCACTTTCAGTTATTTCGGCCCTAGCACCCAGACAGAGGATAGAGGTCTCACAGCAAGGAACCATGCGTCATATCACCCACCACTGGAGAAGGCCACTTTCAGTTATTTCGGCCCAGCACCCAGACAGAGGAGAGAGGTCCCACAGCAAGGAATAAGGCGTCATATCACCCACTGAAGAAGGCCACTTTCAGTTATTTCGGCCCAGCATCGAGACCGAGGAGAGAGGTCCCACAGCAATGAATCATGCGTCATTTCACCCACCACTAGAGAAGGCCACTTTCAGTTATTTCGGCCCCAGCACCCAGACAGAGGAGAGAGGTCCCACAGCCAGAAATAAGGCGTCATATCACCCACTGGAGAAGGCCACTTTCAGTAATTTCGGCCCAGCACCAAGATCGAGGAGACAGGTCCCACACGCAAGGAATCATGCGTCATTTCACCCACCACTAGAGAAGGCCACTTTTAGTTATTTCGGCCCAGCACCAAGACCGAGGATGAGGTCCCACAGCAAGGAATCATGCGTCATATCACCCAACACTGGAGAAGGCCACTTTCAGTTATTTCGGCCCCTGCACCCAGACAGAGGAGAGAGGTCCCACAGCAAGGAATCTTGCGTCATATCACCCACCACTGGAGAAGGCCCATTCAGTTATTTTGGCACAGCACCCAGACCGAGGAGAGAGGTCCCACACCAATGAATCGTGCGTCATTTCACCCACCACTGGAGAAGGCCACTTTCAGTTATATCGGCTCAGCACCCAGACCGAGGATACAGGTCCCACAGCAAGGAATCATGCACCATATCACCCATCACTGGAGAAGGCCACTTTCAGTTATTTCGGCCCCAGCACCCAGACAGAGGAGAGAGGTCCCACAGCAAGGAATAAGGCGTCATATCACCCACCACTGGAGAAGGCCACTTTCAGTTATTTCGGCACAGCACCCAGACAGAGGAGAGAGGACCCACAGCAAGGAATCATGCGTCATATCACCCACCACTGGAGAAGAGCTCTTTCAGTTATTTTGGCCCAGCACCCAGACCGAGGAGAGAGGTCCCACAGCAATGAATCATGCATCATTTCACCCACCACTAGAGAAGGCCACTGTCAGTTATTTCGGCCCAGCACCCAGACAGAGGAGAGAGGTCCCAGAGCAAGGAATCATGCGTCATATCACCCACCACTGGAGAAGGCCACTTTCAGTTATTTCGGCCCAGAACCAAGACCGAGGATACAGGTCCAACACCAGGGAATCATGCGTCAAATCACCCACCACTGGAGAAGGCCACTTTCAGTTATTTCGGCCCCAGCACCCAGACAGAGGAGAGAGGTCCCACAGCAAGGAATAAGGCGTCATATCACCCACCACTGGAGAAGGCCACTTTCAGTTATTTCGGCCCCAGCACCCAGACAGAGGAGAGAGGTCCCACAGCAAGGAATCATGCGTCATATCACCCACCACTGGAGAACGCCACTTTCAGTTATTTCGGCCCAGCACCCAGTCCGAGGATACAGGTCCCACAGCAAGGAATCATGCGTCAAATCACCCACCACTTGAGAAGGCCACTTTCAGTTATTTCGGCCCAGCACCCAGACCGAGGAGAGAGGTCCCACAACAATGAATCATGCGTCATTTCACCCACCACTACAGAAGGCCACTGTCAGTTATTTCGGCCCCAGCACCCAGACAGAGGAGAGGGGTCCCAGAGCAAGGAATCATGCGTCATATCACCCACCACTGGAGAAGGCCACTTTCAGTTATTTCGGCCCAGTACCAAGACCGAGGATACAGGTCCCACAGCAGGGAATCATGCGTCAAATCACCCACCACTGGAGAAGGCCACTTTCAGTTATTTCGGCCCCAGCACCCAGAAAGAGGAGAGAGGTCCCACAACAAGGAATAAAGCGTCATATCACCCACTGGAGAAGGCCACTTTCAGTTATTTCGGCCCAGCATCAAGACCGAGGAGAGAGGTCCCACAGCAATGAATCATGCGTCATTTCACCCACCACTAGAGAAGGCCACTTTCAGTTATTTCGGCCCCAGCACCAAGACAGAGGAGAGAGGTCCCAAAGCATGGAAGAAGGCGTCATATCACCCACCACTGGAGAAGGGCATTTTCAGTTATTTCGGCCCAGCACCCAGACCGAGGATACAGGTCCCACAGCAAGGAATCATGCGTCATATCACCCACCACTGGAGAAGGCCACTTTCAGTTATTTCGGCCCAGCACCCAGACCGAGGATACAGGTCCCACAGCAAGGAATCATGCGCCATATCACCCACCACTGGAGAAGGCCACTTTCAGTTATTTTGGCCCCAGCACCCAGACAGAGGAGAGAGGTCCCACAGCAAGGAATAAGGCGTCATATCACCCACCACTGGAGAAGGCCACTTTCAGTTATTTCGGCCCAGCACCCAGACAGAGGAGAGAGGTCCCACAGCAAGGAATCATGCGTCATATCACAAACCAATGGAGAAGGCCACTTTTAGTTATTTCGGCCCAGCACCCAGACCGAGGATACAGGTCCCACAGCAAGGAATCAAGCGTCATATCACCCACCACTGGAGAAGGGCACTTTCAGTTATTTCGGCCCAGCACCCAGACCGAGGAGAGAGGTCCCACAGCAAGGAATCATGCGTCATATCACCCACCACTGGAGAAGGCCACTTTCAGTTATTTTGGCCCCAACACCCAGACAGAGGAGAGAGGTCGCACAGCAAGGAATAATGCGTCATATCACCCACTGGAGAAGGCCACTTTCAGTTATTTTGGCCCAACATTGAGACCGAGGAGAGAGGTCCCACAGCAATGAATCATGCGTCATTTCACCCACCACTAGAGAAGGCCACTTTCAGTTATTTCGGCCCCAGCACCCAGACAGAAGAGAGAGGTCCCACAGCAAGGAAAAATGCATCATATCACCCACTGGAGAAGGCCACTTTCAGTTATTTTGGCCCAGCACCAGGACCGAGGAGAGAGGTCCCACAGCAATAAATCATGCGTCATTTCACCCACGACTAGAGATGGCCACTTTCAGTTATTTCAGCCCCAGCACCCAGATAGAGGAGAGAGGTCCCACAGCAAGGAATCATGCGTCATATCACCCACCACTGGAGAAGGCCACTTTCCGTTATTTCGGCCCCAGCACCCAGACAGAGGAGAGAGGTCCCACAGCAAGGAATTATGCGTCATATCACCCACCACTGGAGAAGGCCACTTTCAGTTATTTCGGCCCAGCACCCAGACCGAGGAGAGAGGTCCCACAGCAATGAATCATGCGTTATTTCACCCACCACTAGAGAAGGCCACTTTCAGTTATTTCGGCCCCAGCACCTAGACAGAGGAGAGAGGTCCCAGAGCAAGGAATCATGCGTCATATCACCCACCACTGGAAAAAGCCACTTTCAGTTATTTCGGCCCAGCACCAAGACCGAGGATACAGGTCCCACAGCAAGGAATCATGCGTCATATCACCCACTGAAGAAGGCCACTTTCAGTTATTTCGGCCCAGCATTGAGACCGAGGAGAGAGGTCCCACAGCAATGAATCATGCGTCATTTCACCCACCACTGGAGAAGGCCACTTTCAGTTATTTCGGCCCCAGCACCCAGACAGAGGAGAGAGGTCCCACAGCAAGGAGTAAGGCGTCATATCACCCACTGGAGAAGGCCACTTTCAGTTATTTCGGCCCAGCACCAAGACCGAGGAGAGAGGTCCCACAGCAAGGAATAATGCGTCATTTCACACACCACTAGAGAAGGCCACTTTTAGTTATTTCGGGCCCAGCACCCAGACCGAGGATACAGGTCCCACAGCAAGGAATCATGCGTCATATCACCCATCACTGGAGAAGGCCACTTTCAGTTATTTTTCGGGCCCAGCACCCAGACAGAGGAGAGAGGTCCCACAGCAAGTAATCATGCGCCATATCATCCACCACTGGAGAAGGCCACTTTCAGTTATTTCGGCCCCAGCACCCAGACAGAGGAGAGATTTCCCACAGCAAGGAATAAGGCGTCATTTCACCCACCACTAGAGAAGGCCACATTCAGTTATTTAGGCCGCAGCACCCAGACAGAGGAGAGAGGTCCCACAGCAAGGAATAAGGCATCATATCACCCACCACTAGAGAAGGCAACATTCAGTTATTTTGGCCCCAGCACCCAGACAGAGGAGAGAGGTCCCACAGCAAGGAATAAGGCATCATATCACCCACCACTGGAGAAGGCCACTTTCAGTTATTTCGGCCCAGCACCCAGACCGAGGAGAGAGGTCCCACAGCAATGAATCATGCGTCATGTCACCCACCACTGGAGAAGGCCACTTTCAGTTATTTCGGCCCTGCACCCAGTCCGAGGATACAGGTCCCACAGCAAGGAATCATGCGTCAAATCACCCACCACTGGAGAAGGCCACTTTCAGTTATTTCGGCCCAGCACCCAGACCGAGGAGAGAGGTCCCACAACAATGAATCATGCGTCATTTCACCCACCACTAGAGAAGGCCACTGTCAGTTATTTCGGCCCCAGCACCCAGACAGAGGAGAGGGGTCCCAGAGCAAGGAATCATGCGTCATATCACCCACCACTGGAGAAGGCCATTTTCAGTTATTTCGGCCAAGCACCAAGACCGAGGATACAGGTCCCACAGCAGGGAATCATGCGTCAAATCACCCACCACTGGAGAAGGCCACTTTCAGTTATTTCGGCCCCAGATCCCAGAAAGAGGAGAGAAGTCCCACAGCAAGGAATAAAGTGTCATATCACCCACTGGAGAAGGCCACTTTCAGTTATTTCGGCCCAGCATCAAGACCGAGGAGAGAGGTCCCACAGCAATGAATCATGCGTCATTTCACCCACCACTAGAGAAGGCCACTTTCAGTTATTTCGGCCCCAGCACCAAGACAGAGGAGAGAGGTCCCACAGCAAGGAATAAGGCGTCATATCACCCACTGGAGAAGGGCACTTTCAGTTATTTCGGCCCATCACCCAGACCGAGGATACAGGTCCCACAGCAAGGAATCATGCGTCATATCACCCACCACTGGAGAAGGCCACTTTCAGTTATTTCGGCCCAGCACCCAGACCGAGGAGAGAGGTCCCACAGCAATGAATCATGCGTTATTTCACCCACCACTAGAGAAGGCCACTTTCAGTTATTTGGGCCCCAGCACCCAGACAGAGGAGAGAGGTCCCAGAGCAAGGAATCATGCGTCATATCACCCACCACTAGAGAAGGCCACATTCAGTTATTTAGGCCGCAGCACCCAGACAGAGGAGAGAGGTCCCACAGCAAGGAATCATGCGTCATATCACCCACCACTGGAGAAGGCCACTTTCAGTTATATCGGCCCAGCACCCAGACCGAGGATACAGGTCCCACAGCAAGGAATCATCCGTCATATCACCCAGCACTGGAGAAGGCCACTTTCAGTTATTTCGGCCCAGCACCCAGACAGAGGAGAGAGGACCCACAGCAAGGAATCATGCGTCATATCACCCACCACTGGAGAATGCCACTTTCAGTTATTTCGGCCCCAGCACCCAGACAGAGGAGAGAGGTCCCAGAGCAAGAAATCATGCGTCATATCACCCACCACTAGAGAAGGCTATTTTCAGTTATTTCGGCCCCAGCACCCAGACAGAGGAGAGAGGTCCCAGAGCAAGGAATCATGCATCATATCACCCACCACTGGAGAAGGACACTTTCAGTTATTTCGGCCCAGCACCAAGACCGAGGATACAGGTCCCACAGTAAGGAATCATGCGTCAAATCACCAACCACTGGAGATGGCCACTTTCAGTTATTTCGGCCCCGGCACCCAGACAGAGGAGAGAGGTCCCACAGCATCGATTCATGCGTCAAATCACCCACCACTGGAGAAGGCCACTTTCAGTTATTTCGGCCCAGCACCAAGACCGAGGAGAGAGGTCCCAACGCAAGGAATCATGCGTCATTTCACCCACCACTAGAGAAGGCCACTTTTAGTTATTTCGGCCCAGCACCAAGACCGAGGAGAGAGGTACCACAGCATGGAATCATGCGTCATATCACCCACCACTGGAGAAGGCCACTTTCAGTTATTTCGGCCCCTGCACCCAGACAGAGGAGTGAGGTCCCACAGCAAGGAATCATGCGTCATATCACCCACCACTGGAGAAGGCCACTTTCAGTTATTTTGGCCCAGCACCCAGACCGAGGAGAGAGGTCCCACAGCAATGAATCATGCGTCATTTCACCCACCACTGGAGAAGGCCACTTTCAGTTATATCGGCTCAGCACCCAGACCGAGGATACAGGTCCCACAGCAAGGAATCATGCGCCATATCACCCACCACTGGAGAAGGCCACTTTCAGTTATTTCGGCCCCAGCACCCAGACAGAGGAGAGAGGTCCCACAGCAAGGAATAAGGCGTCATATCACCCACCACTGGAGAAGGCCACTTTCAGTTATTTCGGCCCAGCACCCAGACAGAGGAGAGAGGTCCCACAGCAAGGAATAAGGCGACATATCACCCACTGAAGAAGGCCACTTTCAGTTATTTCGGCCCAGCATTGAGACCGAGGAGAGAGGTCCCACAGCAATGAATCATGCGTCATTTCACCCACCACTAGAGAAGGCCACTTTCAGTTATTTCGGCCCCAGCACCCAGACAGAGGAGAGAGGTCCCACAGCCAGAAATAAGGCGTCATATCACCCACTGAAGAAGGCCACTTTCAGTTATTTCGGCCCAGCATTGAGACCGAGGAGAGAGGTCCCACAGCAATGAATCATGCGTCATTTCACCAACCACTAGAGAAGGCCACTTTTAGTTATTTTGGCTCAGCTTGAAGACGAGGAGTGAGGTCCCACAGCAAGGAATAAGGCGTCATATCACCCAACACTGGAGAAGGCCACTTTCAGTTATTTCGGCCACTGCACCCAGACAGAGGAGAGAGGTCCCACAGCAAGGAATCTTGCGTCATATCACCCACCACTGGAGAAGGCCACTTTCAGTTATTATGGCACAGCACCCAGACCGAGGAGAGAGGTCCCACAGCAATGAATCATGCGTCATTTCACCCACCACTGGAGAAGGCCACTTTCAGTTATATCGGCTCAGCACCCAGACCGAGGATACAGGTCCCACAGCAAGGAATCATGCACCATATCAAACATCACTGGAGAAGGCCACTTTCAGTTATTTCGGCCCCAGCACCCAGACAGAGGAGAGAGGTCCCACAGCAAGGAATAAGGCGTCATATCACCCACCACTGGAGAAGGCCACTTTCAGTTATTTCGGCCCAGCACCCAGACAGATGAGAGAGGACCCACAGCAAGGAATCATGCGCCATATCACCCACCACTGGAGAAGGCCACTTTTAGTTATTTCGGCCCCAGTACCCTGACAGAGGAGAGAGGTCCCACAGCAAGGAATAAGGCGTCATATCACCCACCACTGGAGAAAGCCACTTTCAGTTATTTCGGCCCAGCACCCAGACCGAGGATACAGGTCCCACAGGAAGGAATCATGCGTCATATCACCCACCACTGGAGAAGGGCACTTTCAGTTATTTCGGCCCAGCACCCAGTCCGAGGATACAGGTCCCACAGCAAGGAATCATGCGTCAAATCACCCACCACTGGAGAAGGCCACTTTCAGTTATTTCGGCCCAGCACCCAGACCGAGGAGAGAGGTCCCACAGCAATGAATCATGCATCATTTCACCCACCACAAGAGAAGGCCACTGTCAGTTATTTCGGCCCAGCACCAAGACCGAGGATACAGGTCCAACACCAGGGAATCATGCGTCATATCAACCACTGAAGAAGGCCACTTTCAGTTATTTCGGCCCAGCATTGAGACCGAGGAGAGAGGTCCCACAGCAATGAGTCATGCGTCATTTCACCCACCACTGGAGAAGGCCACTTTCAGTTATTTCGGCCCAGCACCAAGACCGAGGAGAGAGGTCCCACAGCAAGGAATAATGCGTCATTTCACACACCACTAGAGAAGGCCACTTTTAGTTATTTCGGGCCCAGCACCCAGACCGAGGATACAGGTCCCACAGCAAGGAATCATGCGTCATATCACCCACCACTGGAGAAGGCCACTTTCAGTTATTTTTCGGGCCCAGCACCCAGACAGAGGAGAGAGGTCCCACAGCAAGTATTTATGCGCCATATCATCCACCACTGGAGAAGGCCACTTTCAGTTATTTCGGCCCCAGCACCCAGACAGAGGAGAGATTTCCCACAGCAAGGAATAAGGCGTCATTTCACCCACCACTAGAGAAGGCCACATTCAGTTATTTAGGCCTCAGCACCCAGACAGAGGAGAGAGGTCCCACAGCAAGGAATAAGGCATCATATCACCCACCACTGGAGAAGGCCATTTTCAGTTATTTCGGCCCAGCACCCAGACCGAGGAGAGAGGTCCCACAGCAATGAATCATGCGTCATATCACCCACCACTGGAGAAGGCCACTTTCAGTTTTTTCGGCCCTGCACCGAGTCCGAGGATACAGGTCCCACAGCAAGGAATCATGCGTCAAATCACCCACCACTGGAGAAGGCCACTTACAGTTATTTCGGCCCAGCACCCAGACCGAGGAGAGAGGTCCCACAACAATGAATCATGTGTCATTTCACCCACCACTAGAGAAGGCCACTGTCAGTTATTTCGGACCCAGCACCCAGACAGAGGAGAGGGGTCCCAGAGCAAGGAATCATGCGTCATATCACCCACCACTGGAGAAGGGCACTTTCAGTTATTTCGGCCCAGCACCCAGACCGAGGATACAGGTCCCACAGCAAGGAATCATGCGCCATATCACCCACCACTGGAGAAGGCCACTTTCAGTTATTTTGGCCCCAGCACCCAGACAGAGGAGAGAGGTCCCACAGCAAGGAATAAGGCGTCATATCACCCACCACTGAGAAGGCCACTTTCAATTATTTCGGCCTAGCACCCAGACAGAGGAGAGAGGTCCCACAGCAAGGAATCATGCGTCATATCACCCACCACTGGAGAAGGCCACTTTTAGTTATTTCGGCCCAGCACCCAGACCGAGGATACATGTCCCACAGCAAGGAATCATGCGTCATATCACCCACCACTGGAGAAGGCCACTTTCAGTTATTTCGGCCCAGCACCCAGACCGAGGAGAGAGGTCCCACAGCAAGGAATCATGCGTCATATCACCCACCACTGGAGAAGGCCACTTTCAGTTATTTTGGCCCCAACACCCAGACCGAGGAGAGAGGTCCCACAGCAAGGAATATGGCGTCATATCACCGACTGGAGAAGGCCACTTTCAGTTATTTTGGCCCAACATTGAGACCGAGGAGAGAGGTCCCACAGCAATGAATCATGCGTCATTTCACCCACCACTAGAGAAGGCCACTTTCAGTTATTTCGGCCCCAGCACCCAGACAGAAGAGAAAGGTCCCACAGCAAGGAATAATGCATCATATCACCCACTGGAGAAGGCCACTTTCAGTTATTTCTTCCCAGCACCAAGACCGAGGAGAGAGGTCCCACAGCAATGAATCATGCGTCATTTCACCCACGACTAGAGAAGGCCACTTTCAGTTATTTCAGCCCCAGCACCCAGACAGAGGAGAGAGGTCCCACAGCAAGGAATCATGCGTCATATCACCCACCACTGGAGAAGGCCACTTTCAGTTATTTCGGCCTCAGCACCCAGACAGAGGAGAGAGGTCCCACAGCAAGGAATCATGCGTCATATCACCCACCACTGGAGAAGGCCACTTTCAGTTATTTCGGCCCAGCACCCAGACAGAGGAGAGAGGTCCCACAGCAATGAATCATGCGTTATTTCACCCACCACTGGAGAAGGCCACTTTCAGTTATTTCGGCCCCAGCACCCAGACAGAGTAGAGAGGTCCCAGAGCAAGGAATCATGCGTCATATCACCCACCACTGGAAAAAGCCACTTTCAGTTATTTCGGCCCAGCACCAAGTCCGAGGATACAGGTCCCACAGCAAGGAATCATGCGTCAAATCACCCACCACTGGAGAAGGCCACTTTCAGTTATTTCGGCCCCAGCACCCAGACAGAGGAGAGAGGTCCCACAGCAAGGAGTAAGGCGTCATATCACCCACTGGAGAAGGCCACTTTCAGTTATTTCGGCCCAGCACCAAGACCGAGGAGAGAGGTCCCACAGCAAGGAATAATGCGTCATTTCACACACCACTAGAGAAGGCCACTTTTAGTTATTTCGGGCCCAGCACCCAGACCGAGGATACAGGTCCCACAGCAAGGAATCATGCGTCATATCACCCACCACTGGAGAAGGCCACTTTCAGTTATTTTTCGGACCCAGCACCCAGACAGAGGAGAGAGGTCCCACAGCAAGTAATCATGCGCCATATCACCCACCACTGGAGAAGGCCACTTTCAGTTATTTCGGCCCCAGCACCCAGACAGAGGAGAGATTTCCCACAGCAAGGAATAAGGCGTCATTTCACCCACCACTAGAGAAGGCCACATTCAGTTATTTAGGCCGCAGCACCCAGACAGAGGAGAGAGGTCCCACAGCAAGGAATAAGGCATCATATCACCCACCACTAGAGAAGGCCACATTCAGTTATTTAGGCCGCAGCACCCAGACAGAGGAGAGAGGTCCCACAGTAAGGAATAAGGCATCATATCACCCACCACTGGAAAAGGCCACTTTCAGTTATTTCGGCCCAGCACCCAGACCGAGGAGAGAGGGCCCACAGCAATGAATCATGCGTCATTTCACCCACCACTAGAGAAGGCCACTTTCAGTTATTTCGGCCCCAGCACCCAGACAGAGGAGAGAGGTCCCACAGCAAGGAATCATGCGTCATATCACCCACCACTGGAGAAGGCCACTTTCAGTTATTTCGGCCCCAGCACCCAGACAGAGGAGAGGTTCATTCAACTTTGGGTTGCACCGCAAGTTCATGGTAAAGTTAAAAAATGAGGATTCAATACAGAGGTGCCCCGGAGTATAAAAATACATGGTTGAGGGGGAGGCAGTTATAAATGTCTATTCTGCACAAGGGAGGCACAGGTCCTGTGGGATCCATGCCTGGTTCATTTTTATGAACGTCAGCTTGTCCACGTTGGCTGTGGACTGGCGGCTGCGTTTGTCAGTAATGACGCCCCCTGCCGTGCTGAATACACGTTCAGACAAAATGCCAACTATCCTCCCAAGGAGGAGGAAGAGGCCGAGGCAGCAGCAGAAGAGGGAGCAGGGGGGAGCCAGAGTGAGTTCCTTGCTTTTATGGTGTTTACCCCACTGCAGTTCATGCTTTGCATGTAGATGCCTGGTCATGCAGGTTGTGCTAAGGTTCAGAACGTTAATGCCTCGCTTCAGGCTCTGATGGCACAGCGTGCAAAACACTCGATTCTTTTCGTCAGCACATTGTTTAAAGAAGTGCCATGCTAGGGAACTCCTTGAAGCTGCCTTTGGGGTGCTCGGTCCCTGGTGGCGGTGGCCAGTAGCAGGAGAACTCTCTTTGAGGCGGCTGTTCTGCTTTTGCCCCCTGCTCCCTCTTTTGCTACGCTGTTGGCTCGGTCTCACCACTTCCTCTTCCTCTGAACTATGAAAGTCAGTGGCACAACCTTCATTCCATGTGGGGTCTAGGACCTCATCGTCCCCTGCATCGTCTTCCACACAGTCTTCCTCCCTGACCTCCTGTTCGGTCTGAACACTGCAGAAAGACGCAGCAGTTGGCACTTGTGTTTAGTCATCATCAGAGACGTGCGGACTGCGATGAGATGGTATTCCCATGTCCCCTAACCACAAAACATCAGTGGTTGTGCATCAGTGCATTCTATGTCTTCCACCACTGGGGAAGGGCTAGGTGGATTCACTTGGGAAACCCTGCCAGCAGAGTCTTCAAACAGCATAAGAGACTGCTGCATAACTTGAGGCTCAGACAGTTTCCCTGATATGCATGGGGGTGATGTGACAGACTGATCGGCTTGGTTTTCAGGCGCCACCTGTGCGCTTTCTGCAGAAGACTGGGTGGGAGATAATGTTGTGAACGTGCTGGATCCACTGTCAGCCACCCAATTGACTAGCGCCTGTAGCTGCTCAGGTATTACCATCCTTAGAACGGCATTGGGCCCCACCAAATATCGCTGTAAATTCTGGCGGGTACTAGAACCTGAGGTAGTTGGTTCAATAGGACGTGTGGCTGTGGCAGAATGGCCACGTCCTCTCCCAGCACAAGAGGGTACACTAACAACAACCACCACGACCACGTCCGCGTCCCTTACTAGATGTTTTCTTCATTGTTACCGTTCACCAAGCACCACAATAAGGAAAAAAATATGTGGCCCAATGTATTGATTTCAAATTCAGGCCTTTTTTTACAGGCACCTAACACTATCTGCCTATTTATGTAGCGTATTACACTAATACAGGCACAGCAGTAACCACTGATTTAGGGGATTATCTCTTTTAGATCTAGTATTTAGGCCCTGGATGAAAGGTATCCTTTTATGGACAGATTTAAACTAGGCCTGCAACAGCTGGAACACCAGATTCAGGGTATTGCTATTTTGGCAATTGAATTTCACCCCAGAACAAAATATATAATTTGCAGGACACTATGAACCTTGGCCAGCCACAGCTGAAACCACTGATTTATGGTATTGCTATTTTGGCAATTCAATTTCACCAGAGAACAAAATATATGCTTTGCAGGACACTATGAAACTTGGCCAGCCACAGCTGAAACCACTGATTTATGGTATTGCTATTTTAGCAATTGAATTTCACCCCAGAACAAAATATATGTTTTGGCGGACACTATTATAGTTTGCAAGCCAGTGCTGGGACACCAGATTTAGGCGATTGCTATTTTGGCAGTTGAATTTGAACCCAGAAAAAAATATATGTTTTAGTGGACACTATTATAGTTTGTCAGCCACAGCTGAAACCACTGATTTATGGTATTGCTATTTTGGCAATTGAATTTCACCCCAGAACAAAATATATCCTTTGCAGGAGACTATGAAACGTGGCCAGCCACAGCTGAAACCACTGATTTAGGGTATTGCTTTATTGGCAATTGAATTTCACCCAAGAACAAAATATATCCTTTGCAAGGAACTATGAAACTTGGCCAGCCACCGCTGAAACCACTGATTTATGGTATTGCTATTTTGGCAATTGAATTTCACCCCAGAACAAAATATATCCTTTGCAGGACACTATGAAACTTGGCCAGCCGCAGCTGAAACCACTGATTTATGGTATTGCTATTTTGGCAATTGAATTTCACCCCAGAACAAAATATATGTTTTGGCGGACACTATTATTGTTTGCCAGCCACTGCTGGGACACCAGATTTATGGTATTAGTATTTTGACAATTGAATTTCACCCCAGAACAAAATATATGTTTTGGCGGACACTATTATAGTTTGCCAGTCACTGCTGTGAAACCAGATTTATGGTATTGCTATTTTGGCAATTGAATTTCACCCCAGAACAAAATATATGTTTTAGCGGACACTATTATAGTTTGCCAGTCACAGCTGTGAAACCAGATTTATGGTATTGCTATTTTGGCAATTGAATTTCACCCCAGAACAAAATATATGTTTTGGCGGACACTATTATAGTTTGCCAGCAAGTGCTGGGACAACCAGATTTAGGGGATTGCTATTTTGGCAGTTGAATTTCACCCCAGAACAAAATATACCCTGTTACGGACAGATTTAAACTAGGCCTGCAACAGCTGGAACACCAGATTCAGGGTATTGCTATTTTGGCAATTTAATTTCACCCCAGAACAAAATATATGTTTTGTCGGACACTATTATAGTTTGCCAGCCACAGCTGAAACCACTTATTTATGGTATTGCTATTTTGGCAAATGAATTTCACCCCAGAACAAAATATATCCTTTGCAGGACAGATTTAAACTAGGCCTGCAAAAGCTGGAACTACCAGATTAAGGGTATTGCTATTTTGGCAATTGAATTTCACCCCAGAACAAATTATATCCTTTGCAGGACACTATGAAACTTGGCCAGCCGCAGCTGAAACCACTGATTTATGGTATTGCTATTTTGGCAATTGAATTTCACCCCAGAACAAAATATATGTTTTGGCGGACACTATTATTGTTTGCCAGCCACTGCTGGGACACCAGATTTATGGTATTAGTATTTTGACAATTGAATTTCACCCCAGAACAAAATATATGTTTTGGCGGACACTATTATAGTTTGCCAGTCACTGCTGTGAAACCAGATTTATGGTATTGCTATTTTGGCAATTGAATTTCACCCCAGAACAAAATATATGTTTTAGCGGACACTATTATAGTTTGCCAGTCACAGCTGTGAAACCAGATTTATGGTATTGCTATTTTGGCAATTGAATTTCACCCCAGAACAAAATATATGTTTTGGCGGACACTATTATAGTTTGCCAGCAAGTGCTGGGACAACCAGATTTAGGGGATTGCTATTTTGGCAGTTGAATTTCACCCCAGAACAAAATATACCCTGTTACGGACAGATTTAAACTAGGCCTGCAACAGCTGGAACACCAGATTCAGGGTATTGCTATTTTGGCAATTTAATTTCACCCCAGAACAAAATATATGTTTTGTCGGACACTATTATAGTTTGCCAGCCACAGCTGAAACCACTTATTTATGGTATTGCTATTTTGGCAAATGAATTTCACCCCAGAACAAAATATATCCTTTGCAGGACAGATTTAAACTAGGCCTGCCAAAGCTGGAACTACCAGATTAAGGGTATTGCTATTTTGGCAATTGAATTTCACCCCAGAACAAATTATATCCTTTGCAGGACACTATGAAACTTGGCCAGCCACAGCTGAAACCACTGATTTATGGTATTGCTATTTTGGCAGTTGAATTTCACCCCAGAACAAAATATATGTTTTGGCGGACACTATTATTGTTTGCCAGCCACTGCTAGGACACCAGATTTATGGTATTAGTATTTTGACAATTGAATTTCACCCCAGAACAAAATATATGTTTTGGCGGACACTATTATAGTTTGCCAGTCACTGCTGTGAAACCAGATTTATGGTATTGCTATTTTGGCAATTGAATTTCACCCCAGAACAAAATATATGTTTTAGCGGACACTATTATAGTTTGCCAGTCACAGCTGTGAAACCAGATTTATGGTATTGCTATTTTGGCAATTGAATTTCACCCCAGAACAAAATATATGTTTTGGCGGACACTATTATAGTTTGCCAGCAAGTGCTGGGACAACCAGATTTAGGGGATTGCTATTTTGGCAGTTGAATTTCACCCCAGAACAAAATATACCCTGTTACGGACAGATTTAAACTAGGCCTGCAACAGCTGGAACACCAGATTCAGTTATTATGGCACAGCACCCAGACCGAGGAGAGAGGTCCCCAGCAATGAATCATGCGTCATTTCACCCACCACTGGAGAAGGCCACTTTCAGTTATATCGGCTCAGCACCCAGACCGAGGATACAGGTCCCACAGCAGGAATCATGCACCATATCAAACATCACTGGAGAAGGCCACTTTCAGTTATTTGGCCCCAGCACCCAGACAGAGGAGAGAGGTCCCACAGCAAGGAATAAGGCGTCATATCACCCCACCACTGGAAGGCCACTTTCAGTTATTTCGGCCCAGCACCCAGACAGATGAGAGGTCCACAGCAAGGAATCATGCGTCATATCACCCCACCACTGGAGAAGGCCACTTTCAGTTATTTAGGCCCCAGCACCCAGACAGAGGAGAGGTCCCACAGCAAGGAATAAGGCGTCATATCACCCACCACTGGAGAAAGGCCACTTTCAGTTATTTCGGCCCAGCACCCAGACAGAGGATAGAGGTCCCACAGGAAGGAATCATGCGTCATATCACCCACCACTGGAGAAGGCCACTTTCAGTTATTTCGGCCCAGCACCCAGTCCGAGGATACAGGTCCCAGCAAGGAATCATGCGTCAAATCACCCACCACTGGAGAAGGCCACTTTCAGTTATTTCGGCCCAGCACCCAGACCGAGGAGAGAGGTCCCACAGCAATGAATCATGCATCATTTCACCCACCACAGAGAAGGCCACTGTCAGTTATTTGGCCCAGCACCAAGACCGAGATACAGGTCCAACACCAGGGAATCATGCGTCATATCAACCACTGAGAAGGCCACTTTCAGTTATTTGGCCCAACATTGAGACCGAGAGAGAGAGGTCCCACAGCAATGAGTCATGCGTCATTTCACCCACCACTGGAGAAGGCCACTTTCAGTTATTTCGGCCCAGCACCAAGACCGAGGAGAGGTCCCACAGCAAGGAATAATGCGTCATTTCACACACCACTAGAGAAGGCCACTTTTAGTTATTTCGGCCCAGCACCCAGACCGAGGATACAGGTCCCACAGCAAGGAATCATGCGTCATATCACCCACCACTGGAGAAGGCCACTTTCAGTTATTTTTCGGCCCAGCACCCAGACAGAGGAGAGAGGTCCCACAGCAAGTATTTATGCGCCATATCATCCCACCACTGGAGAAGGCCACTTTCAGTTATTTCGGCCCAGCACCCAGACAGAGGAGAGATTTCCCACAGCAAGGAATAAGGCGTCATATCACCCACCACTGGAGAAGGCCACATTCAGTTATTTAGGCCTCAGCACCCAGACAGAGGAGAGAGGTCCCACAGCAAGGAATCATGCGTCATATCACCCACCACTGGAGAAGGCCACTTTCAGTTATTTCGGCCCAGCACCCAGACCGAGGAGAGGTCCCACAGCAATGAATCATGCGTCATATCACCCACCACTGGAGAAGGCCACTTTCAGTTATTTCGGCCCTGCACCGAGTCAGAGGATACAGGTCCCACAGCAAGGAATCATGCGTCAAATCACCCACCACTGGAGAAGGCCACTTACAGTTATTTCGGCCCAGCACCCAGACCGAGGAGAGAGGTCCCACAACAATGAATCATGTGTCATTTCACCCACCACTAGAGAAGGCCACTGTCAGTTATTTCGGACCCAGCACCCAGACAGAGGAGAGGGGTCCCAGAGCAAGGAATCATGCGTCATATCACCCACCACTGGAGAAGGCCACTTTCAGTTATTTCGGCCCAGCACCAAGACCGAGGATACAGGTCCCACAGCAAGGAATCATGCGTCAAATCACCCACCACTGGAGAAGGCCACTTTCAGTTATTTCGGCCCCAGAACCCAGAAAGAGGAGAGAGGTCCCACAGCAAGGAATAAAGCGTCATATCACCCACTGGAGAAGGCCACTTTCAGTTATTTCGGCCCAGCATCAAGATCGAGGAGAGAGGTCCCACAGCAATGAATCATGCGTCATTTCACCCACCACTAGAGAAGGCCACTTTCAGTTATTTCGGCCCCAGCACCAAGACAGAGGAGAGAGGCCCCACAGCAAGGAATAAGGCGTCATATCACCCACTGGAGAAGGGCACTTTCAGTTATTTCGGCCCAGCACCCAGACCGAGGATACAGGTCCCACAGCAAGGAATCATGCGCCATATCACCCACCACTGGAGAAGGCCACTTTCAGTTATTTTGGCCCCAGCACCCAGACAGAGGAGAGAGGTCCCACAGCAAGGAATAAGGCGTCATATCACCCACCACTGGAGAAGGCCACTTTCAATTATTTCGGCCCAGCACCCAGACAGAGGAGAGAGGTCCCACAGCAAGGAATCATGCGTCATATCACCACCACTGGAGAAGGCCACTTTCAGTTATTTGGCCTAGCACCCAGACCGAGGATACATGTCCCACAGCAAGGAATCATGCGTCATATCACCCACCACTGGAGAAGGCCACTTTCAGTTATTTCGGCCCAGCACCCAGACCGAGAGAGAGGTCCCACAGCAAGGAATCATGCGTCATATCACCCACCACTGGAGAAGGCCACTTTCAGTTATTTTGGCTAACACCCAGACCGAGGAGGAGGTCCCACAGCAAGGAATATGGCGTCATATCACCGACTGGAGAAGGCCACTTTCAGTTATTTTGGCCCAACATTGAGACCGAGGAGAGGTCCCACAGCAATGAATCATGCGTCATTTCACCCACCACTAAGAAGGCCACTTTCAGTTATTTCGGCCCCAGCACCCAGACAGAAGAGAAGGTCCACAGCAAGGAATAATGCATCATATCACCCACTGGAGAAGGCCACTTTCAGTTATTTCTTCCCAGCACCAAGACCGAGGAGAGAGGTCCCACAGCAATGAATCATGCGTCATTTCACCCACGACTAGAGAAGGCCACTTTCAGTTATTTCAGCCCCAGCACCCAGACAGAGGAGAGAGGTCCCACAGCAAGGAATCATGCGTCATATCACCCACCACTGGAGAAGGCCACTTTCAGTTATTTCGGCCTCAGCACCCAGACAGAGGAGAGGTCCCACAGCAAGGAATCATGCGTCATATCACCCACCACTGGAGAAGGCCACTTTCAGTTATTTCGATCCAGCACCCAGACAGAGGAGAGAGGTCCCACAGCAATGAATCATGCGTTATTTCACCCACCACTGGAGAGGCCACTTTCAGTTATTTCGACCCCAGCACCCAGACAGAGTAGAGAGGTCCCAGAGCAAGGAATCATCGTCATATCACCCACCACTGGAAAAAGCCACTTTCAGTTATTTCGGCCCAGCACCAAGTCCGAGGATACAGGTCCCACAGCAAGGAATCATGCGTCAAATCACCCACCACTGGAGAAGGCCACTTTCAGTTATTTCGGCCCCAGCACCCAGACAGAGGAGAGAGGTCCCACAGCAAGGAGTAAGGCGTCATATCACCCACTGGAGAAGGCCACTTTCAGTTATTTCGGCCCAGCACCAAGACCGAGGAGAGGTCCCACAGCAAGGAATAATGCGTCATTTCACACACCACTAGAAGGCCACTTTTAGTTATTTCGGGCCCAGCACCCAGACCGAGGATACAGGTCCCACAGCAAGGAATCATGCGTCATATCACCCACCACTGGAGAAGGCCACTTTCAGTTATTTTTCGGACCTAGCACCCAGACAGAGGAGAGAGGTCCCACAGCAAGTAATCATGCGCCATATCACCCACCACTGGAGAAGGCCACTTTCAGTTATTTCGGCCCCAGCACCCAGACAGAGGAGAGATTTCCCACAGCAAGGAATAAGGCGTCATTTCACCCACCACTAGAGAAGGCCACATTCAGTTATTTAGCGCAGCACCCAGACAGAGGAGAGAGGTCCCACAGCAAGGAATAAGGCATCATATCACCCACCACTAGAGAAGGCCACATTCAGTTATTTAGGCGCAGCACCTGGACAGAGGAGAGAGGTCCCACAGTAAGGAATAAGGCATCATATCACCCACCACTGGAAAAGGCCACTTTCAGTTATTTCGCTCAGCACCCAGACCGAGGAGAGAGGGCCCACAGCAATGAATCATGCGTCATTTCACCCACCACTAGAGAAGGCCACTTTCAGTTATTTCGGCCTCAGCACCCAGACAGAGGAGAGAGGTCCACAGCAAGGAATCATGCGTCATATCACCCACCACTGGAGAAGGCCACTTTCAGTTATTTCGCCCCAGCACCCAGACAGAGGAGAGGTTCATTCAACTTTGGGTTTGCACCGCAAGTTCATGGTAAAGTTAAAAAATGAGGATTCAATACAGAGGTGCCCGGAGTATAAAATACATGGTTGAGGGAGGCAGTTATAAATGTCTATTCTGCACAAGGGAGGCACAGGTCCTGTGGGATCCATGCCTGGTTCATTTTTATGAACGTCAGCTTGTCCACGTTGGCTGTGGACTGGCGGCTGCGTTTGTCAGTAATGGCGCCCCCTGCCGTGCTGAATACACGTTCAGACAAAATGCCAACTATCCTCCCAAGGAGGAGGAAGAGGCCGAGGCAGCAGCAGAAGAGGGAGCAGGGGAGCCAGAGTGAGTTCCTTGCTTTTATGGTGTTTACCCCACTGCAGTTCATGCTTTGCATGTAGATGCCTGGTCATGCAGGTTGTGCTAAGGTTCAGAACGTTAATGCCTCGCTTCAGGCTCTGATGGCACAGCGTGCAAAACACTCGATTCTTTTCGTCAGCACATTGTTTAAAGAAGTGCCATGCTAGGGAACTCCTTGAAGCTGCCTTTGGGGTGCTCGGTCCCTGGTGGCGGTGGCCAGTAGCAGGAGAACTCTCTTTGAGGCGGCTGTTCTGCTTTTGCCCCCTGCTCCCTCTTTTGCTACGCTGTTGGCTCGGTCTCACCACTTCCTCTTCCTCTGAACTATGAAAGTCAGTGGCACAACCTTCATTCCATGTGGGGTCTAGGACCTCATCGTCCCCTGCATCGTCTTCCACACAGTCTTCCTCCCTGACCTCCTGTTCGGTCTGAACACTGCAGAAAGACGCAGCAGTTGGCACTTGTGTTTAGTCATCATCAGAGACGTGCGGACTGCGATGAGATGGTATTCCCATGTCCTCAACCACAGAAACATCAGTGGTTGTGCATCAGTGCATTCTATGTCTTCCACCACTGGGGAAGGGCTAGGTGGATTCACTTGGGAAACCCTGCCAGCAGAGTCTTCAAACAGCATAAGAGACTGCTGCATAACTTGAGGCTCAGACAGTTTCCCTGATATGCATGGGGGTGATGTGACAGACTGATCGGCTTGGTTTTCAGGCGCCACCTGTGCGCTTTCTGCAGAAGACTGGGTGGGAGATAATGTTGTGAACGTGCTGGATCCACTGTCAGCCACCCAATTGACTAGCGCCTGTAGCTGCTCAGGTCTTACCATCCTTAGAACGGCATTGGGCCCCACCAAATATCGCTGTAAATTCTGGCGGGTACTGGAACCTGAGGTAGTTGGTTCAATAGGACGTGTGGCTGTGGCAGAATGGCCACGTCCTCTCCCAGCACAAGAGGGTACACTAACACAACCACCACGACCACGTCCGCGTCCCTTACTAGATGTTTTCTTCATTGTTACCGCTCACCAAGCACCACAATAAGAAAAAAATATGTGGCCCAATGTATTGATTTCAAATTCAGGCCTTTTTTACAGGCACCTAACACTATCTGCCTATTTATGTAGCGTATTACACTAATACAGGCACAGCAGTAACCACTGATTTAGGGAATATCTCTTTTAGATCTAGTATTTAGGCCCTGGATGAAAGGTATCCTTTTATGGACAGATTTAAACTAGGCCTGCAACAGCTGGAACACCAGATTCAGGGTATTGCTATTTTGGCAATTGAATTTCACCCCAGAACAAAATATATAATTTGCAGGACACTATGAACCTTGGCCAGCCACAGCTGAAACCACTGATTTATGGTATTGCTATTTTGGCAATTCAATTTCACCAGAGAACAAAATATATGCTTTGCAGGACACTATGAAACTTGGCCAGCCACAGCTGAAACCACTGATTTATGGTATTGCTATTTTAGCAATTGAATTTCACCCCAGAACAAAATATATGTTTTGACGGACACTATTATAGTTTGCAAGCCAGTGCTGGGACACCAGATTTAGGCGATTGCTATTTTGGCAGTTGAATTTGAACCCAGAAAAAATATATGTTTTAGCGGACACTATTATAGTTTGTCAGCCACAGCTGAAACCACTGATTTATGGTATTGCTATTTTGGCAATTGAATTTCACCCCAGAACAAAATATATCCTTTGCAGGAGACTATGAAACGTGGCCAGCCACAGCTGAAACCACTGATTTAGGGTATTGCTTTATTGGCAATTGAATTTCACCCAAGAACAAAATATATCCTTTGCAAGGAACTATGAAACTTGGCCAGCCACCGCTGAAACCACTGATTTATGGTATTGCTATTTTGGCAATTGAATTTCACCCCAGAACAAAATATATCCTTTGCAGGACACTATGAAACTTGGCCAGCCGCAGCTGAAACCACTGATTTATGGTATTGCTATTTTGGCAATTGAATTTCACCCCAGAACAAAATATATGTTTTGGCGGACACTATTATTGTTTGCCAGCCACTGCTGGGACACCAGATTTATGGTATTAGTATTTTGACAATTGAATTTCACCCCAGAACAAAATATATGTTTTGGCGGACACTATTATAGTTTGCCAGTCACTGCTGTGAAACCAGATTTATGGTATTGCTATTTTGGCAATTGAATTTCACCCCAGAACAAAATATATGTTTTGGCGGACACTATTATAGTTTGCCAGTCACAGCTGTGAAACCAGATTTATGGTATTGCTATTTTGGCAATTGAATTTCACCCCAGAACAAAATATATGTTTTGGCGGACACTATTATAGTTTGCCAGCAAGTGCTGGGACAACCAGATTTAGGGATTGCTATTTTGGCAGTTGAATTTCACCCCAGAACAAAATATACCCTGTTACGGACAGATTTAAACTAGGCCTGCAACAGCTGGAACACCAGATTCAGGGTATTGCTATTTTGGCAATTTAATTTCACCCCAGAACAAAATATATGTTTTGTCGGACACTATTATAGTTTGCCAGCCACAGCTGAAACCACTTATTTATGGTATTGCTATTTTGGCAAATGAATTTCACCCCAGAACAAAATATATCCTTTGCAGGACAGATTTAAACTAGGCCTGCAAAAGCTGGAACTACCAGATTAAGGGTATTGCTATTTTGGCAATTGAATTTCACCCCAGAACAAATTATATCCTTTGCAGGACACTATGAAACTTGGCCAGCCGCAGCTGAAACCACTGATTTATGGTATTGCTATTTTGGCAATTGAATTTCACCCCAGAACAAAATATATGTTTTGGCGGACACTATTATTGTTTGCCAGCCACTGCTGGGACACCAGATTTATGGTATTAGTATTTTGACAATTGAATTTCACCCCAGAACAAAATATATGTTTTGGCGGACACTATTATAGTTTGCCAGTCACTGCTGTGAAACCAGATTTATGGTATTGCTATTTTGGCAATTGAATTTCACCCCAGAACAAAATATATGTTTTGGCGGACACTATTATAGTTTGCCAGTCACAGCTGTGAAACCAGATTTATGGTATTGCTATTTTGGCAATTGAATTTCACCCCAGAACAAAATATATGTTTTGGCGGACACTATTATAGTTTGCCAGCAAGTGCTGGGACAACCAGATTTAGGGGATTGCTATTTTGGCAGTTGAATTTCACCCCAGAACAAAATATACCCTGTTACGGACAGATTTAAACTAGGCCTGCAACAGCTGGAACACCAGATTCAGGGTATTGCTATTTTGGCAATTTAATTTCACCCCAGAACAAAATATATGTTTTGTCGGACACTATTATAGTTTGCCAGCCACAGCTGAAACCACTTATTTATGGTATTGCTATTTTGGCAAATGAATTTCACCCCAGAACAAAATATATCCTTTGCAGGACAGATTTAAACTAGGCCTGCAAAAGCTGGAACTACCAGATTAAGGGTATTGCTATTTTGGCAATTGAATTTCACCCCAGAACAAATTATATCCTTTGCAGGACACTATGAAACTTGGCCAGCCGCAGCTGAAACCACTGATTTATGGTATTGCTATTTTGGCAATTGAATTTCACCCCAGAACAAAATATATGTTTTGGCGGACACTATTATTGTTTGCCAGCCACTGCTGGGACACTCAGATTTATGGTATTAGTATTTTGACAATTGAATTTCACCCCAGAACAAAATATATGTTTTGGCGGACACTATTATAGTTTGCCAGTCACTGCTGTGAAACCAGATTTATGGTATTGCTATTTTGGCAATTGAATTTCACCCCAGAACAAAATATATGTTTTGGCGGACACTATTATAGTTTGCCAGTCACAGCTGTGAAACCAGATTTATGGTATTGCTATTTTGGCAATTGAATTTCACCCCAGAACAAAATATATGTTTTGGCGGACACTATTATAGTTTGCCAGCAAGTGCTGGGACAACCAGATTTAGGGGATTGCTATTTTGGCAGTTGAATTTCACCCCAGAACAAAATATACCCTGTTACGGACAGATTTAAACTAGGCCTGCAACAGCTGGAACACCAGATTCAGGGTATTGCTATTTTGGCAATTTAATTTCACCCCAGAACAAAATATGTAATTTGCAGGACACTATGAAACTTGGCCAGCCACATCTGAAACCACTGATTTATGGTATTGCTATTTTGGTAATTGAATTTCACCCAAGAACAAAATATATGCTTTGCAGGAAACTATTAAACTTGGCCAGCCACAGCTGAAACCACTGATTAATGGAATTGCTATTTTGGCAATTGAATTTCACCCCAGAACAAAATATATGTTTTGACGGACACTATTATAGTTTGCCAGCCAGTGCTGGGACACCAGATTTAGGGGATTGCTATTTTGGCAGTTGAATTTCACCCCAGAACAAAATATACCCTTTTACGGACAGATTTAAACTAGGCCTGCAACTGCTGGAGCACCAGATTCAGGGTATTTCTATTTTGGCAATTGAATTTCACCCCAGAACAAAATATATAATTTGCAGGACACTATGAAACTTGGCCAGCCACAGCTGAAACCACTGATTTATGGTATTGCTATTTTGGCAATTGAATTTCACCCCAGAACAAAATATATGCTTTGCAGGACACTATGAAACTTGGCCAGCCACAGCTCAAACCACTGATTTATGGTATTGCTATTTTGGCAATTGAATTTCACCCCAGAACAAAATATATGTTTTGGCGGACACTATTATAGTTTGCCAGCCAGTGCTGGGGCACCAGATTTAGGGGATTGCTATTTTGGCACTTGAATTTCACCCCAGAACAAAATATACCCTGTTACGGACAGATTTTAACTAGGCCTGCAACAGCTGGAACACCACATTCAGGGAATTGCTATTTTGGCAATTGAATTTCACCCCAAAACAAAATTTATCCTTTGCAGGACACTATGAAACTTGGCCAGCCACAGCTAAAACCACTGATTTATGGTATTGCTATTTTGGCAATTGAATTTCACCCCAGAACAAAATATATGTTTTGTCGGACACTATTATAGTTTGCCAGCCAGTGCTGGGACACCAGATTTAGGGGATTGCTATTTTGGCAGTTGAATTTCACCCCAGAACAAAATATATGTTTTGTCGGACACTATTATAGTTTGCCAGCCACAGCTGAAACCACTGATTTATGGTATTGCTATTTTGGCAATTGAATTTCACCCCAGAACAAAATATATCCTTTGCAGGACACTATGAAACTTGGCCAGCCGCAGCTGAAACCACTGATTTATGGTATTACTATTTTGGCAATTGAATTTCACCCCAGAACAAAATATATCCTTTGCAGGACACTATGAAACTTGGCCAGCCGCAGCTGAAACCACTGATTTATGGTATTGCTATTTTGGCAATTGAATTTCACCCCAGAACAAAATATATGTTTTAGCGGACACTATTATTGTTTGCCAGCCAGTGCTGGGACACCAGATTTATGGTATTGCTATTTTGGCAATTGAATTTCACCCCAGAACAAAATATATGTTTTGGCGGACACTATTATAGTTTGCCAGCCAGTGCTGGGACACCAGATTTAGGGGATTGCTTTTTGGCACTTGAATTTCACCCCAGAACAAAATATATGTTTTGGCGGACACTATTATAGTTTGCCAGCCACAGCTGAAACCACTGATTTATGGTATTGCTATTTTGGCAATTGAATTTCACCCCAGAACAAAATATATCCTTTGCAGGACACTATGAAACTTGGCCAGCGGCAGCTGAAACCACTGATTTATGGTATTGCTATTTTGGCAATTGAATTTCACCCCAGAACAAAATATACCCTGTTACGGACAGATTTAAACTAGGCCTGCAACAGCTGGAACACCAGATTCAGGGTATTGCTATTTTAGCAATTGAATTTCACCCCAGAACAAAATATATCCTTTGCAGGACACTATGAAACTTGGCCAGCCACAGCCGAAACCACTGATTTATGGTATTGCTATTTTGGCAATTGAATTTCACCCCTGAACAAAATATATGTTTTTGCGGACACTATTATAGTTTGCCAGACACAGCTGTGACACCAGATTTAAGGTATTGCTATTTTGGCAATTGGATTTCACCCCAGAACAAAATATATGTTTTGGCGGACACTATTATAGTTTGCTAGCCAGTGCTGGGACTCCAGATTTTGGGGATTGCTATTTTGACATTTGAATTTCACCATATAAAATAATCTATCCTTTGCTAAACAGCAGACAGTATTATACTTGGCTAGCCAAAGCTGGAACACCAGATTTAGGGGATTGGTATTTTGGCAATTGTATTTAACCCCTTATTAAAATATAGAAATTGCTATCCTGAGTTTCTAGAGGTGACAATTAGCACAGCCAAGCCCCTGATGTAGGATATAGCAAAAAAAAACTAGTACTGATGGATTGATTGACTTGGTGGCAGCTTGTTCTGGTGCACCACAAGTCACAAAATGGCCGCCGATCACCCCAGAAAATAGGTGACAGAAAAACGCTCTGTGCAGCCTAAAAACCAGTGAGCAAGTAAATAGCAGAAGTTCAATCATTCACAGCTGTAGATTGATCACTTCATTAGGTGCTTTTGCAGACTTTTCCCTGCCTAATCTCGCCCTCACAGCAGCTGCGTCTTCTCCCTACACTAATCAGAGCAGTGTGACGTGTGGCGCTACGTGACTCCAGCTTAAATAGAGGCTGGGTCACATGCTGCACTTGGCCAATCACAGCCATGCCATTAGTAGGCATGGCTGTGATGGGCTCTTAAGGCATGAAGTAAAATGCTAGCTGATTGGCTGCTCTTGTGCAGCCGTTCAGAAAGCAAGAAGAAATCGCCGAACAACGAACCTGAACCCGAACTTTTTTGAAAATGTTCGGGTTCGGGTCCGTGTCCCGAACACCCCAAAATTCGGTACGAACCCGAACTATGCTCGAACTTATGGCATCTACGCCCACTTCAGGAAGATGTTTTAGCAGTTTGAAACCACAAGCCCAAGGACTTAGACCGGAAGCAATCCCTGTCTTTAGAAGTCTGTTCTTCACTCAGGTGGTGGAGGAACTTAACAGATGAGAGGTCCTTGATCCAACCTCGTTGGATTACGTTGACCACAGACGCCTCACTTCTAGGTTGAGTAGCCCATCTGGACTACAATCCGGAGGACTGCCGGCAGCCTATCAGAGGTTGGCGCAGACGGCGCGATGACGTCATTGCGCCGCCTGAGCCATACAGTGCGGTACACAGGCCGGAAGATGCCTTCATCGCATCACTGCCATGGGGGTAAGTATAAGAGTTTTTTTTTTTGTTTTTTTTTTTATAAGAGGCACTTACTGGCACATTATGGGGGGGGGAGGCACTTGTTCACTTGTTAATGGGACATTATGGGGGGGGAGGCACTTGTTCACTTGTTAATGGGACATGATGAGGGGGGGGAGGCACTTGTTCACTTGTTACTGAGACATGATGAGGGGGGAGAGGCACTTGTTACTGGGACATGATGAGGGGGGAGGCACTTGTTACTGGGACATGATGAGAGGGGGTAGGCACTTGTTACTGGAACATGATGAGGGGGGGGCACTTGTTACTGGAACATGATGAGGGGGGGGAGAGGAACTTGTGTTACTGGGACATGATGAGGAGGGAGGCACTTGTTACTGAGACATGATGAGGGAGGAGAGGCACTTGTTACTGGGACATTATGAGGGAGGAAGACACTTGTTACTGGGACATGATGAGGGGGGGATAGGCACGTGTTACTAGGACATGATGGGGAAGCCACTTGTTACTGGCACATGATGGGGAGGCACTTGTTACTGGCACATGATAGGGTGGGGAGAGGCACTTGTTACTGGGACATGATAAGGGGGTGGGGAGGCACTTGTTACTGGGATATGATGGGGTGGGGAGAGAGGCACTTGTTACTGGGATATGATGGGGTGGGGGGAGAGGCACTTGTTACTGGGACATGATGAGGGGGGGGGCACTTGTTACTGGCACATGGTGGGGTGGGGGGGAGAGGCACTTGTTACTGGGACATGATGAGGGGGGAGGCACTTTTACTGGGACATGATGAGGGGGAGAGGCACTTGTTAATGGGACATGATGGGGGATAGGAACTTGTTACTGGGACATGATGAGGGGGTAGGCACTTATTACTGGGACATGATGGGGAGAGGCACTTGTTACTGGGACATAATGGGGAGGAAAGGCACTTGTTACTAGGACATGATGAGGGGGGAAGACACTTGTTACTGGGACATGATGAGGGCGGGTATAGGCACTTGTTACTGGGACATGATGAGGGAGCGGGGAGGCACTTGTTACTGGGACATGATGGGGGAGGCACTTGTTACTGGCACATGATGGGGTGGGGGGAGAGGCACTTGTTACTGGGACATAATAAGGGGGCGAGGAGGCACTTGTTACTGGGACATGATGGGGTGGGGGGGAAGCATTTGTTGCTGGGACATGATGAGGGGGGGCATGTGTTACTGGAACATGATTGGGGGGCATCTATGAGGGCACTTATTGATGGCAAATTTTTGTGCGCACTATTGGGGACCACAGTGATACAGTATTGGGGGTAGTAGGATGTTTTGTCCAGAAGATGGGACTAGTTTTTATTTTTTTTTGCTATTTCCTACATCAGGGGCTTGGCTGTGCTTACTGTCACTCTTAGAAACTCAGGATAGAAATTTCTATATTTTATTAAGGGGTTAAATTCAATTGAAAAAATAGCAATCCCCTAAATCTGGTGTTCCAGCTGTGCCTAGCCAAGTGTAATACTGTCTGCTGTCTGGCAAAGGATAGATTTTTTTCTGTGGTAAATATCAATTGCCAAAATAGCAATCCCCTAAATCTAGTGTCCCAGCAGTGGCTGGCAAAGTTTAATAGTGTTCGGCAAAGGATAGATAATTTTCTGGGGTGAAATTCAATTGCCAAAATAGCAATACCGTAAATCTGGTGTCCCAGCAGTGGCTGTCCAAGTTTAATAGTGTCCGGCAAAGGATAGATCATTTTCTGGGGTGAAATTCAGTTGCAAAAATAGAAATACTGTAAATCTGGTGTTCCAGCTGTGACTGTACAAATTTAATAGTGTCCGGCAAAGGATTTATAATTTTCTGTGGTGAAATTCAATTGCCAAAATAGTAATACCGTAAATCTGGAGTCCCAGCAGTGGCTGGCAAAGTTTAATAGTGTCCGTCATAGGATATATTATTTTCTGCGGTGAAATTCAGTTCCAAAAATAGCAATACCGTAAATCTGGTGTTCCAGCTGTGACTGGACAAGTTTAATAGTGTCCGGCAAAGGATAGATAATTTTCTGGGGTAATATTAAATTGCCAAAATAGCAATACCGTAAATCTGGTGTCCCAGCAGTGGCTGGCCAAGTTTAATAGTTATCGGCAAAGGGTAGATAATTTTCTGCAGTGAAATTCAGAAATTGAAAAAATAGAAATTCCGAAAATCTGGTGTTCCAGCTGTGACTGGACAATTTCCCTAGTGTCCGGCAAATGATTTATTAGTTTCTGGGGTGAAATTCAGTTGCCAAAATAGAAATACAGTAAATCTGGTGTTCCAGATGTGACTGAACAAGTTTAATAGTGTCCGGCAAAGGATATATTTTTTTTTTGGGTGAAATTCAATTGCCAAAATAGCAATAACGTAAATCTGGTGTCCCAGCAGTGGCTGGCAAAGTTTGATAGTGTCTGTCACAGGATATATTATTTTCTGGGGTGAAATTTAATTGCTAAAACAGCAATACCATGAATCTGGTGTTCCAGCTGTGGCTAGCCAAGTATAATACTGTCTGCTGTCTGGCAAACAATAGATTTTTTTCTGGGGTGAAATTCAATTGCCAAAATAGCAATATCGTATATCTGGTGTCCCAGCAGTGGCTGGCAAAGTATAATAGTGTCCGGCAAAGGATATATTTTGTTATGGGGTGAAATTCTATTCCCAAAATAGCAATACCATAAATCAGTGGTTTCAGCTGTGGCTGACCAAGTTTAATAGTGTCCATCACAGGATATATTATTTTCTGGGGTAAAATCTAATTGCCAAAATAGCAATGCCATGAATCTGGTGTTCCAGCTGTGGCTAGCCAAGTATAATACTGTCTGCTGTCTGGCAAAGAATAGACTTTTTTTCTGTGGTGAAATTCAATTGCCAAATTAGCAATCCCCTATTCTAGAGTCCCAGCAGTGGCTGGCAAAGTTTAATAGTGTCCGGCAACGGATATATTTTGTTCTGGGGTTAAATTTAATAGCCAAAATAGCAATACCGTAAATCTGGTGTCCCAGCAGTGGCTGGCAAAGTTTAATAATGTTTGGCAAAGGATAGATAATTTTCTGGGGTGAAATTCAATTGCCAAAAAAGCAATACGGTAAATCTGGTGTCCCAGCAGTGGCTGGCCAAGTTTAATAGTGTTCGGCAAAGGAAAGATAATTTTCTGGGGTGAAATTCAATTGCCAAAATAGCAATACCGTAAATCTAGTGTCCCAGCAGTGGCTGGTCAAGTTTAATAGTGCCCGTCATAGGATATATTATTTTCTGCGGTGAAATTCAGTTGCAAAAATAGAAATTCCGTAAATCTGGTGTTCCAGCTGTGACTGGACAAGTTTAATAGTGTCCGGCAAAGGATTTATTATTTTCTGGGTTGAAACTCAGTTGCCAAAATAGAAATACATTAAATCTGGTGTTCCAGCCGTGACTGAAAAAGTTTAATAGTGTCCGGTAAAGGATATTTTTTTTTCTGGGGTGAAATTCTATTGCCAAAATAGCAATACCATAAATCAGTAGTTTCAGCCGTTGCTGGCCAAGATTAATAGTGTCCGTCACAGAATATATTATTTTCTGGGGTGAAATTTAGTTGCCAAAATAGCAATACCATGAATCTGGTGTTTCAGCTGTGGCTAGCCAAGTGTAATACTGTCAGCTGTCTGGCAAATAATAGATTTTTTTCTGTGGTAAAATTCAATTGCCAAAATAGCAATCCCCTAAATCTAGTGTCCCAGCAGTGGCTGGCAAAGTTTAATAGTGTCAAGCTAAGGATATATTTTGTTCTGGGGAGAAATTCAATAGCCAAAATAGCAATAACGTAAATCTGGTGTCCCAGCAGTGGCTGGCAAAGTTTAATAGTGACCGTCAAAGGATTTATTATTTTCTGCAGTGAAATTCAGTTGCAAAAATAGAAATACAAATCTGTTGTTCCAGCTGTTGCAGGCCTAGTTTAAATCTGTCCTTAAAAGGGTATATTTTTTTCTGGAGTGAAATTTAATTGCCAAAATGGCAATACCCTGAATCTGGTGTTCCAGCTGTTGCAGGCCTAGTTTAAATCTGTAAGTAAAAGGGTTTACTTTTTTGTCTGGGGTGAAATTTATTGGCAAAATAACAATCCCCTGAATCAGGTGTTCCAGCTGTGACTGAACAAGTTTAATAGTATCTGTCAAAGGATAGATTTTGTTCTGGGGTGAAATTTAATTGCCAAAATAGCAATACCCTGAATCTGGTGTTCCAGCTGTGGTTAGCCAAGTGTAATACTGTCTGCTGTCTGGCAAAGGATAGATTTTTTTCTGTGGTGAAATTCAATTGCCAAAATAGCAATCCCCTTAATCTAGTGTCCCAGCAGTGGCTGGCAAAGTTTTATAGTGTTCGGCAAAGAATATGTTTTGTTCTGGGGTGAAATTCAATAGCCGAAATAGCAATACAGTAAACCTGGTGTCCCTGCAGTGGCTGGCAAAGTTTAATAGTGTCCGGCAAAGGATAGATATTTTTCTGGGGTGAAATTCAGTTGCAAAAATAGAAATACCGTAAATCTGGTGTTCCAGCTGTGACTGGACAATTTTAATAATGTCCGTCAAAGGATTTATTATTTTCTGTGGCGAAATTAAATTACTAAAATAGCAATACCGTAAATCTGGTGTCCCAGTAGTGGCTGGCAAAGTTAAATAGTGTCCGGAAACGGATATATTTTGTTCTGGGGTGAAATTCTATAGCCAACATAGCAATAACGTAAATCTGGTGTCCCAGCAGTAGGTGGCCAATATTAATAGTGCCCGTCATAGGATATATTATTTTCTGCGGTGAAATTCAGTTGCAAAAATAGAAATACCGTAAATCTGTCGTTACAGCTGTGACTGGACAAGTTTAATAGTGTCCGGCAAAGGATTTATTATTTTCTGGGTTGGAATTCAGTTGCCAAAATAGAAATACAGTAAATCTGGTGTTCCAGCTGTGACTGAACAAGTTTAATAGTGTACGGCAAAGGATAATTTTTTTTATGGGGTGAAATTCTATTGCCAAAATAGCAATACCATAAATCTGTGGTTTCAGCTGTGGCTGGCCACGTTTAATAGTGTCCGTCACAGGATATATTATTTTCTGGGGTGAAATTTATTTGCCAACATAGCAATACCTTGAATCTGGTGTTTCAGCTGTGACTAGCCAATTGTAATACTGTCTGCTGTCTGGCAAAGGATAGATTTTTTTCTGTGGTGAAATTCAATTGCCAAAATAGCAATCCCCTAAATCTAGTGTCCCAGCAGTGGCTGGCATAGTTTAATAGTGTCCGGAAAAGGATATATTTTGTTCTGGGGTTAAATTCAATTGCCAAAATAGTAATACAGTAAATCTGGTGTCCCAGCAGTGGCTGGCAAAGTTTAATAGTGTCCGACAAAGGATAGATAATTTTCTGGAGTAAAATTCAATTGCCAAAATAGCAATACCGTAAATCTGGTGTCCCAGCAGTGGCTGGCCAAGTTTAATAGTGTCCGTCAAAGGATTTATTATTTTCTGCGGTGAAATTCAGTTGCAAAAATAGAAATACAGTAAATCTGTTGTTCCAGCTGTTGCAGTGCTAGTTTAATCTGTCCTTAAAAGGGTATATTTTTTCTGGGGTGAAATTTAATTGCCAAAATAGCAATCCCCTGAATCTGGTGTTCCAGCTGTGACTGGACAAGTTTAATATTATCAGTCAAAGGATTGATTTTGTTCTGGGGTGAAATTTAATTGCCAAAATAGCAATACCCTGAATCTAGTGTTCCAGCTGTTGCAGGCCTAGTTTAAATCTGTCAGTAAAAGGGATTACTTTTTTGTCTGGGGTGAAATTTAATTGCCAAAATAGCAATCTCCTGAATCTGGTGTTCCAGCTGTGACTGGACAAGTTTAATATTATCAGTCAAAGGATTGATTTTGTTCTGGTGTGAAATTTAATTGCCAAAATAGCAATACCCTGAATCTAGTGTTCCAGCTGTGGCTAGCCAAGTGTAATACTGTCTGCTGTCTGGCAAAGGATATATTTTTTTTCTGTGGTAAAATTAAATTGCCAAAATAACAATCCCCTAAATCGAGTGTCCCAGCAGTGGCTGGCAAAGATTAATAGTGTACGGCATAGGATATTTTTTGTTCTGGGGTGAAATTCAATTGCCAAAATAGCAATACCGTAAATCTGGTGTCCCAGCAGTGGCTGGCTAAGTTTAATAGTGTCCGTCAAAGGATTTATTATTTTCTGCGGTGAAATTCAGTTGCAAAAATAGAAATACAGTAAATCTGTTGTTCCAGCTGTTGCAGGCCTAGTTTAAATCTGTCAGTAAAAGGGATTACTTTTTTGTCTGGGGTGAAATTTAATTGCCAAATTAGCCATCCCCTGAATCTGGTGTTCCAGCTGTGACTGGACAAGTTTAATAATATCCGTCCAAGGATAGATTTTGTTCTGAGATGAAATTTAATTGCCAAAATAGCAATACCCTGAATCTGGTGTTCCAGCTGTGGCTAGCCAAGTGTAATACTGTCTGCTGTCTGGCAAAGGATATTTTTTTTTCTGTAGTAAAATTCAATTGCCAAAATAACGATGACCTAAATCTAGTGTCCCAGCAGTGGCTGGCAAAGTTTAATAGTGTCGGGCAAAGGATAAATTTTGTTCTGGGGAGAAATTCAATAGCCAAAATAGCAATACCGTAAATCTGGTGTCCCAGCAGTGGCTGGCAAAGTTTAATAGTGTCCGGCAAAGGATAGATTATTTTCTCGGGTGAAATCCAATTGTCAAAATAGCAATACCGTAAATCTGGTGTCCCAGCAGTGGCTGGCTAAGTTTAATAGTGTCCATCAAAGGATTTATTATTTTCTGCGGTGAAATTCAGTTGCCAAAATAGAAATACAGTAAATCTGGTGTTCCAGCTGTGATTGGACAAGTTTAATAGTATCCGTCAAAGGATAGATTTTGTTCTGGGGTGAAATTAAATTGCCAAAATAGCAATACCCTGAATCTGGTGTCCCAGCTGTTGCAGGCCAAGTTTCATAGTGTCCGCAAAAACATATATTTTGTTCTGGGGTGAAATTCAATTGCCAAAATAGCAATAACATAAATCAGTGATTTCAGCTGTGGCTGGCCAAGATTCATAGTGTCCACAAAAACATATATTTTGTTCTGGGGTGAAATTCAATTGCCAAAATAGCAATAACATAAATCAGTGATTTCAGCTGTGGCTGGCCAAGATTCATAATGTCCGCAAAAACATATATTTTGTTCTGGGGTGAAATTCAATTGCCAAAACAGCAATATCCTGAATCTGGTGTCCCAGCTGTTGCAGGCCAAGTTTCATAGTGTCCGCAAAAACATATATTTTGTTCTGGGGTGAAATTCAATTGCCAAAATAGCAATACCCTGAATCTGGTGTCCCAGCTGTTGCATGCCAAGTTTCATAGTGTCAGCAAAAACATATATTTTGTTCTGGGGTGAAATTAAATTGCCAAAATAGCAATACCATAAATCTTTGGTTTTAGCTGTGGCTGGCCAAGTTTAATAGTGTCCGTCACAGGATATATTATTTTCTGGGTTGAAATTTAATTGCCAAAATAGCAATACCCTGAATCTGGTGTTCCAGCTGTGACTGGACAAGTTTAATATTATCAGTCAAAGGATTGATTTTGTTCTGAGGTGAAATTTAATTGCCAAAATAGCAATACCCTGAATCTAGTGTTCCAGCTGTGACTAGCCAAGTGTAATACTGTCTGCTGTCTGGCAAAGGATATATTTTTTTTCTGTGGTAAAATTAAATTGCCAAAATAACAATCCCCTAAAACTAGTGTCCCAGCAGTGGCTGGCAAAGATTAATAGTGTACAGAATAGGATAATTTTTGTTCTGGGGTGAAATTCAATTGCCAAAATAGCAATACCGTAAATCTGGTGTCCCAGCAGTGGCTGGTTAAGTTTAATAGTGTCCGTCAAAGGATTTATTATTTTCTGCAGTGAAATTCAGTTGCAAAAATAGAAACACAGTAAATCTGTTGTTCCAGCTGTTGCAGGCCTAGTTTAAATCTGTCAGTAAAAGGGATTACTTTTTTGTCTGGGGTGAAATTTAATTGCCAAAATAGCAATCCCCTGAATCTGGTGTTCCAGCTGTGACTGGACAAGTTTAATAGTATGCGTCCAAGATAGATTTTGTTCTGAGGTGAAATTTAATTGCCAAAATAGCAATACCCTGAATCTGGTGTTCCAGCTGTGGCTAGCCAAGTGTAATACTGTCTGCTGTCTGGCAAAGGATATTTTTTTTTTGTAGTAAAATTCAATTGCCAAAATAACGATGACCTAAATCTAGTGTCCCAGCAGTGGCTGGCAAAGTTTAATAGTGTCCGGCAAAGGATAAATTTTGTTCTGGGGAGAAATTCAATAGCCAAAATAGCAATACCGTAAATCTGGTGTCCCAGCAGTGGCTGGCAAAGTTTAATAGTGTCCGGCAAAGGATAGATTATTTTCTGGGCTGAAATCCAATTGTCAAAATAGCAATACCGTAAATCTGGTGTCCCAGCAGTGGCTGGCTAAGTTTAATAGTGTCCGTCAAAGGATTTATTATTTTCTGTGGTGAAATTCAGTTGCCAAAATAGAAATACAGTAAATCTGGTGTTCCAGCTGTGATTGGACAAGTTTAATAGTATCCGTCAAAGGATAGATTTTGTTCTGGGGTGAAATTAAATTGCCAAAATAGCAATACCCTGAATCTGGTGTTCCAGCAGTGACTGGACAATTTCCCAAGTGTCCTTCAAAGGATATATTATTTTCTGGTGTGAAATACAGTTTCAAAAATAGAAATACATTAAATCTGGTGTTCCAGCTTTGGCTGGCCAAGTTTAATAGTGTCCGTCACAGGATATATTTTTGTCTGGGGTGAAATTCAATTGCCAAAATAGCAAAACCCTGAATCTAGTGAAACAGCTTTGACTGAACAAGTTTAATAGTATCCGTCAAAGGATAAATTATGTTCTGGGGTGAAATTCAATTGCCAAAATAGCAATACCCTGAATCTGGTGTTCTAGCTGTGACTGGACAATTTCCCTAGTGTCCATCAAAGGATATATTATTTTCTGGGGTGAAATACAGTTGCAAAAATAGAAATACAGTAAATTTGGTGTTCCAGCTGTGACTGGACAAGTTTAATAGTATCCGTCAAAGGATAGATTTTGTTCTGGGGTGAAATTCAGTTGCCAATATAGCAATACCCTAAATCTGGTGTTCCAGCTGTTGCAGGCCACTTGTTAATCTGTCCGTAAAAGGGTAAATTACACTCAGCGTGCCTCTCCAAGTATATTTCTTTCCGTAAAAGGGTATATTACAAAAAGTGTTACATTACAATTGCGGAAAGCATAATCCTGTAAATCTGCACGCACTATTGTGCATCTCCAAGTGTAATTCTGTCCGAAAAAGGTTATATTACACTCAAGGTGTATATACAAGTGCTGAGAGGGTTATCCTCAATAACTTCACACGCTACCGTGCATCTCCAAGTGTATTTCTGTCCGTTAAAGGGTATATAACACAAAGTGTAAAAATACAATTGCTGAAGGCATAATCCTACATATTTTTTCACATGCTACTGTGCATCTCCAAGTGTAAATCTGTCTGTAATAGGATACTTTTCATCCAGGGCCTAAATACTAGCCCTACAATTGATATTCCCCTAAATCAGTGGTTAATGCTGTGCCTGGATTAGTGTAATACTCTACATAAATAAATAGGCAGATAGTGTTAGGTGCCTGTAAAAAAAGGCCTGAATTTGAAATCAATACATTGGGCCAAATATATTTTTTCTTATTGTGGTGCTTGGTGAACAGTAACAATGAGGAAAACATCTAGTAAGGTACGCGGACGCGGTCGTGGTGGTGTTAGTGGACCCTCTGGTGCTGGGAGATGACGTGGCCATTCTGCCACAGCCACGCGTCCTAGTGAACCAACTACCTCCGGTTCCAGTACCCGCCAGAATTTACAGCGGTATTTGGTGGGGCCCAATGCCGTTCTAAGGATGGTAAGGCCTGAGCAGGCACAGGCGCTAGTCAATTGGGTGGCCGAAAGCGGATCCAGCACATTTACAACATTATCTCCCACCCAGTCTTCTGCAGAAAGTGCACAGGTGGCGCCTGAAAACCAAGCCGATCAGTCTGTTACATCACCCCCATGCATATCAGGGAAAATGTCAGAGCCTCAAGTTATGCAGCAGTTCTCTTATTCTGTTTGAAGACTCTGCTGACAGGGTTTCCCAAAGGAATCCACCTAGCCCTTGCCCAGTGGTGGAAGACATAGAATGCACTGATGCACAACCACTGAAGTTTCCTGATAATGAGGACATGGGAATACCACCTCATCGGAGTCCGCACGTCTCTGATGAAACACAGGTGCCAACTGCTGCGTCTTTTTGCAATGTGCAGACCGAACAGGAGGTCAGGGAGGAAGACTATGTGGAAGACGATGCAGGGGACGATGAGGTCCTAGACCCCACATGGAATGAAGGTTGTGCCACTGACTTTCAAAGTTCAGAGGAAGAGGAAGTGGTGAGACCGAGCCAACAGCGTAGCAAAAGAGAGAGCAGGGGACAAAAGAAGACCAGCCGCCGCCAAGAGAGTTCGCCTGCTACTGGCAACCGCCACCAGGAACCGAGCGCCCCAAAGGCAGCTTCAAGGGGCTTCCTGGCATGGCACTTCTTTAAACAATGTGCTGGCGACAAGACCCGAGTGGTTTGCACGCTGTGCCATCAGAGCCTGAAGCGAGGCATTAACGTTCTGAACCTTAGCACAACCTGCATGACCAGGCATCTACATGCAAAGCATGAACTGCAGTGGAGTAAACACCTTAAAAGCAAGGAACTCACTCTGGCTCCCCTGCTCCCTCTTCTGCTGCTGCCTCGGCCTCTTCCTCCGCCTCGGGAGGAATGTTGGCACCTGCCGCCCACCAAACAGAGGATGTGCCACCGACACCACCACCTGCGTCACCAAGCATCTCCACCATGTCACACGGCAGCGTTCAGCTCTCCATCTCACAAACCTTGGAGAGAAAGCGTAAATTCCCACCTAGCCACCCTCGAGCCCTGGGCCTGAATGCCAGCATTTCTAAACTACTGGCCTTTGAAATGCTGTCATTCAGGCTGAGTGGACCTGAACAGCTTCAAACAGCTGATGTCCATGGCTGTCCCACAGTATGTTGTTCCCAGCCGCCACTACTTCTCCAAGACAGCCGTGCCTTCCCTGCACAACCAAGTATCCGATAAAATCAAGTGTGCACTGCGCAGCGCCATCTGTGGCAAGGTCCACCTAACCACAGATACGTGGACCAGTAAGCACGGCCAGGGACGCTATATCTCCCCAACTGCACACTGGGTAAATGTAGTGGTGGCTGGGCCGCAGGTGGTGAGTTCCTTGGCGCACGTCCTTCCGCCGCCAAGGATCGCAGGGCATCATTCTTTGCCTCCTGTAGCCTCCTCCTCCTACTCGGCTTCCTCCTCTTCTGCTTCCACCAGCTCATCCAGTCAGCCACACACCTTGACCACCAACTTCAGCACAGCCCGTGGTAAACGTCAGCAGGCCATTCTGAAACTCATATGTTTGGGGGACAGGCCTCACACCGCGCAAGAGTTGTGGCAGAGTATTGAACAACAGACTGACGAGTGGTTTCTGCCGGTGGTCCTCAAGCCCAGCCTGGTGGTGTGCGATAATGGGTGAAATCTCGTCGCAGCTCTGTGACTAGCCAGTTTGACGCACATCCCTTGCCTGGCGCATGTGCTGAATTTGGTGGTGCAGAAGTTCATTCACAACTACCCCGACATGTCAGAGCTGCTGCATAAAGTGAGGGCCGTCTGTGCACGCTTCCAGCGTTCACATCCTGCCGCTGCTCGCCTGTCTGCGCTACAGCGGAACTTCGGCCTTCCCGCTCACCGCCTCATATGCGACGTGCTCACCAGGTGGAACTCCACCTTACAAATGCTGGAGAGACTGTGCGAGCAGCAGCAGGCCATAGTGGAGTTTCAGCTGCAGCACGCACACGTCAGTCGCACTGCGGAACAGCACCACTTCACCACCAATGATTGGGCCTCCATGCGAGACCTGTGTGCCCTGTTGCGCTGTTTAAAGTACTCCACCAACATGGCCAGTGGCGATGACACCGTTATCAGCGTTACAATACCACTGCTATGTCTCCTTGAGAAAACGCTTAGGGCGATGATGGAAGAGGAGGTGGCCCAGGAGGAGAAGGAGGAGGAGGATGAGGGGTCATTTTTAGCAATTTCAGGCCAGTCTGTTAGAAGTGGCTCAGAGGGAGGTTTTTTGAAACAGCAGAGGCCAGGTACAAATGTGGCCAGCCAGGGCCCACTACTGGAGGACGAGGAGGATGAGGAGGAGGTGGAGGAGGATGAGAATGAAGCAGGTTCACATCGGGGTGGCACCCGACAAAGCTCAGGCCCATCACTGGTGCGTGGCTGGGGGGATACGGAGGACGATGACGATACGCCTCCCACAGAGGACAGCTTGTCCTTACTTCTGGGGAGCCTGGCACACATGAGCGACTACATGCTGCAGTGCCTGCGCAACAACAGCAGAGTTGCCCACATTTTAACGTGTGCGGACTACTGGGTTGCCACCCTGCTGGATCCCCGGTACAAAGACAATGTGCCCACCTTACTTCCTGCACTGGAGCGTGATAGGAAGATCTGCGAATACAAGCGCACGGTGGTAGAGGCGCTCCTGAGAGCATTCCCAAATGTCACAGGGGAACAGGTGGAAGCCCTAGGCGAAGGCAGAGGAGGAGCAAGAGGTCGCCAACGCAGCTGTGTAACGGCCAGCTCCTCTGAGTGCAGGGTTAGCATGGCAAAAATGTGGAAAAGTTTTGTCTCCACGCCACAGCTAACTGATCCACCACCTGATACGGAACGTGTTAGCAGGAGGCCGCATTTCACTAACATGGCTGAACAGTACGTCTGCACACCCCTCCACGTACTGACTGATGGTTCGGCCCCATTCAACTTCTGGGTCTCCAAATTGTCCACGTGGCCAGAGTTAGCATTTTATGCCTTGGAGGTGCTGGCCTGCCCGGCAGCCAGAGTTTTGTCTGAACGTGTATTCAGCACGGCAGGGGGCGTCATTACTGACAAACGCAGCTGCCTGTCCACAGCCAACGTGGACAAGCTGACGTTCATAAAAATGAACTAGGCATGGATCCCACAGGACCTGTGCCTTCCTTGTGCAGAATAGACATTTATAACTGCCTCCCCCTCAACCATGTATTCTTGTACTCCGGGGCACTTCTTTATTGAATCCTCATTTTTTTAACTTTACGAGGATCTTGCGGTGCAACCCAAAGTTGAATGAACCTCTCCTCTGTCTGGGTGGTGGGGCCGAAATAACTTAGAGAGGCCTTCTCCGGTGGTGGTTGATATGACGCATGATTCCTTGCTGTGGGACCTCTCTCCTCTGTCTGGGTGCTGGGCCAAAATAACTGAGAGTGGCCTTCTCTGGTGGTGGTTGATATGACGCATGATTCCTTGCTGTTGGACCTCTCTCCTCTGTCTGGGTGCTGGGCCGAAATAACTGAGAGTGGCCTTCTCCGGTGGTGGTTGATATGACGCATGATTCCTTGCTGTGGGACCTCTTTCCTCTGTCTGGGTGCTGGGCCGAAATAACTGAGAGTAGCCTTCTCCGGTGGTGGTTGATATGACGCATGATTCCTTGCTGTGGGACCTCTCTCCTCTGTCTGGGTGCTGGGCCGAAATAACTGAGAGTGGCCTTCTCCGGTGGTGGTTGATAGGACGCATGATTCCTTGCTGTGGGACCTCTCTCCTCTGTCTGGGTGCTGGGCCGAAATAACTGAAAGTGGCCTTCTCCGGTGGTGGGTGTTATGATGCATGATTCCTTGCTGTGGGACCTCTCTCCTCTGTCTGGGTGCTGGGCCGAAATAACTGAGAGTGGCCTTCTCCGGTGGTGGTTGATATGACGCATGATTCCTTGCTGTGGGACCTCTCTCCTCTGTCTGGGTGCTGGGCCGAAATAACTGAGAGTGGCCTTCTCCGGTGGTGGTTGATAGGACGCATGATTCCTTGCTGTGGGACCTCTCTCCTCTGTCTGGGTGCTGGGCCGAAATAACTGAAAGTGGCCTTCTCCGGTGGTGGGTGTTATGATGCATGATTCCTTGCTGTGGGACCTCTCTCCTCTGTCTGGGTGCTGGGCCGAAATAACTGAAAGTGGCCTTCTCCGGTGGTGGTTGATATGACGCATGATTCCTTGCTGTGGGACCTCTCTCCTCTGTCTGGGTGCTGGGCCGAAATAACTGAGAGTGGCCTTCTCCGGTGGTGGTTGATATGACGCATGATTCCTTGCTGTGGGACCTCTCTCCTCTGTCTGGGTGCTGGGCGAAATAACTGAGAGTGGCCTTCTCCGGTGGTGGTTGATATGACGCATGATTCCTTGCTGTGGGACCTCTCTCCTCTGTCTGGGTGCTGGGCCAAAATAACTGAGAGTGGCCTTCTCTGGTGGTGGTTGATATGACGCATGATTCCTTGCTGTTGGACCTCTCTCCTCTGTCTGGGTGCTGGGCCGAAATAACTGAGAGTGGCCTTCTCCGGTGGTGGTTGATATGACGCATGATTCCTTGCTGTGGGACCTCTTTCCTCTGTCTGGGTGCTGGGCCGAAATAACTGAGAGCAGCCTTCTCCGGTGGTGGTTGATATGACGCATGATTCCTTGCTGTGGGACCTCTCTCCTCTGTCTGGGTGCTGGGCCGAAATAACTGAGAGTGGCCTTCTCCGGTGGTGGTTGATAGGACGCATGATTCCTTGCTGTGGGACCTCTCTCCTCTGTCTGGGTGCTGGGCCGAAATAACTGAAAGTGGCCTTCTCCGGTGGTGGGTGTTATGATGCATGATTCCTTGCTGTGGGACCTCTCTCCTCTGTCTGGGTGCTGGGCCGAAATAACTGAGAGTGGCCTTCTCCGGTGGTGGTTGATATGACGCATGATTCCTTGCTGTGGGACCTCTCTCCTCTGTCTGGGTGCTGGGCCGAAATAACTGAGAGTGGCCTTCTCCGGTGGTGGGTGATATGACGCATGATTCCTTGCTGTGGGACCTCTCTCCTCTTTCTGGGTGCTGGGCCGAAATAACTGAAAGTGGCCTTCTCCAGTGTTGGGTGATATGACGCATGATTCCTTGCAGTGGGACCTCTCTCCAATTGATATTGGTTAAATTTTATTTATTTTATTTTATTTGAATTCATTTCCCTATCCACATTTGTTTGCAGGGGATTTACTTACATTTTGCTGCCTTTGACAGCCCTCTAGCCCGTTCCTGGACTATTTTACATCCTTTTTAGTGCCTAAAAGTTCGGGTCCCCATTGACTTCAATGGGGTTCGGGTTCGGGATAAAGGTCGGGTCGAGTTCAGATCCCGAACCCGAATATTTTCGGGATGTTCGGCCGACCTTCCCGAACCCGAACTTCCAGGTGTTCGCTCATCTCTAGGCATAACAGGTTGTTGCGCCCTTACTAGTTGTACTGTAGTTTGTGCTCAATCTCAGCTCTCACTTCGAGGAATAGACTATCAACCCATTCCTCTGATGGTGCTGGCACATACATGGCTTGCCTTCACTGAATGATGCTGGTGATTAAGGCCTCCTCGGTGTTTAGGCCATTTGGTTCGGCAATTTCCATTGACCGATCCAATTTGTCTAGTTCCAGGAGGTCTAGTGATTAATTCTTTCCGCGGTCTGTTACTGGCACTCAATCCTTGGCTCTTTTGCAGATCTTTTAGCGTGGATCATTTTAGTTTGGATATTGGTTCTCCATGCAGTCAGCACTTGCTCTGCGGATTAAAAGACCATCCCATTGCTGCCACCAATGTAACGGCCACTCAGTTTTGGGAGCAGGGTCTATGCCATCGGAGTCGTCCTTTTCCCAGCGAGAGGCTATGTTGGGGAGTATTCCCTACATGCCATCCGCTGGATCCTTGTAGAGAGGGAGAAGCAGAGCTCTTAAAAGAACTAGTGATTAAGCCAGAAGCCGGTACCCTTCAATAATGAGACGAGGCTACATATTGAGGGTTAAGCAGGACCACTTTAATGACCAGACAAGCATTTCCTTTTAAGGTTACCATCCACGTGGACCTTGTTGGGGACTGGGGACATAAACATAGCAGCCAATCATTTACAGTTGTGTTCAAAATTATTCAACCCCCAATGCTGTAAAGGGTTTTAGGGAATTTAGTGTACATTTGTAATTGTGTTCATAATGAAATCTTACAAGGACTTTTTAAAGAACCAAATGCAACTAAAGTGACATCAATTGTTTTTGTAATACAGTATTAAATGTTTTTTTTGTGATTTCTTCATTGACACAATTATTCAACCCCTTAAAGGCTACCACTCTTAGGCGTCATGCACACGACCGTTTTTTTATGCTGTCCGCAAAAAGGGGTTCCGTTGTTCAGTGATCCTTGTCCGTTTTTGCCTTCCGTTGCATTTCTGTGTATCTTCCGTTTTTTTTAGCGGACATGACCCAAAAGATTTTACCAAAAGACAGGCTGACAATTTTTCCCAAGTGCCTGCCATGGGATCCGCAAAAAAAACGGACACGGAACGCGGATGACACACGGATGGCAATCCGCATTTTTTCACTGACCCATTGACTTGAATGGGTCCGTGAACCGTTTTTCACGGACAAGAATAGGACAGGTTATATTTTTTTGACGGACTGGAATCACGGACCACGGACGCGGAGGACAAACGGTGATTTGCCAAGGTTTCCACGGACCCATTGAAAACCAATGGGTCCGCAGAAAATCACGAAAAACGGAGCAACGGACACGGAATCAAATAACGGTCGTGTGCATGAGGCCTTAAGAACAGAGGTTCATTCAAGTGTTTTCCATCAGGTATTGAAAACACCTGTGGATGTCAAGGAGCAGCAATCAAGCATTATAAGCACCAATTAGGCAGATTTAAAATTACTGTGATACTCAGCTCCTTCTAGACATTTACTGGTGTATTTTCAAACATGGTGAAGTCAAGAGAATGGTCCAGGAAGACAAGAGAAGAGGTTATTTCTCTTCACAGGAAGGGCAATGGCTATAAGAAGATTGCAAAGATGTTAAACATACCAAGAGACACCATAGGAAGCATCATTCACAAATTCAAGGCAAAGGGTAATGTTGAAACGCTACCTGGTCGTGGCAGAAAGAAGATGCTGACTTCGACTGCTGTGCGCTACCTGAAGTGCAAAGTGGAGAAAAGTCCCCGTGTGACTGCTGAGGAACTGAAAAAAGATTTGTCAGATGCGGGTACTAAAGTTTCAGCTCAGACAATAGGGCGCACACTGCGTAATGAAGGCCTCCATGCCAGAACTCCCAGGCGCACCCCCTTGCTGTCACCAAAGAATAAGAAGAGTCGACTGCAGTATGCCAAAAGTCATGTGGACAAACCACAAAAGTTTTGGGATAGTGTTCTGTGGACTGATGAAACAAAATTAGAACTGTTTGGGCCCATGGATCAATGCTATGTTTGGAGGAGGAAGAACAAGGCCTATGAAGAAAATAACACCTTGCCTACTGTGAAGCATGGCGGGGGCCAATCATGCTTTGGGGCTGTTTTGCTTCTACAGGTACAGGGAAGATTCAGCGTGTGCAGGGTACAATTAATTCTCTTCAGTACCAGGAGATATTGGATGAAAATGTGATGCAGTCTGTCACAAACCTGAGGCTTGGGAGACGTTGGACCTTTCAACAGGACAATGATCCCAAGCATACCTCCAAGTCCACTAGAGCATGGTTGCAGATTAAAGGCTGGAACATTTTGAAGTGGCCATCGCACTCACCAGACTTAAATCCGATTGAGAACCTCTGGTGGGACTTAAAGAAAGCAGTTGCAGCCCGCAAGCCTAAGAATGTGAATGAACTGGAGGCTTTTGCCCATAAAGAATGGGCGAAGATACCTGTAGATCGCTGCAAGACACTTGTGTCAAGCTATGCTTCACGTTTAAAAGCTGTTATAAATGGAAAAGGATGTTGTACTAAGTACTAAGATTGAATGTCACTTGGGGGTTGAATAAAACTGATAATGATGTGAGCACAGAAAAGACATTTGTGGTTATTTCATTATAAATGTTGTGTTATATTTGTCTGACTTACAAGTGCCTCTTTGATTTAATTGTAAACAAGATGACTGAAATGATCAAAATCAACGTCAAACTGGCCAAAACACTCAATTTCAGTGGGGGTTGAATAATTTTGAACACAACTGTACCAGTTTACAGTTTAACCAGTCCCGGACCGCCGTTCACAGGGGCGCGCGTCTCGAGAGCTGAACTACAGCCTGCCAGCGATGATCAATCGCTGGCAGGCTGTAGATGCGATATAAATCGCATCAAACATGTATACCAGACGCTGTTTTGTGAATAGCGTCTGGTATACCTGCTACCTGGTCCTCTGGTGGTCCCATTTGCTGGGATCGACCACCAGAGGACCAGGTAACACAGTAAAGTTGCACCAAACACTACACTAACCCCCCCCCACCCCCCCTCACCTATTAACCCCTTGATCACCCCATCTAGACCCCCTGATCACCCCCCTGTCATTGATCACACTCCTTGTAAGGCTCCATTCAGACGTCCATATGTGTTTCTGCGGATCCGTGGATTCACGGATCCGTGGATTCACGGATCCGTGGATCCGATCCGCGGATCCGATCCGCGGATCCGATCCGCAGATCCGATCCGCGGATCCTCAAAACACGGACACCGGCAATGTGCTTTCCGCATTTTGCAGATCCGCACATTGCCAGAACTATATAGAAAATGCTTTTTCTTGTCCGCAGTGCGGACAAGAATAGGACATGTTCTATATTTCTGCAACGGAAGTGCAGACCGGAGCGCGGATCCGTAATTCCGGATCCGAGCGGGACAAAGTCTGTCCCCATAGAAATGAATAGGTCCGCAATTCCGTTCCGCAAACAGAATTTCGGACGTGTGAATGGGGCATAAGGGTCACTTATCACCGCCAGTTAGTTAGCTACTTGTTAGGTAGCTAGCGCCCAGCCCACCGCACCGCAGTCACTGATTTTGGCAGAGATTTTTTCATCCACATTGACCGATGCGAATGAAAAAATCTGTGCCGTTCATTTTTTTTTCTTTTCAGCGCAGAGGCTGAACGGAAAAAAAAAATCTCATTACCCGTATGCTCAATATACGGAGAATCGCAGAAACTCCTAATGCTGGCCATACGTGTAATGATTGCGGAGACCCTCAAATGCCAGGGCAGTACAAAAACCCCACATGTGACCCCATTTTAGAAAGAAGACACCCCAAGGTATTTCGTGAGGGGTATGGTGAGTTCCTGCAAAATTTTATTTTTTGTCACAAGTTAGTGGAATATGAGACTGTAAAAAAAATAAAAAATAAAAAATCAATTTCCGCTAACTTGTGCCAATTTTTTTTTTTTTTCTGTGAACTCGCCATGCCCCTCACAGAATACCTAGGGTGTCTTCTTTCCACAATGAGGTCACATGTGAGGTATTTATACTGCCCTGGCATTTTAGGAGTCCTAAAGCGTGAGAATCCAAATGCGTAAAAATGGCCTGTGAAATCCTAAAGGTACTTATTGGTTTTAGGGCCCCTTTGCGCATCTTGGCTGCAAAAAAGTGTCACTCATGTGGTATCGCCGTACTCAGGAGAAGTAGGGCAATGTGTTTTGGGGTGTATTTTTACATATACCCATACTGGGTGAGAGAAATATCTCTGTAAATTGACAACTTTGAATAAAAAAATGTAAAAAGTTGTCGTTTACAGCGATATTTCTCACACGCAACATGGGTATATGTAAATATACACCCCAAACACTGCCCTACTCTCCTAATGCTGCGATACCATGCATGACATTTTGCAGCCTGAGATGCGCAAGGGGCCTAAAACCAATAGTACCTTTAGAGATTTCTGAGCCAGTTCTATGCATTTGACCAGATGAGTATAAATACCCCACATGTGACCCCATTTTGGAAAGAAGACACCCCAAGGTATTCCATGAGGGCATGGTGAGTCCACAGAATTTTTATTTTTGGCACAAGTCAGCGGAAATTGTTTTTTTTTTTTTATTTTGTTTTTACAAAGTCTCATATTCCACTAACTTGTGACAAAAATAAAATTTTACATGAACTCACCATACCCCTCACAGAATACCTTAGGGTGTCTTCTTTCCAAAATGGGGTCATGTGGGGTATTTATACTGTCCTGGCATTTTAGGGAGCCCCTAAAGCGTGAGAAGAAGTCTGGAATCCAAATGCGTAAAAATGCCCTGTGAAATCCTAAAGGTACTCATTGGTTTTAGGGCCCCTTATGCGCTCAGGCTGCAAAAAGTGAATTTCGGCATTTTGAAGCAGCTCTGACTTTCTGAGCGCCTGTCATGTTTCTTCAGGTGCTAGAATGTCAGGATAGTATAAATACCCACCAAATCACACCATTTTAGAAAGAAGACACCCCAAGGTATTCACTGAGGGGCATAGTGAGTCCGTCTGAGATTTCTTTTTTTTTTTTGCCAGAAGTTAGCAGAAGTTGAAACTTTTTTTTTTCTCAGAAAGTGTCATTTTCCGCTAACTTGTGAAAAAAATGAAATGATACATGAACTCACCATGCCCCTCCGCGAGCTACTTTGGGGTGTCTTCTTTAAAATGGTGTGTTGGGGTATTTACTATCCTGACATTCTAGCACCTGAAGAAGCATGACAGGCGCTCAGAAAGTCAGGCTGCTTCAAAATGCCGAAATTCACTTTTTTGCACCATTTGCACGCTATAACTTTTACCCAAACCAATAAATATACACTTATTGGACTTTTTTTTATCAAAGACATGTAGAACAATAAATTTAGCGAAAAATTTATATAGAAATGTAGTTTTTTTTAAAAAAAATTACAACAGAAAGTGAAAAATGTCATTTTTTTGCAAAAATTTTCGGTAATTTTTGATTAATAGCAAAAAAAGTAAAAATGTCAATACCACCAAATGAAAGCTCTATTAGTGAGAAGAAAAGGAGATAAAATTCATTTGGGTGGTAAGTTGCATGACGGAGCAATAAACGGTGAAAGTAGTGTAGTGCGGAATTGTAAAAAGTGGCCTGGTCATTAAGGGTGTTTAAGCTAGGGGGGCTGAAGCGGTTAAACACACCCATTCATCACTGTACAATGCTCTCTTCTGCTTGTGAAACAATTGAGTTAATTGAGGTATCAGCTCAATTATTGCCAAGCGAACAATATACTTTTTAACACATTTCTGGCACTCCAATACATTTAACAAACACAATGGGCATTGCCTGTGACACAATTACCAAAATAAAAATAATGAATCCAGGGGGTTTATACAAGATTACAGTCTGTGGCCCAGGCAATAATAGGGGTTCTGTTACACTGTATTACTTGGCTGCTGCTCCCACCATCATGCTACTGTGCTGTCTGCCTCCAACCCATCATGTTTTGTATTTTATGGCTTCTGCAGCTTCAGCTGCTATTCCCTGTTAAGAATCCCCTACTGCCACTTCCTTTAGTCCTATTGCCACTACCATTACTGCTACACAATTGCCACTTCTATTACATCTACTACTACACCCATCTACTACCTTGCCTGTTCCATGCTATTCTGCTATTACTGCCACTACTATTACCACCACATTCCACGATTAACCTACCCTTTTCACATCCACACTGTACTGCTGCTGCTCCTAATTAAAAGGGAAAAATTTTCTAGGCTCTTTTAGAAAAGACATTCTTTCTTCCGACAATTAACACTTGTGCTTGTATAAATACAGGCACACATTTTTCCTGCCTTAACCCTTTAAGGACCCACACCGTACATGTACAGCGCAACCGGATGTGACTTAGCACCAGTGCCATACATGTACTCCGCAAGGTCCGCAGGGCTCTTGGGAAGGATCGGGGGGAACCGCGGCACCATGGCTGCTCTTACCGGCAGGCAGCTATGCAGGGTAATGGCAGCATGGTGCTGCACCGCACCCCTGCAGCCCTCATAGCTGCTATTGGCCGGATTCAATACATATGCACATCGCAGCTCTGGCTGCGATATGGAGCTGCGGGGGGTGTCATGTGGAGGTGACTGGTGCTGAACAAGTCAACACCGGTCTCCTTCTAGGTCAGGCAGGGGACACCAGTGTTTTGGGTCCCCTGTCAGCACTGATATTGGCTGGAACAACGCTCCAGCCAATGTCAGCGCTATAGCTGCACAGAAAGAGGCAGAATTTCCTTGCATGCAGTCATTCTAGCTTGCGACTGCATGCAGAGAGGGTCTGTGCCTTTCTATGCTGCATGTGGCTTGCTGGGACTTGTGGTGAACACCACTGCGCTTTTAACCCCTTTCCTGCTAAAAAGAATAAGAAAGAAAAACATCTTGGATAGCTGATAAGATTTGGTTTTCATTTGCAGCTGTTCCAGAGCTCTAAACCACCCTCCGTCCCTGTCCCTTACAATATATATATACATTTCAGTTAGTGTGAGTTCAAGTTTTTGCACAAATGCACCATCCGCGTGCGTGCATTTTGCAGAACACTGTAGTGAATTTTTATACTACAGTTTTTGCACACACGCATGATCTGTAGTGTGCTCAGTAGCATCTGCACATTTTTGAGTTTAAAAAAAAAAATAATGTGAAAAAAGACGTCAGTTAGTGGTAGTTAGTTAGATATATATATATATATATATAAATATATATATATTTATATATATATATATATATATATATATATATATATATACATATATATATATGTATTTCAGTTAGTGTGAGTTTAGGTTTTGGCACGAACGCACCATCTGCATACGTGCATTTTGCAACCACTGTGCACCGATCAATAGTGTCCATTACTGATCACATCTGCTCAGTTTGCCCTGCAAACTGATTTTTTTTGTTGCAGAAAAGCCTTTTTTTGTGCAGCAAAGAAGTTTTTTGTGTGCAGAAGACTTTTTTGTGCAGAAGACTTTTTTTTATTTCTAAATTTAATTTCAAGTTTATTACAAGCCTCTTCACGTGTGAAAACACTACATAGACATCGTTCACACTAAATAAAGGTTTACACAATTTCACACGTCACACCCCAATAAAGTAAAAATGGCCGTCCATCCCAACGAGTGTACTCAGCTGAAAAGGCATACGCCATGCTTCCCTCCGATACTGAGCCTGCCAGTGAGGGAGAAGAGGCATCCTCTTCTCTACTTTCCTCTACTCCTCTACTCCCTCATTATCATCATCATCCGATGATGAGGGACTTTCTAGAAGGTGCCCCAGGGTAGCAGAGGAGGCAGCCCCCCAGAGTGAGCTCACATGGACCCCACCCCCTGACGATTATCAGCCTCAAATTCCTGAGTTTGTGGGCAACTCATGAATTTAGATAGATTGTGCGGTCTTCACTGAGCTAGATTTTTTCAAAAGATTCAAGATTTTGTAAATTTAATGGTGGCCCAAAGCAATTTATATGCCCAACAATTTATTGATCAGAACCCTATTTCGCCATATACGCTAGACCCCTAGGTTGGACCCCAGTAGATGCAGCAGAAATGACAAAGTTTTGGGGACTCGTGCTGCATATGGGCGTAGTTAAAAAAAAAAAACTTTAGGCAATACTGGAGTTCGGACATTTTGTACCAGACTCCAATTTACAGTCAGACCATGACCAGTAAGCGATTTGAGTCAATTAGGAAATTCCTACACTACAATGACAATTCACAGTGCCCACCCCAAAACCACCCAACATTTGACCATCTGGTCAAAGTTAGGCCTGTCATTGACCACTTCAGCACCAAGTTTGCTGAGGTGTACAACCCAGAGAAAAATCTATGTGTAGATGAGTCCCTATTACTGTTCAAAGGGAGGATTAGATTCCACCAGTACCTGCCTAGCAAACAGGCAAGGTATGGCATACAAATATACAAACATCCTTGTTCATAGGCTGGTTAAGTGTGCTTAATACATCCCACAACTAGATGTGAATAGGCCCAGCTCAGGTCTATTCTGTGGTCAGTAAGAACAAGTTGTGTTGTAGAGGAGACGTTTTAGCCCTAGAAGGGGCAAGGTGGAGAGGAAGTTAGAGAGAAGGAAAGAGTATAAACCGAAGGGTAATAGCCATTGTCCAGGCATCAAGGACCTTTGGAGTCAAGGTGAAGGATTCTTTAGCCACTGGCAACCTCACCAAAATTACATTGGATTAAAAGGGACCAGAAGCAAAGTCACCTACCAGTAAGAGTACTACTGAACCACAGCCTGAGTCAGGACCTAATTACAGCCTACTAGCAGTGGATCTACAGAAAAACCTCTACATGCCTAAAGACTGTGTTATATCTGGATGTACATGCTGCAACAGAACCAAGACTCAGACTTTTCATTATCTTTACAGGAAGCCCTTAGAGTTGTTGTCCAAGTAGACTCTGTGAGGCAGAGAACCAGGACAAAACCCTGAAAGAGCAATTTATTGAAGGCGAACATACAGACAATCTAAAGAGCCAGTTAAGGATGTTAGCTGCCCAGCATCCGAAGACTACTTAGATTTAAAGAGTTAGCTATCAGCATCCTGGGAAAAAACCCACAGACATAAGCTGTTATATCTGGTGAAATATTAGTAGCACAGCCGGTCACCCCTTTAAAACCTTTACCTGTAGTCAGTCAGGCAACCCAAGCTCCAGTTCCTGATGCAGTTGCTGCCTTGACTGAGCAAGTCCATTTCCTGACTAAAAGTCTGGAGAAGTCCACCAGAAGTTGATCCAGGGAAGCTTATCCTGTATGCTGAACGCAGCTCCGCCTCCTCTGTCTGTTAGGCGCATCAGAGGGAGACGCCGCGCACCAGAGGAGAGTGTGACATGCGTACTCAAGCCCAAAAATATGCGAGAGTTCGCGTGTGTGAGGAATGGGAGAAAGTAATCGCATTGCCAGCTGTCCTCCACAGTATAAGTACATACTTAAGGCTCCGATACTCCTGCAGCCTGAGAGCTCCCCCAGAAAGGTAACAGGGAGCGCTGTCAGTAGGAGCCACCTGAAAAGGAACTGTTCAAGCATTATATGCAGCTGCCCCCAAGTCTCTTAAAGGGCCATACACCAGCAAGATAACGGTTGCCCATAGCAATGTCGCACAAAAAGTTGTATAAAACTTTTTTGGATTACTATAGTTCACCTGCTACTATTATGTCTGTGCAGGAGGATAATGTGCAGCCTGATCTCATTAGACCCCCTGCTGCAGTCGCAGCGGGTCCTAACGCAGCACCAACCGCTGCAGCACCAAGCTTAATACCTTTAACAATGCCTCATTATTTTGGGGCCCCCTGGTTCCCACAAAATTCTGGAGAAGTTCACACTTTAGGGGACTTTAAAGAGAAAATATTTGCTGCATTCAGATTATACCCTGTATCGACAGAGCAACAGATGGAAATTCTTATTGCACAGTTGGAAGGAGCTGCTCTCAGAGAAGTGAAATCCTGGCCAAGCTCAGTGAGGAAAACACTGGAGCAGATATTCAAACGTCTCTACACCACCTTTGAGCCTAGAACTGTGTCAGAGGTCAAGATGAGGTTCTTCAGCAAGAAACAGCAATCTGGTGAGTCACTCAGAGACTTTTCATTATCTTTACAGGAAGCCCTTAGAGTTGTTGTCCAAGTAGACCCCGTGAGGCAGAGAACCAGGACAAAACCCTGAAAGAGCAATTTATTGAAGGCGTCCATACAGACAATATAAAGAGTCAGGTAAGGATGTTAGCTACCCAGCTTTCGAAGGCTACTTAGATTTAAAGAGTAAGGCCTCTTTCACACTAGCGTTTTAGCTTTCCGTCCTAGAGATCCGTCCTCGGGTCTCTAGGACGGAAAGCTACTGATCAGGATTATTCCCATGCATCCTGAATGGAGAGAAATCCGTTCAGGATGCATCAGGATGTCTTCTGTTCAGTATGTGAACGTTTTTTGGACGTTGACAAAAGCGCAGCATGCTGCGGATTTTTCTCCGTCCAAAAATACGGAAGACATGCCGTAACGCCGGATCCGGAATTAATGCCCATTGGAGTGCATTAATCCGGATCCGGCCTTAAGCTAAACGTCGTTTCGGCGCATCGCCAGATCCGACGTTTAGCTTTTTGTCAATGGTTACTATGGCAGCCAGGACGCTAAAGTCCTGGTTGCCATAGTAAAGAGTAGGGGAAGCCGGGGAGCGGCATACTTACATTCCGTGCGGCTCCCGGGACGCTCCAGGATGACGTCAGGGCGCCCCAGTGCATAGATCACGTGATCGCATGGATCACGTGATCCATGCGTGCGGGGCGCTCTGACGTCATTCAGGAGCGCCCCGGGAGCCACACGGAATGTAAGTATGCCGCTCCCCCGCTCCCCACTGCTACTATGGCAACCAGGACGCTAGTAGCGTCCTGGCTGCCATAGTAACACTAAAAGCATTTTAAAGACTGATCAGTCTTCAAATGCTTTGAGTTCACTTGCGTTGTGCCGGATCCGGCGTGCACTTCCGGCGACGGAAGTGCACGCCGGATCTTCACAACGCAAGTGTGAAAGAGGCCTTAGCTATCAGCATCCTGGGAAAAAACCCACAGACATAAGCTGTTAGATCTGGTGAAGTATCAGTAGCACAGCCGGTCACCCCTTTAAAACCTTTACCTGTAGTCAGTCAGGCAACCTAAGCTCCAGTTCCTGATGCAGTTGCTGCCTTGACTGAGCAAGTCCATTTCCTGACTAAAAGTCTGGAGAAGTCCACCAGAAGTTGGAACAGTGGGAAAAAACTGTTTGGAGGATGAGAAACCTGTGTCCAGAAAACTCTTCCCTCCTGATTATAGAGAAACTTATCCCAGAAATTCGGACGGACGTCCTCCTGACCGCACTAACACCCCCAAGTGGCCTATCTGCACATACTGCCACAAGCTAGGCCATGCTGAAGCAACCTGTTGGCAGTTAAACGGGCGACCCCCGAGGCCAAGGACCACCCCTCAGGAGGTAAATCATTAGGTCCAGAAGATCCTCACTGGATGCCCAGATACGTAGGATTCCATCCAGAAGTTGTACTCTAAATAAATGGAGTCCCTTTTGTTGCCCTAGTTGACACAGGATCCCAAGTCACAACTATCCAGCAAACAGCGTTTGAGAAATACTGGGACCAAAACAAGCTTACCCAAAATCCTGGCTGAGTCTCATAGCCAGTAACGGCAAACCCATACCAGTCTATGGTTAATGGGAACCTACCATTCAAGTAGGAAGAACTACACTACCTCGACAAGGCATTATTGTAGTACAAGTTAGAGAAAATAACAACAACGCTCCAATAGTCCTCTAAATGAATGTCCTCAGGAACTGTTATGATAAGATGCTGGAAGCCTTGCAACAGTCAGTGCCTACTGCCTCTCCTGCTTCTAAAAAGGTGATTCAACAAATCATCAGTGCGCAAAATGTGCAACAGAGATTCGCCAATGAGAAAGCGCCTTGCCCTGCACATAAGTGAGTATTTAGCTTTGTGGGGGCTGTGTGGGGACAAATTATTATGGGAATGACTACTATGTGGGGGGAAATTACTATGTGGGGCAGTTTGGGGGGAACTACTGTGTTGGGGCAGTGTGGGGCAAATTACTATGTGGGGGCAGTGTGTGGAAAACTACTGTGTGGGGGAAACTGCAGTGTGCGGTAATTTACTGTGTGGGGGCAGTGTGGGGTAAATTACTGTGTGATGGCAGTGTGGGGGAAATTACTGTGTGAGTGAATTTACTATGTGGGGGCAGTGTGGGGGAAATTACTATTTTGGGGCAATGTGGGGGAAACTATTGTGTGGGGGGCAGTGTGGTAGAAATTGCTATGTGGGAGAAATTACTATATGGGAGAAATGTGTGGGAAAATTACTATGTGGGGGCAGTGTGGTGGAAATTACAATATGTGGGCAAATTACTATATGGGGCAGTGTGGGGTAAATTACTATGTGGAGGCAGTGTGTGGAAAACTACTGTGTGGGAGAAACTGCAGTGTGGGTTAAATTACTGTGTTGAGGCAGTGTGGGGTAAATTACTGTGTGGGGGCAGTGTGGGGGAAATTACTGTGTGGGTGTATTTACTATGTGGGGGCAGTGTGGGGGCAAATTACTATGTGGGGACAGTGTGGGGGCAAATTACTATGTGGGAACAGTGTGGGGGCAAATTACTATGTGGGGACAGTGTGGGGGCAAATTACTATGTGGGGGCAATGTGTGGGAAATTACTATTTTGGGGCAATGTGGGGGAAACTACTGTGTGGGGTCAGTGTGGGAGAAATTGCTATGTGGGAGAAATTGCTATGTGGGAGAAATTACTATATGGTAGAAATGTGTGGGAAATTACTATGTGGGGGCAGTGTGGTGGAAATTACTATATGTGGGCAATTTACTATATGGGGAAGTGTGAGGGAAATTACTATATGGGGGCAGTGTGGGGGGAATTAATATGTGGGGCAGTGTGGGGGAAACCACTGTGTGGGGGCAGTGTGGGGGAAATTTGGGGTATGTTTTTTAGTCTGAAGATGTTTTATGGCCCAGGAAGAGACTGTGGTGCTCATAAAGCACTGCAGCCACTTCATACAAAAAAAAAAAAAAAAAATGGAGGGAGGGTCCCAAGTTGGGTAGACATCCCCGGGCCTTTCATGCACTTAATCCTCCCCTGTCCTAATCCTATTAATTTTTTAGTCCTCATCAGGCAACACATTTAAAAGTACATATACTGAGATGTTCACTCTTTTTACCCATAGCATAAATATACCCCAACAGGAATGAACATGACTGCGACCAAATTAAACCATGTAAGGGTCCTTTCACACTTGCGTTCTGAGGATCCGGCAGGCACTTCCGTCCTGCCGGATCCGTCAGAACGCAAGATGCCTGAAAGCATTAGAAGACTGATCAGGATCCTGATCAGTCTTCGAATTGCTTTCAGATTACTATGGCAGCCAGGACGCTACTAGCGTCCTGGTTGCCATAGTAGGAGCGGGGAGTGGGGGAGCGGCATACTTACATTCCGTGCGGCTCCCGGGGCGCTCCTGAATGACGTCAGAGCGCCCCATGTGCATGGATCACGTGATCCATGCGATCACGTGATCCATGCACTGGGGCGCCCTGACGTCATCCTGGAGCGTCCCGGGAGCCGCACGGAATGTAAGTATGCCGCTCCCCGCTCCCTGCTACATTTTACCATGGTAACCAGGACTTTAGCGTCCTGGCTGCCATGGTAACCAGTCAGAAAAAGCTAAATGTCGGATCCGGCAATGCGCCGAAACGACGTTTAGCTTAAGGTCGGATCCGGATTAATGCCTTTCAATGGGCATTAATTCCGGATCCGGCCTTGCGGCAAGTGTTCCGGAATTTTTGGACGGAACAAAAAGCGCAGCATGCTGCGGTATTTGCTGCGTCCAAAAAACGTTCCGGTCCTGAACTGAAGTCATCCTGATGCATCCTGAACGGATTTCTCTCCATTCAGAATGCATGGGGATGATCCTGATCAGGATTTTTCCGGCATAGAGACCCGACGACGGATCTCTATGCCGGAAAAGAAGAACGCAGGTGTGAAAGGGGCCTAAGCTGAGTAAATAAAACATACTTGAAAACTGTTTACATATTTCAAAATATATCAGCTTATCATTAGCAAGTATATGAGTAATTCATTTGAAATGGTAAAGCATAAATAGACATATAGGGGATTACTTACGAACAGATATATCTGGTGCAGATTCTGTAGAACGCCATGTTGTGGCAGAATCCGCAACTTCTTCCCCGCTCACGCCAGGTCTATAAAAGGGAGTGGTGTGGGCAGGGAGAGGGTTGGGCCAGCAGGACCGTCTCATACATCATTTTCTATGCCTAGTTTAGGTGTAGAAAATGATCTAAATGTAAGGCAGCTAGGAAGCTATCTAACATTTAGAATAGGCGGTGGACACGCTGAAGTTATGTAGAGCAGTGTTTCCCAACCAGTGTGCCTCCAGCTGTTGCAAAACTACAACTCCCAGCATGCCCGCACAGCCAAAGGCTGACTGGGCATGCTGGGAGTTGTAGTTTTGCAACAGCTGGAGGCACACTGGTTGGGAAACACTGATGTAGAGGTCTGTGCCTCTTCATAACTATGAATGATCCACAGCCAGCGCAGTGGCTTATTAAGACCAACATCTAAAACTCAATTTTTGCTAAATGTGCCCCACAAAGTTTTACAGCTGTTGCTTTTGTGAAGAAGAGTGCAACTTTATACATATAAATTTTACTGAATTCGTTATAAAGTTTAGCAATCTGCTTACAATGAGTTATTGTAGTGGTCAATACTAATGTGATACCATGATTTTAGTTCTAAGTCTAATTTGAATACAGGGACTTAATTGATAGTAAGAAAACCACACAATTTGGTAATAAGCATTCAATCTAAATCCCCAGAGCAATGTATTCCTTATTGCTAAAAAGGGGACGATATAAAGACACCTAATTTCCACCTTCCAATCCATTCTATCTAGTGAAAAAGATTGCTCAGCAGTTAAAAATCAAAGTCACACTGTCCTGGTGAGAGCCAGAACGGTAACAGGTCTTAGCATGCCAGGAGAACAGACATGCAAGCAAGTGAAAATTTGGTCTCTGCTAGGTGATGAAAGTCACAGTGTATTTTTTTTTTTCAAATTCTTTTAGCAAAACACAGAATTTTCATCCATTTTATTACAGAGGAAAAATAGCAGCTAGTATACAGTCTCATAGCGAAAGAATAATTGTAATTTTACTGGAAGACAATACATATTTACTAATGGTTTATATTTTTGAGCTTCAATGTTACCTTGCAAAATTATTTTAAAAGAAAGAAAATTTTTGTTGGATTAAATGACACGGGCTAGGTTCACATCTCTGGCAGGTAAATCCCGTAGTCTGTTCTGGCGGAAGAGCGGACTACCGAAATTATCGTACTCAGCGTAACTGTACACAGCTGCACTCCATTGGATCCCCATTGACTATACTGGAATCTGACGGGGTTACAGACAGCTTTCCAGCATAATGCAATGCAAAAGTGCACTAAATAGCACTAAAAAACTGAGTGTGAATTCACTCTACTGATTATATTGTACACAGCTTTTTGTGGCAATTTTTGATGCAGTTTTTTGGGATTGAAGCCAGAAGTGGATCCAACAGGCAGGGGAAGAAAAGTCTTTCCTTAATATATCTCATTATCTTCCTTGGTTCTAAAAAATCGCATCTGTTCCTCAAAAGTCAAAGGGGTAATGAAAATAAACTGACAACAAACCGACAGCCTCTCTCTTTTTATGTTTACCCAGTACCTTAAATGTACCAGCTCCGTGTGAAAAACACATAAATAGAGTTGAGCGGACACCTGGATGTTTGGGTTCGAGAAGTTCGTCCGTACTTCACGAAAATGTTCGGGTTCGGGGTCCGAACTTGACCCGAACTTGACCATGAACCCCATTGAAGTCAATGGAGAGGGCTAGAGGGCTGCATAAGGCAGCAAAATGTAGGTAAATCCCCTGCAAACAAATGTGGAAAGGGAAATGACTTAAAATGAAATAAATAAACATTAACCAATATTAATTGGCAACTTGGAGGGGGAGGTGGAATAGGAGGCTGGGGTGGCGTCAGGTGGGAATGCTATGGGAGTTGAAGTTCTCCTCACAGCCATAAAGGATTCATGTCTGCCAGCAGTGCCACAGGCCACATTCGCAGATTCAGGCCCAAGACAACCATACATGGGAGTTGGAGAAGTTGTCATCACAGCCAAAAAGTATTTATGACTGCCTGCAGTGTCAAAGGCCTCATGCACAGACTCAGGCACCTGGCACCCACAAAGAGGAGAGTTAAAATCATGCCAAAACAGTATTGATTTCACCCAGCAGTGCCACAGCCCACAATCACTCATTAAGGCCCATGGCTCCCGCCAAGAGGAGAGCAGTCCCGTAACAGCAACACAGGCCTCAGGTCAACCTGCAATGGAACAGACCATTATCATTTATGTAGGTAATAAAAAGAATTGGGGTGATGCACAGGGCTGTTTAAACTCCCTCAGGGTGCTCTCAGTAAAGGTAGTTCCACTCAACTACCTAGCGGGAAAAGGGTATTGAACAAGAATTAACTGGGCACACCTGTGGATACTTGTTCCCAGTTTATTAAAACAATACAAATAAATAGAATAGTTCATATATATACACAGAGATGGCTGATTGTGAGTGGGATAAGCTTCCCAAAATTGCCCTCTCTGTGTAATTAATTACAAATACAAATAACCATCCATAAAAATCATATGAGTTCAAATACACAGTCAATAATGGGAGGAAATTATGCTAAAAGAAAGTGGATCCTCAATGTTCCAATACATATAGTCAACCTCAATATTCACAGAATAGTCAGCATAAAGTGCTCCTTTTGGATAACTTGTGGAGATTGCAAGCGGATAACAGAATAGAACTGACCATCTCTGAGCAGCGTCCCTGCTCTCACGGAGATCACAGCGGCGTCCCGCTGGAGCAAATCCCTGCAGGGAAATGGGTGTCTTACCCGGATAGCCGCATATTACGTTTGCGGTTGTGTGATGACCTGCCTTATGCTTCAATCCTTGTTTGTCCGATCTCTGCCACGTGTGGTAAATCCAGCTACGATGGATGGTTCCTATACGTGGGCCCCGATGATGAGGGGATCGGTTAGTTATTCCGGATTTTCGAAGCTCATAATCATCACTTGCGGCTTTCAATTGGGGGTCTTGACCAGACGCGTTTCGGGGACATCCCCTTCATCAGTGGTGATCGGACCCCCTATCGCCACTTCCTTTTATACCGGAACCAGTAATCAAGAACATGTGAAAAGGTGACATGGACTCAAATCCAAATTGGATGTATTTTCACCCATTTCTATTAATACACCTTTTATAAGTTGTTATACAGTTTAGTGCCTAGGGACATCCAAAACATCAAAAAAGGTTCAAACTGATAAGTGCAGTTTTCTTGCGATTTTTCAATTCATTTTTACTTATCCCTCACCAGCATTACCATAGATCTGAAAATGTCATACTGTAAATACTTGTAAGGTCTAAATGCAATTCCGAAATTCAAAACCGTTACATACAGTTGGTCACTTGGAGATATATTTATTATCTTTTCATAAAACGCACTTATAGTAAATGCGGTTTGTATGCGACATTAGTGCGTTTTTCAATTTATCCCCTTTCAATTCATTTTTAGATCTGAAGTATTATACTATAGATGCTAATAAAATCCAAATGCAGTTCCAGAATTCAAAACCATTACATACAGTTGGTCACTCGGAGATGTACTTGTTATTTTTACACAAAACGCACTAATAATAAATGCGGTTTGTATGTGGCATTAATGCGTTTTCCAGTTTATCTCCTTCTTTGTACTTTTTGAATATCTTTAATGGCATTTTCCAAACAAAACTATAGGGTTGAAGATCCATAGATGCAACAACACCCATTAGATGAGAAATAATTGATAAAAAGGTGAAGAAATTGAAATATAATAGAAAAGAAAGACCAAAGAATACTAGAGAAAATAGAACAGTGGAAGAACCACTGAATGTGAATACTGTTAATTCTAATACACGAAGGAATGAAAAGGGCGTCACTATAGCAAAAGAACAAATTAATATCCCTACACAAAATAGATTTGAAATTTTAGAAGAAAGAGAACATTTTTTAGATCGCACTCCACCTCATCACCGGACACAAATGAGATACAGATCACCCCCTTTAAGACCCCAATCCCTTACATCAATCAACACTCAGAGCACCCGTACAATTTGAGAAACAAAACTCAGAATTCACATCTACACAGGACACCATCGAACAATCACAATCAACAGGATTATTACAATCACAATCACAGAAAATACCTCAAAACAAAACCTCACGAAATAGAAAGGGAAAAACGAGAAGAGGGTCAAGGAAAAAGGCACCATCAGCACAGGCATTACAATCACTAGGTAATAAAGATGCGATTGTCAATTTAAGTTCTATTACTCTCTCTGATGTTCAATATCGGTTACTAAATAAAGGTCTCAAGTTTGCGCCAACAACGGCATTAAACAAATTTGACACCTTTATAGGAATTGAAAAGTTTATACGGAAGCTTTGCCTAAAAAAGTATTTTTTAAAGAACCCTATGAATTATATAGACAATCAGGTAGCGTTAGATGATAATTATTTACATACATCTCTCAAAAATACATCAAAAAAATATCCAAGAAATGAACTAAGTGAAGAAATGATCACTTTTAAAAACTGTGTGATGAAGGATGTGAAAAAGATTAGTAGTGATTTGCGTTTTAAACAAAATAATCTAACTCATAGTGAAATTTTGGCCCTACAAAAATTACAAAAAGAAAATAACCTCGTTATACGTCCAGCAGACAAGGGAGGTTCTATAGTACTTCAGGATGTAGTCAAATATAATGAGGAATGTTATCGACAATTATCAGATACAACTACTTACCGTAAGTTGAAAAAAGATCCAACAGATGAATTTTATTCACATTTGGAGGCGTTCTGTAAAGAAGGGAAAGAAAGTAATATTCTTAATACAGATGAGTACAACTACATTCTGAATAAATATCCACGTATACCGGTATTTTATTGTATTCCTAAGATTCATAAAAATCAAGAAAACCCGCCAGGACGCCCCATAGTATCAGGAATTAATTCACTAACGGCCAATTTATCTCACTATATAGATTTATTTCTTCAACCTAAAGTTAAAACAATACCCTCTTATACAAAAGATACAACACAAGTTATTAAAAGAATAGAAAATATGCATTTTGATGAATCTTGGATAATGGGAACTCTTGACGTACAGTCTCTGTACACTATCATTGAACATGAATGGGGTAAAAACAACAATTGATACAGGAAGGAAGATTACGAATAGAACAAATAGAATATCTAATTAAGGGAATTGATTTGATTTTAACGCATAATTATTTTAATTTTAATGGTGATTTTTATTTGCAGACACGTGGGACCGCCATGGGCACCAGGTTCGCTCCAAGTTACGCGAATTTATTTATGGCCGCCTGGGAAGAAGAACAGATTGTTCCCAGACTAGGGGCGGACCTGGTGCTCTGGCAGCGATACATCGATGATGTATTTTTTATTTGGAAATCGGGCCCCACGTGTCTGAACAAATTTCTAGTAGATATCAATGTTAACGAGTTAAATCTTATTTTTTCGGGTGCAACTAGCACTCAAAGTCTTGAATTTTTAGATCTACACATTTATGTGGAAGATAATGATTTAAAAACTTGTACTTTTATTAAACCAACAGCGCGCAATAGTTACATCTCCTATGATAGTTGTCATCTGCCTAACTGGCTCCTAAATATACCTCAGGGCCAGTTCCGCAGATTGAAGTGAAATTGTACAGCCACTGAGAAATTTGAAGAAGAAGCACAAAGGATGAAAAACCAATTCCTAGAGAAACAATATCCAGAACCAGTGATAGATAGGGCTCTATCAAATGTAAGAGATATGGATAGAAATGAATTTTTTAAAGAAACACGGAGTATGGAGAAAACAGGGGATAGTCAATTACGAATTATACTTCCATTTAGCAGCAAGTTTAAGAAGGTGAAGTCTATTTTATCTAAATATTGGGATATCTTGAAGAAAGACAAAAGTATAGGAGATGTAATCCCACCAAACCCATTAGTTACTTTTACTAAAGCCCCAAATTTAAGAAGCAAGATTGCTCCCACTGTTAAAAGATACAAAAAAGATAAATGCACTTTACAAAAATGGGTGGGACTAACGGGTTTTTATAGATGTGGACAATGTAATAATTGTCGAATTACTACTTTCAGTAAAGTAACAAAGGTTGTATCTTCTACTACAAATGGTTTTCAACATGTCATAAAAGAACATTTATCTTGCCATTCTACCAATGTAATTTACATCGTAGAATGCCCATGTGGGCGACAATATATTGGCAGAACAAAGAGATCTTTAAAAACAAGGCTAGCAGAACATATAGCCAACATTAAAAAGGGTTTGGAAACGCATTCCTTGTCGAAACATTTTAAAATAGCACATAATAGTGACCCATCAAAGCTTAAATTTGCAGCCCTTAATAAAGTACCGAAATGTTGGAGAGGAGGGAACCATCTGAACAAAATGTCAAGAATGGAAACTCAGAAAATATTTGAATTTGACACCCTGATTCCTGGTGGGTTGAATGCCGAGTTCGAATTGTTTGGATTTCTATAGCCCGGTGGCGGCCCCCCTCTCGGGAGAAGTCGTGTCCTTCTGGTTGACTTGTCCCTTGAGGGAGGCCCCCCCCCGGACTTTCCCTTCTCTTCTCATCTAATGGGTGTTGTTGCATCTATGGATCTTCAACCCTATAGTTTTGTTTGGAAAATGCCATTAAAGATATTCAAAAAGTACAAAGAAGGAGATAAACTGGAAAACGCATTAATGCCGCATACAAACCGCATTTATTATAAGTGCGTTTTGTGTAAAAATAACAAGTACATCTCCGAGTGACCAACTGTATGTAATGGTTTTGAATTCTGGAACTGCATTTGGATTTTATTAGCATCTATAGTATAATACTTCAGATCTAAAAATGAATTGAAAGGGGATAAATTGAAAAACGCACTAATGTCGCATACAAACCGCATTTACTATAAGTACGTTTTATGAAAAGATAATAAATATATCTCCAAGTGACCAACTGTATGTAACGGTTTTGAATTTCGGAATTGCATTTAGACCTTACAAGTATTTACAGTATGACATTTTCAGATCTATGGTAATTGAAAGGGATTTTTAACCTTGCTATTAGATATATATTATATCAGGCACTGCTACTTGTTACAAGACAGGTCATTTACTCAAAGAACACATCCCCCGGAGGTTAATTCCTGTATGCGAGCCCACCCCAGCAGACATTGAGATTACAATACATGACACACAGTTATCACTTGGAAATACAATAGACAGCAGGAACCTCAGGTACATGAGAGCAAGCTGTAACAAGTTTAACTTGTTAGCATCTAGACTACCATTGTAATATGTAAAATACCCTTTCATGTATTGTATATGGCAGATACCAGTATTGTTTACCGACTTCCCTAAATTAACCTGTCATCTGCTGAACTCAAGTTGGTACTCCCACCCCCAATGTCCTATAAATACATGTACTATGAAATAAAGACTTCAGATTGTAACTGTCTCAGGTTGAGCTCTGACTTTTACTATCTCCCAGCTGGAGGAAAAGCTATTCACTGAAGGGGAAAATATACCGGTGGAGGTCTGATGCCTCATTGTATGACCATCTCATAACCGCCTCAAATTGGAAAGAGCTAAGAGTTTGGTGTCAGAAGGTGGGATTCGCCATAAACAGTATCGGGTAAGTGATTCTATATTTTTTTAATGTATTATTACTACCCTATACTGTGAGAGCGGATTATTTGAACCCGGTGAGCGCTTCTGTGCGCCTCCCAGGAATCTGATATTCCTAAAGAAGTTAAAGGGATCTGAAGTCCCAGGAATCTGATATTCCTAAAACAAAAAAAGGGGTCTGGAGTCCCCAAATCTTAAAACAGTGCTGTGTGCAGTGAATAGTTTTTCCTAAAACCATGTATATTGCTGTATAATTGCTTAAGCATTTCTTAGTCGTTATAAGATTGAAATTTACTGTATAAATTGTGTATAGACTGCGTATAGATTGTATGAGAGTTCATGCTGAAATTGAAGGTATAAATTTGGCCATCCAGGATAGTGTAAGATCAAACATAAATTCAGGAGTAATCATGAGCCTGGATTAGAAGACATAGGATGCAAATACCCCCAGAATAGTTTAAAAATCAACTATAAATTCAGGAGCAGTCATGAGCCTGGATTAGAAGAAATAGGATGGAAAACATATAAACTGATAAGCATGAGGTTTGTCAGTAAGTATTTGCACTAAACACAAACATAATCATTCTTAGCTAAACCTTCAAACTCAGCTGATCTCACTGTATATTTTTAGCTAAATAAAATGGGCAATTCTTATGGTAAGAAGAATCCCAGAAAGAAATTAAATATTAAGTTTAGAACTAAGATCAAGTTCCTAAGTCTGCTGCAAGTCATTCTATGGTGAAAGCTAATCTTCCATTTTGACTTTGCATTACCATTTTTCATTAACAATATGGAAAATTTTGTGAAGAATGCTTGCTTAGTTTAAGAAGAATATGGGACTTATATTCCAGCCATACAGATGACAGGACAAGGCTTAGGGATAAAAGATGTGACTGTTATGATAATTGTGTGTAATTAATTGTCTCTGTGTTTCTTTTCAGGAGCCACTAAACGTGGCTTAGTCAAGCTGGCGAAACACTAATGTTTTTGTTGTGTTCACAGGTTTTATATCAGTTTAAAAAGGTTTTCATAGTCACCACGTGGTATCATGAGCTCAATAACTAGTAATTGTTTGCAAACAATGAAATAACAGTCAGGCATGTGTTGGTTAAAACAGTCATGTATACTGTACTTTTGTGATGTGGAAGTATTTTTTGTTCCCACATAACCTTTTGTGTTTTAGGTGTGAATATCATCTGCTCCTTTAATGAAACTCACAGGAAGAGGTCTTTGTTCACACACCAGAACAAAACTTGGGTTGGCAAGTGGTGTTAGTATATGTCTGTCTATCTGTCTGTCCGTGTGCGATGTGTTAATGGCCAGCAGAATATTTTTATATGATTTTTTTTATTTTTTTATTTTATTTTTTTCTCTTTCTACCTGTACATTTTTGTTGTAAGTATTTTGTTTGTTTTTTATATATAGAGACCTACTGTTTGGATATTCACTAAACTTAAAAGGTTTTTTTTCAGTGTGGGTAATCTCCCAAATGTGTATTTAGCATACCGTTGGATAGGAAGACGCAGCCACTGATGGCGTTTGTCTTCAAAGGCCATCAAATGACCTGGTGCAGATTGCCACAGGGTCTAATTGATGTACCTGCAGTTTACTCCACCGCTCTCCAGAAAGTCCTTGTAAACTGGCATCCGCAGCATGGTTTGCGAAACCATAGCTGCTGTGTTAGCTCAAGACCATGGAGGACGGTTGAAGACTGTGACATATATATCCAAACTACCCTCAGTCACTGTACAGGGCATGCCACCATGTCTCAGGACTTTGGCAGCATGTGCAATGGCTGTAGAATTAACAAGCTCGATCACACTGGGACATGATACCACACTGTACACGTCACACTCTGTCCTACACCTTATAGGAAAAAATCTGTCCACACAACACGATTGACTGCCCACAAGATAAGATCTCAGAACAACATGAATGTGCAGAACACATTCACATAGCCACCAGCCCCCACCCCACCCTACAAAGTGTTCCTTTTCCTGATGCAGAGGATGTTTTTGTAGATGGCTCCTGCACCCGACCAGATGATCAAACGTTTCATGCTGGTTATGCAGTTGTACAATTGCCCGATAGAGTTCTTGAGGCCATGCCAGCCACTGTCTCATCAGCACAAGCTGCAGAGTTATTCACACTTGCTAGAGCTTGCAAAATTATGGCTGGCAGGCGAGTAAATGTGTACATAGATTCTAAATTCCCATTTTCGGTGTGTCATAATTTTGGAGTAAAATGGCAGCATAGAGGGTTCACTACAGAGACAGTCAAGCAAAAGCAGCCTCCTGTGTCACACAAAATTGCGCAACCAAGGTCTAACATCAGCAGACATCGTTTATTGGGAGCTTCAAGGGTTGACCAGAGACGCTAGCGGTCTATGGTCAAAGGGAGGAGTAGTAGAGTAGAAATTCCCAAAATAGCACCCCCACCCCAAATACATGGTTTGGGACTGATTAGAAAATAAAAGCAGTGATTATGGTGATACTTCGCTTTCGTTTCATTGTCAACAGGTGCACCAACCTACCGATTCAAGCCTGGAGGCAGAGTCCTGATGAAGTCTCTCCATAAGTTGAAGTCGCTGGACCCACCCTATGGAACCCCTGTGACAGTCCAGGCCAGGACCAGAACTAAAGTGTCAACTGACAACTATCTTGCTTGGATTCATGATGCATCCCAATTGAAGGAAGCCTCACCTCTGCCTGAGTGACCAGAACCAGACGAGTCCCAGTTGGATCCAATCATTAGGAAGAAGCAAGCTTCAGTGCTCTGTACAATGCCAATGTACATCCATACCCCTGGAAGACCTCACATCTGTGCAGCAATGGCATCCTTTGTAGAAGACACAATGCTACCAGCCACTGTTTGGCTAGTGGCAATGTGTGCCCACCACTCTGAGAAGCTACCCTCGATATGCCCCTCATCACCCCAGGAAGCAAGAGACATTCACGTCTCCACTCTGCGATTGATGCCAAGCCTAGTAGACACAAAGGACACATGGTGCTACTCTTAGAACAACACTGATCATTTTATGTTTTGTGTTCTTTCTTACTTTTCTTTCTTCTTTCTTTTCCACTATGCAGGGGATTTTTTTCCTACTGTGCGCCAATTACACAGAAGGTTTTTTCAAATCTCCTTCATAGTTATTTCAACTTTCCTTTCTCTTTTTCCCCTTGTCCACTATGCAAGATATTTTTTTCCTACTGTGCGCCAATTGCACAAGAAGGTTTTTTTTTATCTCCTTTATGATTTGTACTTTTGTTTCATATGTTATGTACATATACACACAAGGTCTCTAGCCGGAGGAGGACACACAGTGCAGCTCTCAGAATAGAAAATGATCCCGTTCTTTTTTGTATAAAAAGTTGGGATCAATGGTTGGATTGAAAGGGATTTTTAACCTTGCTATTAGATATATATTATATCAGGCACTGCTACTTGTTACAAGACAGGTCATTTACTCAAAGAACACATCCCCCGGAGGTTAATTCCTGTATGCGAGCCCACCCCAGCAGACATTGAGATTACAATACATGACACACAGTTATCACTTGGAAATACAATGGACAGCAGGAACCTCAGGTACATGAGAGCAAGCTGTAACGAGTTTAACTTGTTAGCATCTAGACTACCATTGTAATATGTAAAATACCCTTTCATGTATTGTATATGGCAGATACCAGTATTGTTTACCGACTTCCCTAAATTAACCTGTCATCTGCTGAACTCAAGTTGGTACTCCCACCCCCAATGTCCTATAAATACATGTACTATGAAATAAAGACTTCAGATTGTAACTGTCTCAGGTTGAGCTCTGACTTTTACTATCTCCCAGCTGGAGGAAAAGCTATTCACTGAAGGGGAAAATATACCGGTGGAGGTCTGATGCCTCATTGTATGACCATCTCATAACCGCCTCAAATTGGAAAGAGCTATCAGTAATGCTGGTGAGGGATAAGTAAAAATGAATTGAAAAATCGCAAGAAAATTGCACTTATCAATTTGAACCTTTTTTGATGTTTTGGATGTCCCTAGGCACTAAACTGTATAACAACTTATAAAAGGTATATTAATAGAAATGGGTGAAAATACATCCAATTTGGATTTGAGTCCATGTCACCTTTTCACATGTTCTTGATTACTGGTTCCGGTATAAAAGGAAGTGGCGATAGGGGGTCCGATCACCACTGATGAAGGGGATGTCCCCGAAACGCGTCTGGTCAAGACCCCCAATTGAAAGCCGCAAGTTGTGATGATTATGAGCTTCGAAAATCCGGAATAACTAGCCGATCCCCTCATCATCGGGGCCCACGTATAGGAACCATCCATCGTAGCTGGATTTACCACACGTGGCAGAGATCGGACAAACAAGGATTGAAGCATAAGGCAGGTCATCACACAACCGCAAACGTAATATGCGGCTATCCGGGTAAGACACCTATTTCCCTGCAGGGATTTGCTCCAGCGGGACGCCGCTGTGATCTCCGTGAGAGCAGGGACGCTGCTCAGAGACGGTCAGTTCTATTCTGTTATCCGCTTGAAATCTCCACAAGTTATCCAAAAGGAGCACTTTATGCTGACTATTCTGTGAATATCGAGGTCGACTATATGTATTGGAACATTGAGGATCCACTTTCTTTTAGCATAATTTCCTCCCATTATTGACTGTGTATTTGAACTCATATGATTTTTATGGATGGTTATTTGTATTTGTAATTAATTACACAGAGAGGGCAATTTTGGGAAGTTTATCCCACTCACAATTAGCCATCTCTGTGTATATATATGAACTATTTTATTTATTTGTATTGTTTTAATAAACTGGGAACAAGTATCCACAGGTGTGCCCAGTTAATTCTTGTTCAATATCATTTATGTAGGCCCTAGCACCCAGACAGAGGTGAGCAGTCCCATAACAGCAACACAGGCCTCAGGTCAACCTGCAATAGAACAGACCATTATTATTTATGTAGGCGCTAGCACCCAGACAGAGGAGAGCGGTCCCATAACAGCAACTCAGGCTTCAGGTCAACCTGCAAGAGAACAGGACATTATCATTTATGTAGGCCCTAGCACCCAGACAGAGGTGAACGGTCCCATAACAGCAACTCAGGCCTCAGGTCAACCTGCAAGAGAACAGGCCATTATCATTTATGTAGGCCCTAGCAACCAGACAGAGGTGAGCGGTCCCATAACAGCAACACAGGCCTCAGGCCAACCTGCAAAGGAACAGGCCATTATAATGTATATAGGCCCTGACACCCAGACAGAGGAGAGATCATTTGACAGTAAAAATAGGTTAATGTCTCCCACCAATGCAACAGGCGATTAAACAAAATATAGGCCCCTGCCACCCAGACAGAGGAGAGGTCATTTGACAGTAAAAAGAGGTTAAAGTCACGCACCAAAGCAGCAGGCGATTAGCTGAAATGTAGGCCCCTGGCACCTAGACAGAAGACAGATGAGAGGTTCATTAAACTTGGGGTTGCCCCCAAAATAATGGTACAATTAAAAAAAGAGGATTCAATAAAGAAGTGCCCTGGAGTACAAAAATGTATGGTTTGAGGACGAGGCAGTTATAAATGTCTATTCTGCACAAGGAACGGACAGGTCCTGTGGGATCCATGCCTGGTTCATTTTAATGAATGTGTGGACAGACGGCTACGTTTGTCTGTAATGACGCAGGGTAGGCCAGCACCTCCAAGGCATAAAGGGTAAGCTCTGGCCATGTGGACAATTTGGAGACCCAGAAGTTGAATGGGGCAGACTGATCAGTCACTACGTGGAGGCCTGTGCACACGTACTGTTCCACCATGTTTTTGAAATGCTGCCTCCTGCTAACACGTTCCCTATCAGCTGGTGGTGCAGTTTGCTGTGGCGCGGTGACAAAACTTTTCCACATCTCGACCATGCTAACCCTGCTGTCTGAGGAGCTAGCAGTGGCACAGCTGCCTTGGCGACCTATTTCTCCTCCTCCTCTGCCTTCGCCTTGTGCTTCCACTTGTCCGCCCGAATCAGGTGGGAATGCCCTCAGCAGCGCGTCTACCAGCGTGCTCTTGTAGTCGAGCATCTTCCTATCACGCGCCAGTGCGGGGAATTAAGGTGGGCACGTTGTCCTTGTAAAGGGGATCCAGCAGGGTGGCAACTCAGTAGTCAGCACAAGTTTAAATGTGGGCAACTCTTCTGTCGTTGTGCAGGCACTGCAGCATGTAGTCGTTCATGTGTGCCAGGCTGCCCAGGGATAATGCTAAGCTGTCCTCTGTAGGTGGTGTATTGTCTGTGTCCTCCGTATCCCCTCAGCCACGCTTCAGTGATGGCCCTGAGCTGCGTTAGGTGCCACCCTGCAGTGAAACCGGTTCCTCCTCCTCCTCTACCTCCTCCTCCTCCTTCTTGTCCCCCAGAAGTGTGCCCTGGCTGTCCAAATGTGTACCTGGCCTGTGCTGGTGCTGGATAGTGTTGAGCGCGAATATTCGAATAGCGAATTTTTTTAGAGAATATCGTCACTTCACTAATTTGCGAATATTTCGAATATAGCGCTATAAATTCGCTATTTCGAATATTCGTTGTTTTTTTTTTTAGTTATATTTTTTTCTTTCCCACTTTCCAAAAGTAGTTCTTACCTGTCCTGAGGATTCCTGGCTTCCTGGCTGCTCCAGTCAGTGCCCGTTGCAGCTTCTGCCGACTTCCGTGCTCATGGAGCGTCCCCATTACCATGGGAACTTCTCCATATACTAAAATGTACTGTCGGATTTGAGAATTACGTTGAAATCGCAATGCGATTAATTCAAGTTATATTAATCGCATTGCGATTACAACTTAGCGGTGCACTGCTATCTTACATATTAGGCTAGAATTAACGAATTTGGAATATAGCAGCAGTGCTAAGTAGAAATCGCAATGCGATTACTCCAAGTTACATTAATCGCATTGCGATTTCAATTAGCACTGCTATAATATATTCCATATTCGTTAACTTCGTTAATTCTAGCAAGCTTACCCATTATAAACCCAGCTCGAAGTTGAAATCGCAATGCGATTAATACAACTTGAAGTAATCACATTGCGATTTCTACTTAGCACTGCTGCTATGTTCCATATTCGTTAATTCTAGCCTAATATGTAAGATAGCAGTGCACTGCTAAGTTGTAATCACAATGTGATTAATATAACTTGAATTAATCGCATTGCGATTTCAACAGACATGGTTTACTATGGTTGCTAAAACGAAGATGGAGAATACTTAGTTATCCTCATTTGAGGAATATGACGAATACATTCGTCATATTCGCTAATTCTACCAAGCCAACCATAGTAAACCAGGTCTAAGTAGAAATCGCAATGAAAAAAAGCTAAGTAATATAATCGCATAGCGAATTAAACACAGCTGTCTCTATAGTCAACCCTCCTATTTGATTGCTAGAATTAGCGAAGTTGACGAATAGGTTGCTAAAACGAAGATGGAGAATACTTTGTTATCTTCGTTTTGAGGAATATGACGAATACATATTCGCTAATTCTACCAAGCGAACCATAGTAAACCAGGTCTAAGTAGAAATCGCAATGAATACTGGAGAATACTGGAGAATACTTCGTTATCTTTGTTTTGAGGAATATGACGAATACATATTCGCTAATTTTACCAAGCCAACCATAGTAAACCAGGTCTAAGTAGAAATCGCAATGAAAAAAAGCTAAGTAATATAATCGCATAGCGAATTAAACACAGCTGTCTCTATAGTCAACCCTCCTATTTGATTGCTAGAATTAGCGAAGTTGACGAATAGGTTGCTAAAACGAAGATGGAGAATACTTCGTTATCTTCGTTTTGAGGAATATGACGAATACATTCGTCATATTCGTCATCTTCGCTATAATTCTAGATATGAAACCAATAGGAAATTAGCCTAAGGTAAAATCGCAATACGCGATTATTTAAATCGCATATTAATCACGATAACTAGAATAATGATGAATATTCGATTTCGACGAATATGAAATGAATATTCTTTCGAATATTTGCGAATTTCGTCGAAATCGAATATGGCACCTGCTGCTCATCACTAGTGCTGGAACCCACCCTCTGAGCCACTTCTGTATGACCTGCCTGAAACCCTGTTGGTTGAGTACTCCAAAGACTGCAACAAGGTACACAGGTCTCGCATGCAGGCCCAGCCACTAGTGGTGAAGTGGTGCTGATCTGCAGAGCGACTGACCCGTGCATTCTGCATCTGAATCTCCACTATCGCCCGCTGCTACTCGCACAGTCTCTCCAGCATAAGTAAGGTGGACTTCCACCTGGTGGGCATGTTGCATATGAGGCTGTGAGCAGTAAGGCCGAAGTTACTCTGCAGCGCAGACAGGCGAACAGCAGCAGGGTGAGAACGCTAAAAGCGCACACATACGGACCGCACTTTCAGTAGCAGCTCTGACGTGTCTGGGTAGTTTTTAAGAAACTTCTGCACCACAAGATTCAGCACATGTGCCAGGCAAGGGATTTGGGTCAAACTGGCTAGTCCCAGAACTGCAACAAGATTTTGCCTATTATTACACACCACCAGGCCGGGCTTGAGTCTCACCGGCAGCAACCACTCATCAGTCTGCTGTTCTATGCCCCTCCAAAGCTCCTGTGTGGTGTGGGGTTTGTCACCCAAACACATGAGTTTTAAAATGGCCTGCTGACGTTTACCCCGGGCTGTGCTGAAGTTGGCGGTGAGGTTCTTTCGATGACCGGATGTGGGCGTGGTAGAAGAGGAGTAGGAGGAGGAGGAGAATGATGCGGAGTAGGAGGAGGAAGCAACAGGAGGCAAGGAATAATGGAATAATGCCTTGAGATCCTCAGTGGTGGAAGGACATGCGCCAAACCGCTATCCGCCTCTTGCCCAGCCACCACTACGTTTACCCAGTGTGCAATTAGGGAGATATATCAACCCTGGCCGTGCTTACTGGTCCATGTATCTGTGGTTATGTGAACTTTGCCACAGATGGCGTTGCTCATCGCACACTTGATTTTATCCTCCACTTGGTTGTGCAGGGAAGGGACGGCTCGCCTGGAAACATAGTGGCGGCTGGGAACAACGTACTGGGGGACAGCCACCGCCATCAGCTATTTGAAACAGTTCATCTCCACCAGACGAAATTACAGCATTTCAAAGGCCTGTAATTTTAAAATGCTGGCATTCAGGGCCAGGGCTCGAGGGTGGGTATGTGACCATGTGACACGGTGGAGATTCTTTATGATGGTGTTGTATGTGGTGGTGTGGGTGGAACATCCTTTGTTTGCTGGTCGCTAGGTGCCATAGTGATGCCAGAAGAGTAGGGAGAGGCCGAGCCAGCAGCAGAAGAGCGAGCAGGAGGAGCATTAGAGAGTTCCTTGTTTTTAAGGTGTTTACTCCACTGCAGTTCATGCTTAGCATGTAGATGCCTGGTCATGCAGGTTGTGCTCAGATTAAGAACGTTTATGCCTCGCTTCAGGCTCTGATGGCACAATATGCAAACCACTCGTGTCTTGTCGACACAACATTGTGTGAAGAACTGCCACGCCAATGAACTCCTTTGAGAAGGCCTTGGTTTGCTCGGTGCCTTGGTGCGGTGGACAGTAGCAGGCGTACTGTCTCTGGAACGGCCGATTTGCTTTTGCACCCTGCTCCCTCTTTTGCTGTGCTGTTGCCTCATTGCGACCACCTCCTCTTTCCCAGAACTGCCCGCCTCACTAGCACATCCTTCAGTCCAGTCTGGGTCTAGGACTTCATCATCCTCCACATCATCTTCCACCCATTCATGACCCCTGCCCTCCTCGTCGGTCTGTACATTGCAGAAAACCACAGCAGTTGGCACCTGTGTTTCGTCATCATCAGAGACGTTTTGCGGCGGTATTCCCATGTTCGCATCCTGCAACAAAAGTGATTGAGCATCAGTGCATTCAAGGTCTTCCTCTTCTGAGGCAGGGCTAGGTGGATGGGCCGGGGAAACCCTGCCAACAGTCATCAAAAAGCATGAGACTTTCCTACATTATTTGGGGCTCTGATTGCTTGGCTGATTTGCAAGGGGGTGAGGCGGAAGACTGATGGGCATGGGCTGCAGGTGCCAACTCTGAGCTTTCTGCAGAGGACTGGGTGTTAGATACTGTGAAGGAACTGGAGGCACTGTCAGCCACCCAATCTACTATTGCCTGTGCCTGTTCTGGCTTCACCATCTGTAGAGCGGTATTTGGGCCTAAAAAATAACACTGCAGATTCTGTTGCCTACTCGCAACAGAGGAAGGTGTTTGACTTGGAGCGGTAGTTGGAGCTGAATAGTCACATCCTCTACCAGCAACAGGAGCTCCACCAATACCACCACGACCATTCCCACGTCCCTTATTTGATGTTCTCCTCATTATTTGGTTTCACCCACAAAGCTGAAAGATTGGTCGCTCTCCGTTGTCAATTTACCTGCCACTAGTCGACAATTACGTTCGCTAAGGTGTCATAAAAAAATACTCTGTGAACCCAGAATAATGTTTTTTCGTCCCAAAATACACTGATTCAAAATTTCTATGCGGAAATGTAAATATCTTTTTGGTATGCTTTATGCACAAGGGGTTTGCGGAACAAGAACAAGTATTTTTGTAATAAAATACAGAAAATTAGTATTTCACTGCTGTAAATTGAAATTAATTATTTAAACGACGGAGGCACAACTGTTTTTTTCGGCCTAAAACACAGCGTTTTTCAATAAAACCCCAAGATGCTGTTTTTTTCCTGCATAGTGTACAAAAGTGCTCTTTGGCACCACAGGTCCCAGACTACAGAAATGGACTATGTCATAGCTTTTGTCACCAATATTCACAAATGCAGTTTTTCACTGTTGTAAATTATATGTAGGTATTTATACCGTGTATGTACAACTGCTTTGTGAAGCAGGAATTTTGCTTTTTTCACACAGAAAAAGAATAATGCACTATTTCTCAGCTGTAATGTGAAATCGGTATTTAGGCGGTATATTTTAAAATGCTTTGTGGATCAGGATTTTCACTTTTTTTGTCAAATACACTTATGCTGTATTTCACAGCAGCAATGTAAAATAGATGGTTGGAATGGGTATTTCAGACTGTTTGGTGGACCTTGAATACATTTTTGTTTTCTATAAAAAATTAAGAAGCAGAAAAATGAAATATTTCCTGCAGAAATATAAAATATGTCGTTGGACGGTGCATGCATATCTGTTTTGTGGACAAGGAATACGGTTTTTCCACCAAAATTACACGGATTCTGTATTTCATCGCAAAAATGTCAACTATATATTTTGGCGGTGTAAAATAGGCTTGGTGGATCAGGATGACCACTTTTTTTAACTAAAATTCACTGATGCACTATTTTATATCTGAAATGGAATATACGGTTTAGTGCATTGTATACACAAGTGCTCTGTGGCACCACAGATCCCAGACTAGACAAACATATAAAAGGCAATATAGGGGACTTGAGCAGCCAGAAATTATATATTTTTTTTTACTTCACTGAGCTACAAAATAGGATTAGGCTGATGTCCCTGTCTGGCTGGCATACATGCAGTACACTGCAGTAGCTAAAATGGCCGCCGAGCACCACCTCAGTAACAGATGGATTACAAAAAAGATTTCCCCTGCAGTGGCTGGGTACAGAAATGTTGTATTGCTGAAGCTCCCTCCCTCTCTATGTGCTGTATCTTCTGGATGAAAATAGCACAGGTTCTGCTGAATTCTGCCCTAATCTGTCCCTAATCGCAACACTGGCATCCTCTCCATAAGGTCAAATCAGCAGAGTGACGTGCGGCAGCATGTGACTCCAGCTTATAAAGAGGCTGGGTCACATGCTGCACTCAGCCAATTACAGCAATGCCATTAGTAGGCATGGCTGTGATGGCTTCTTAGGGCAAGAAGTAAAACGCTTGCTGATTGGCCCTTCAGAAAGCAGGAAGAAATCGCCGAACAACAGACCCGAACCAAAACTTGTTTGAAAATGTTCGGGTTTGGGTCCGTGTCCCGAACACCCCACAATTTGGTACGAACCCAAACTATACAGTTCAGGTTCGCTCAACTCTAGTAGAGACGCTCCGACTGAGTGGAGAGAATGTCAGCAGTAAGTTTGTGTTGACCTCACTGATTATTTTGCCCTTCATCTGATCCATCAGAACAATAACCACCCAAAAATGGATCCTCTCTATTGAGCAGCCGCCTTCACACAGTCAGTATTTGGTCAGTAATCCATCAGAATTGATGAAGCAAAAAAAAAAACAAGAGTTGACACGTGAATGGAATATTTGCATGTCTTCTGTGTTTTGTAGCCACTCCTGCTTTTGGCTACCAAATAGTAAGCCAATTCTGATGTCATATAGGCCTTACAGTTGCTACATAGACAGAATCTGTTGTGTGTCTCATTTTTCCTTCCTTCCGATGATCAGAAGAAGGGTCAAATAAATGGTGATGTCATCCAGGCAAAAAGGCAAATTAGTGACCCAGTCATAGAGTGGGGAGGGTCGGAACAGAATGAGAAGTCCACAGAGTGGCCCAGTGACATAGTGGTGAGGTAGCAGCAGCATGAGGGGACCACAGAGTGGTGCAGTGGCAGTGCCATGAGGATACCACAGAGTGGCACAGTGACATAGTGGTGAGGTGGCAGCAGCATGAGTAGACTACAGAATGGCACAATGACAAAATAGGGAGGTAGTAGCAGCATGTGGAGACCACAGAGTGGTGAGGTGGCAGCAGCATGAGGAGACCACAGAGTAGACCAGTGACATAGTGGTGAGCTGTCAGCAGCATGAGGAGACCACAGAGTGGTGAGGTGGCAGCAGCATGAGAAGACCACAGAGTGGTCAGCTGGCAGCAGCCTGAGGAGACCACAGAGTTGCCCAGTGACATAGTGGTGAGCTGGCAGCAGCATGAGGAGACCACAGAGTGTTAAGGTGGCAGCAGCATGAGGAGACCACAGAGTTGCCCAATGACAGAGTGGTAAGTTTGCAGCAGCATGAGGAGACGAAGAGTGGTGAGGTTGAAGCAGCATGAGGAGACCACAGAGTGGACAAGTGACATAGTGGTGAGCTGTCAGCAGCATAAGAGGACCATAGAGTGTTGAGGTGGCAGCAGCATGAGTAGACCACAGAGTGGCCCAATGACAGAGTGGTGAACTGGCAGCAGCAGGAGAAGACGAAGAATGGTGAAGCTGCAGCAGCATGTGGAGACCACAGAGTGGCCCAGTCACATAGTGGTGAGCTGGCAGTGGCATGAGGAGACCACAGAGTGGCCTAGTGACATAGTAGTGAGCTGGCAGCAGCATGAAGAGAACACAAAGTGGCCTAGTGACAGAGTGGTGAGCTGGAAGCAGCATGTGGAGACTACAGAGTGGAGAGGTGGCAGCAGCATTAGGAGACCACAGAATGTGAGGTGGCAGCAGCATGGGGAGACCACAGAGTGGTGAGGTTGCTGTAGCATGGGGAGACCAGAGTGGCCCAATGACATATTGGTGATCTGGAAGCAGTATGAGGAGACCACAGAGTGGCCCAGTGACATATTTGTGAGGTGGGGATCAATATCAGTACCAGCTGAAGATGGTGGGTGGCAGTATGAGCACCTGGCAGCAGGTGTGTGGCATCAGGCGGGTGGCAGAATCAGAATAGTAGCTGAAGCAGGTAGCCAGAAGAAACACCCGCTCTGATGCCATGCTGCTGGCCCGGCAGGAAAGCTTGTCCAGAGCAAACTCAGCCATTTGCAGCCACAAGTCGAGTTTGGCTGCCCAATAGTCCAGGGGATCTTTGATGTGGGAAGGAAGGGTGCACTCCAAGTATGCAAAAACTTTGTGGTTCAGGTTCTGCTCTATGTCTACCTGCTACTGTTGAGTAGTTTCTTCAGTAGGTGAGTAGGCGGGTGAAGAAAACTGCTTATCAGCGACTCTAGACTTAAATTGCTGTTGATGGAGCTGGTACTGGTCCTGCCTCCCCAGCAGCCAGGATACTTGAACGTGAGCGCAGAGGGCCCCCCGGTCAGAACTGCGTGCGGATGCGCACATAGGCAGCGGCCAACTGACTACATAGGATGTCTCGATAGTAGTTCAGTTTGTCCTCCTTCTCAGCAGGTGTAAAAAGGCCCCCGTTTTGGACCTGTAGTGTGGGTGTAACATGGTGGAGAGCCAGTAGTTCTCCCTCTGCCGAATGGTGACAATTCGGCTGTCACTTACTACACGAGCAAGTGAGCATGCATTGGGCCATTTGCGCAAGTGACTCGGAGGAACTCCTTGCCTCCATTTCCACTGTGTACTGCCACAGTGTGTCTGGGTTATCTGCCTTGTCTTCCTCATCACCCTGTATCTCCTCCAGTTGGTCCTGCTCCTCACCTTCTGTCACTTATGTAGAAAAACCATGCATTTCTCTACGCATTGCTTATTCTCCTCCTCTATTTCAGCCCCCAAAGGCCTCTTGTGGCCATGAGATATAGTCGCCACGTCTTCTGTCCACTGGCCGGCCAGATTGCTCCAGGACATGAATCAGTGGAATGACATTGCTCATCCCGAAGTCCTGGCGACTGACAAATAAAGTGGCCTCCTCAAAGGGCCTGAGCAAATGGCAGGTGTCACGCATGAGCTGCCACTGGCTAACATCGAAGTTACACAGCGGAGTACCTCTGTTTGCCTGTATCATCAAGAAATCGTTTATGGTCTTTCTCTGTTCATATAATCGGTCCAACATATGAAGGGTGAAATTCAAGCGGGTGGAAATGTCGCATATCAGCCTATATTGGGGGGCTGCCATTCTGCCGCTTCAGCTCAAGGAGGGTGTTCTTTGTGGAGTACGAGTCGCTAAAGTGCATACAAAGTTTCCTGCCCATTTTCAGGATGTCTTGCAGATGGGGTGAAGACTGGAGGAACCGCTTCAGAACCAGATTGAACACGTGCGCCATGCAGGTAGCATGGCTCAGCCCTCCTTGACGTAGTGCTGACACCAAGTTCTTCCCGTTGTTGGTCACTATGGTTCAGATTTTGAGTTGTTGCTGATAAAGCCAGGATTCCATTTCTTGATGAAGGACAGGGAGCAGTTCCTCCCCTGTGTGCCTCCGTTCACCCAGGCAAACTAGGTGCAGAACAGCATGACACCGTCGTGCCCTGCATATGTGGTATGCTGGAGATGCACTGTGAATTGTCCCTGCAGTGCAGGCTGAGGACAGGGTGGAGGATAAGGAGGCAGAGGCATTGTCGTAAGACGAACGGCGTGAGAATGTGGAGGCGGCGTCATCTGGCCAAGTTGCTGGTGTGGCTGAGCCGAATCACATTTACCCCGTGTGGGTGCGGTGGAGGCTGGGGACACGGTGTAGGATGAGGAGGCGGACATCGTCGCAGGACCAACGCCGTTAGATCATGGAAGCGAAACGGCGTCACTTTGCCAAGTTGCTGGTGTGGCTTGTCAGGAACCACATTTCCCCAGTGGGCCATAAAGGACATATATTGTCCTTGATCATAGTTACTAGTGATTAGCGGCACAGGTAGTATTCGAATTTGCGATATTTTGCGAATTTTTGGCGAATATTAGCCATGAATTTGCTAATTCGAGAATTCGTGATCTCTAGTCATTATTTACTTGATTGCGAAAATCGGCAATGTAATATATTCTCGATAAAAATTCTTGATTAGAATATTCACGATCAACACTAAGGGGTAGGCAACGTTCCTATTGGTTGCTAGGGATGTTGCTAAGTTCTGATATTTGTGATACATTCGCAATAAATTTGTTTTTAAAATATTCGTGATCAACACTGTTTGCGAATACGAACATATAGCACTATATTCTAAATATTCTCAAATTCTCAAAGTGGCGATATTCGCGATTAAACTTTACGATTCGAATATTTGCGCTCAACAATAGTAGTTACAGCTCCACATGTCGGCGCTGCTGTGCACTTTTGCACCGACAGTCTCATGCAGTGGCCCACCTTCTGTTCTACATATGTGTGCAGTGCTGGTACTGCCTTTTTTGCAAAGAAATGATGGATTGGGACTCTCCACCTTGGCTCAGCACAAGCCATCAGTTCTCTGAAAGATGCAGAGTCCACCACTTGGAAAGGGAGGGACTGCAGCACCAGCAACTTGTCCAGGAGCATGTTCAGCTTCTGCGCCGTTGGATGAGTGCACACATACTGTTGTCTCTTGGCAATCGATTCGGTGATTGCTGACAATATGACTGAGGAGGAGTAGGGGGATGAGGAGCAGATGCATCAGGACCAGTCGATGATGGGAAGGACAGACAGCTCACTTCAGCTGAGGTGGTGGAGCCTTGACTGCATGAAATTGTGTGCTTACCACTGGGTTGCTGCGGGAGGCTGGACCCCCACATCGGATCCGCGGTTCTCCCAGGCTCCTTTATGGTGATGCTGCATGTGTTAATGCAAGGCGGTGGTGCCAACACGTGGTGCCAATTTGGCAAATGGCCATGTTCACCTTCTGTGGCGGCTTTACAAAGAAATTGCCACACTGCCGAGTATGCCATTTTCCCTCCAACACTCCATGCTGACTGCCTGCTAACGCTGCCTCCGTGAACCCCTGTACTGCTACTTTCTGGGCTGGTAGGCTCCTGCTAAGCGGGTGGTCTACCCTGGGCATGTTTGGCTCCCGACCTCCCACTGCTGCCACCCTGCTGACTCACGGCCACGCTACCACCTTGCTGGCTCAGCCGCTGCCTCACGTGCAAGCTGCCACCCGTTTCTCCTGATGATGATAAAGCCCCTTCTTCACCTGACTCCCAAGTGCGATCGGCTACATCATCATCATCCGCTACTGTCTGCACGTCACTGATGTCCCCCTTAATGGTCTTGTGAGTTTTTGGACAGTTTAAGCTTGAATTTGTTTGCAAGATGTCAGAATAGCCTCCCGGAGCTGCTGTTTGGATGTAAACTGCCTCCCACCCTCATAGATCTTTTGCTTGAGGATACTCCAAAGGTTCTCAATAGGATTGAGGTCAGGGGAGGATGGAGGCCACACCATGATTTTCTCTCCTTTTATCCCCATAGCAGCCATTGATGCAGAGATATTCTTTGCAGCATGAGATGGTGCATTTTCATGCATGATTTTATTAAGGTAACGCATAGTTACCTTAATAAAATAAAAAAAGTGGTCAGTCAGAAACTCCACATATCATCTTTACACCTTCAGGGACCCTAAAGGGGCCGACCAGCTCTCTTCCCATGATTCCGGCCCATAACATGACTCCACCACCGCCTTGCTGACATCGCAGCCTTGTTGGAACAGGGTGGCCATCCACCAACCATCCACTACTCCATCCATCTGGACCATCCAGGGTTGCACGGCACTTATCAGCGAACATTACTGTTTGAAAATTAGTCTTCATGTATTTTTCTGCCCAATGCAGCCGTTTCTTCTTGTGAGCATTGGTTAGTGGTGGCCGAATAGAAGGTTTATGCACAGTTGCAAGACTGGAGGACACTACACCTTGATGTCTGTTGGACTCCAGAGGCACCAGCAGCTTCAAATTTCTGTTTGCTGCTATGTAATGGTATTGTAGCAGCTGCTCTCTTGAGCCGAAGCATGGATCTGGCAGAAATCTTCTTCAATGTGCCTTTATTTGCACAAACCCATCTGTGCTCTGAATCAGCCACAAATCTCTTAATAGTGCGATGATCACGCTTAAGTTTTCGTGAAATATCTAATGTTTTCACACCTCATCCAAGGCATTGAACTATTTCACTCTTTTTGGGAGCAGAGAGATCCTTTTTCTTCCCCATATTGCTTGAAAATGGTGCTCTGCTTAATATTGTGGAACACTTTCTTTTAGTAGTTTTTCCTTAAATTGGGCTCACTTGGCAATCTAATTATCACAGGTGTCCGAGATTATTTTCAGTGATCAAAAGAGCCCTGAGACACAATGCCATCCATGAGTTAAACTAAAACAAAATATTTAATTTTTGTGACACTTAAATAGAATTTGCATAATAATTTGGAACCGGGTGTAAGCGTTGTGTCAGAGGAACCCACCGACTCTTGGCTGGGGGTGTCTGATGTCACTTGCTACGAAGTCGAAGACCGAGTTAACTATTCAAGCACCGCTAGATTGCTGGTCAAGACACCACCGCTAGATGACTCTGGGAGCTTAGGCCTCTCGCTGCGACTCCAGCTGCCACCCCCATCTTCTGCTGCTACTTCTCCCTGCGACAGAAAAATTTTGGCCTCTTCCCATTCCCTTCGAAGGGCCTGTCGCTTGTATGTCTGGCATATTGTATAATAAAAGAATTAAAATAATACACCCCAAAAAAGGCCGTTGTACAATGTAACTTCACAGTAGAACAGCAATTAGGACGTATTCTTTTTCCTATTAATACTTCCCCCCCCAAAAAAAGTATAACAATTAAAATTCACCGCAGAATAGGGACTTACAGTGGGATCTTTCCTATTAATACACCTCATAAATGGCTGTAGTACAATGTAACTTCACCGCAAAACGGCAATTAAGTATTCTTTTTTCTAATAATACATCCCCCCCCCCAAAAAAAATTAAAAATATAACAATCAAAATGCACAGCAGAACGGGTAATAGAACGTACGTTTATTTCCTATTAATACACCCCCTAAAAGGCTGTATCAAACAGCACTTGCAGCCCTATAACACGCAAGGTTTGCTGGAATTACTGAGCTATCATATAGTGCAATTTAGATCCCCAGTTAGTGCAGCAAGGTGAAATAGAATCACTCCTATTACTCGGGCTGTACATTCCCCTATTGGACCCTGTTCTTCTTGAACTTTGCGACTCTTCCGGGCTCAAAGCTATTTTGACGCTTTGTCTTCTCATTGTCTGAAGCTACTTGCTAGGCAGGTTCCCCCAGAAGTATCTTGGTCGATCGACACTGTCATTGTGCTATTCTGTGGCTTCCTTATGCTGCTGCCACCAACAGACTCGGTCATTGTGCCACTTGGTGGCCTCCTCATACTATCGCCACCTACAGACTCATTGAGTCATTGTGCTGCTCTATGGTCTCCTCATGCTGCTGCCACCTCTAAACTCTGTCATTGTGCCACTCGGTGGCCTACTCATGCTGCTGCCACCGAGATACTCTGTCATTGTGCCACTCTGTGGCCTACTACCCATGCTGCTGCCACCTCCAGACTCTGTCATTGTGTCGCTCTGTGATCTCCTAATGCTGTTTCCACCTCCAGACTCTTTCATTGTCCCGCTCTGTGGTCTCTTCATGCTGCTGCTACCTCCAGACTCTGTCATTGTGCCACTCTGTGGTCTCCTCATGCTGCTGCCACCTCCAGACTCTGTCATTGTGCAGATCTGTAGTTCCCTCATGCTGCTGCCACCTCCAGACTCTGTCATTGTGCGGATCTGTGGTCCCCTCATGCAGCTGCCACCTCCAGACTCGGTCATTGTGCCACTCTTTGGCCTACTCATGCTGCTACCACCTCCACACTCTATCATTGTTCTACTCTATGGTCTCCTCATGCTGCTGCCACCTACAGACTCGGTCATTGTGCCACTCGGTGGCCTTCTCCTAATGCTGCTGTTGCCGCCACCTCCAAATTCTGTCATTGTGGCACTTTGTGGCCTCCTTATACTGCTTCCACCTCAAGACCCTGTCATTGGGACACTCTGTGGTCTCCTTATGCTACTTCCACCTTACCACTATGTCATAGGTCAACTCTGTGGACTTCTCATGCTGTTCCCACCCTCCCCACTTTATGACTGGTCCACTTTTTTGGCTTTCGGCCCGGCTGACATCATCATTTATTTGACACTTCTTCTGATCTGTCAGAAGGAAGGAAAAATGAGACGCACAACGGATCCTGTCTGTGTAGCAGATTTAAGGCCTGTATGGTCCCATCAGATTTGGCTTATGATTTGGTACCCAAAATCAGGAGTGGGTAGAAAACACAGAAGACATGCAAATATACCATTCACATGTCAACTCTGTTTTAGATCCACTCCTGTTTTTCTTGCCTTTAGCAATACTGAATGATTATTGAGCAAATGCTGACTGAGTTAAGGCGGATGCTCCACAGACAGGATACATTTTTTCTGGGTATTTGTTCTGACGGATCAGAGAATGGGGAAAATTATTTAGTCAACACAAACTTTCTGCTCACACCCTCTCCACTCTGTCGGGGGGCTTGTTGTATAAGCGTTCAATAGAACAGGTTCTGGAGACATCTATGTGGAATCAGCTGACGAGGAGTGTGCTTCTTCTTGATGCTAACATCTACCTGTAAGGCTGAGTTGATTGTTCATTTATTTGGTCAGTTTTGGCCCCGTGACTGCCCAAATAAATGATGTATGCAGTGATTTTAAGAGCGACCCCTGTCATCTGAAGGTATACTGACTCATATATTATTTCACTACCACAGCAAACTCTCTATGCGTGTTACTTTAAGGCACAGTGTTCTACACCCCTATAAATGCTCTCTGCCGCCCAGAAATAGCAGTTTTTAAAGCGATTTGCAGGAAATAAATTTGGATAGAAGCAAATTTTTCAGAAAAATTTGGCGTACCAGCCAAATCAATTTTTTTAAAAATTCGCTCATCTCTATTTATATTCCAAACACATGCAGCAGCCATTTTAGGAAAAAATGTGATTTGTTACTACGAAGCGTGAGGAAATTTGGCTTCAATGCGACTCGAATTTTTCCTTAAATTAGGATCGAATTCCACTTCGTCAACCTTGATTTGCTCATTAATAGCAGCCACTATTTTACTACTTTCCTAGAATTTTTCAGTTTTTCCTCACAATGTACTTCTACTTTATGTACAATGTGAATTAAATTTATTTCATTTGTGCATTGTGTTTGCATTATTTTTTTTTTACATGGAATGGCATAATTTTTAAAATAAATATATATTTTTAGTTATGAAATGTATATTTTGCCACATATTTAAAGACTTTTGACAGCCTGTGTTTTGATGGCTTCTGCTCTTGATTTCTATTTTTCTATTACGCTTTATCTGCAGTATTACACCAAATACAGACATAATAGTATTATTCTGCCACAGTCAGGGAATTCAGAAGTGTTTTGTGTGGTTAAAGCACCATCTAGTAGTGTTAAATTGTATTACACTTTGTTTTCTTGTTACAAGACTACTGCATTGTAGGTAGTGCATTGGATTGTGGGTTATTGCAAAACATCCTGGAAAATCTTCCTTTGTTTCAGGGACATCAGGTTATTCAGAGCTGTTCAGTTAGTTTGTAATTGTTACTCAAGGAATTATAGTATGACTGTTAGATAGACATGTAATCCTCTGTATAGGCAGCCATTTTACCATGTGCCTTCACTGTTAATATTATGTTATAGTACATGCTATTCTATGTTTAATACTTATACATGCTATTTGTATTCTTGTAGTTTTACCAATCGATCATATATACAATCTCTAACTCACGCGCACCGCGCAGAGAGTACAACCTCTTGACCAATAAACCAGTTAGACTACAAAGAACAGTCCTCTTATTTGGCAGACATGAATGGTTTATGTTGTATTTCAGACTGCACACTGTGCGAACGTGTAAGAAGACAGAACAATAAAACAGATGCTAGTCACCATCGATAGTGGATCTGACTATATGGAGCCACTCTCACACATGCAGTCCTGCGTACAAGAATGCAGCCGCTGCCATACAGTCACAAGATGTAAAAGTGCAGCCCCCAGCAACTGCAGCACAATCCAGACCACACTGAAGTCCGTTCCTACATCAACTGAGTCCGCACAGAGACATTAGGCAGCCAGCAAACAGGCACACAATGTCCACTACCGGGCATCATCATTCAGGACCAGGTCACAAGCAAGCCACTCTAGTAAGTGCTAAGTAAAAGAAATGGCTGCTCTCCCATGTGCAGAAGATGAGGCAGCAAAAGTAAGGTCATCCTTTGCCGCACAAGAGATGCAACTAAAGCTAAAGCCAGCAGATCAAGAAACAGAGAAAGCACGCCTTCAAGCATCACTGGAAAAACTTGCTGCAAAGAAAGAAGCAGCAGCTGTAGTAGCTAAAGCAGAGTTCCTAGAAGCTATGGAGTTCCACAAATCTGAGAAACACAACCAAGTACTTGGGGCCAGACCTAGATGACGAAAATCCAGGACAGCGTGTCTCATAATATGTCTATAAGCATCCCAAGACAGATGACGACTAGAGTTGAGCGAACACCTGGATGTTTGGTTTCGAGAAGTTCAGCCGAACTTCATGAAAATGTTTGGGTTAGGGATCCAAACTCGACCCAAACTTGACCCCGAACCCCATTGAAGTCAATGGGGACCCGAACTTTTAGCCACTAAAAAGGCTGTAAAATAGCCCAGGAAAGGGATAGAGGGCTGCAAAAGGCAGCAAAATGTAAGTAGATCCCCTGCAAACAAATGTGGATAGGGAAATGACTTAAAATAAAATAAAATAAATAAAAATTTACCAATATCAATTGGCAACTTGGAGGAGAAGGTGGAATAGGAGGTTGGGGTGGCGTCAGGTGGGAATGCTATGGGAGTTGAAGTTCTCATCACAGCCAAAAAGTATTCATGTCTGCCTGCAGTGCCACAGGCCTCATTCACAGACTCAGGGCCATGGCAACCATACATGGGAGTTGAAGTTTACATCACAGCCAAGAAGGATTCATGTCTGCCAGCAGTGTCACAGGCCTCACTCACAGACTCAGGCCAATGGCAACCATACTTGGGAGTTTAAGTTGTCATCATAGCCAAGAAGGAATCATGTCTGCTTGCAGGGCCACAGGCCTAATTCAAACATTCAGGCCCACGGGACCCACAAAGAGGAGAGTTAAAATCACGCCAAGACAGTATTGATTTCACCCAGCAATGCCACAGGCCTCATTCACAGATTCAGACCCATGGCACCCACAAAGAGGGGAGTTACAATCATGCCAAATCAGTGTTGATTTCACCCAGCAGGCCTAATTTACTAATTCAGGAGGACCATGGCACCCGCAAAGAGGAGAACGGTCCCGTACCAGCAATACAGGCCTTAGGTCAACCTGCAATGGAACAGGCCATTATCATTTATGTAGGCCCCTGACACCCAGACAGAGGAGAAGTCATTTGACAGTAAAACTAGTTTAATGTCTCCCACCAAGATAACAAGCAATTAAACGAAATATAGGCCCCTGACACCCACACAATAGGGCGGTCATTGAAAGTAAATAGAGTTTAATGTCTCCCACCAATGCAGCAAGCGAATAAACGAAATATAGGCCCCTGACAACCAGACAATGTAGAGGTCATTTGACAGTATAAAGAGTTTAATATCTCCCACCAATGCAGCAAGCGATGAAATGAAATATAGGCCCCTGACAACCAGACAGAGTAGAGGTCATTCGACATCAAAAAGAGGATAATGTCACCCACCAAAGCAACAGGCGATTATCTGAAATGTAGGCCCCTGGCACCCAGACAGAGGAGAAAGGTCCCATAGCAGCAAAACAGGCATCATGTTACCCACAAATGGAACAGGCCACTTTCAGTTATTTAGGCCCCAGCAGCCAGGCAGAGAAGAGAGGTCCCATAGCAGCAAAACAGTCATCATGATACCCACCAATGGAACAGGCCACTTTTAGTTATATAGGCCCCAGCACCCAGACAGAGGAGAGAGGTCCAATAGCAGCAAAACAGGCATTATGTTACCCAGCAATGGAAAAGGCCATTTTCAGTTATTTAGGCCCCTGACAGAGGAGAAGTCTTTTGACAGTAAAAAGAGTTTAATGTCTCCCACCAAGACAGCAAGGAATTAAACGAAATATTGGCCCCTGACACCCACACAATAGGGCGGTCATTGACAGTAAATAGAGTTTAATGTCTCCCACTAATGCAGCAAGCGATTAAACGAAATATAGGCCCCTGACAACCAGACAATGTAGAGGTCATTTGACAGTATAAAGAGTTTAATATCTCCCACCAATGCAAAATTAAATATAGGCCCCTGACAACCAGACAATGGGGCGGTCATTTACCAGTAAAAAGAGGTTAATGTCCCACACCAATACAGAAGGCGATGAAACAAAATATAGGCCCCGGACAACCAGACAATGCGGAGGTCATTTAACAGTATAAAGAGTTTAATATCTCCCACCAATGCAGCAAGCGATGAAACGAAATATAGGACCCTGACAACCAGACAATGTAGAAGTCATTTGAAAGTATAAAGAGGATAATGTCACCCACCAAAGCAACAAGTGATTAAACAACATATAGGCCCCTAAAACCCACACAATGGGGCAGTCATTCGACAGTAAAAAGAGTTAAATGTCTCCCACCAAGACAGCAAGCAAGTAAACGAAATATAAGCCCCTGACACCCACACAATGGGGCGGTCATTTGACAGTAAACAGAGTTTAATCTCTCCACCAAAACAATAAATGATTAAACGACATATAGGCCCCTGACACCCAGACAGAGTAGAGGTCATTTGACATCAAAAAGAGGATAATGTCACCCACCAAAGCAACAGGCGATTATCTGAAATGTAGGCCCCTGGCACCCAGACAGAGGAGAAAGGTCCCATAGCAGCAAAACAGGCATCATGTTACCCACCAATGGAACAGGCCACTTTCAGTTATTTAGGCCCCTGCACCCAGACAGAGAAGAGAGGTCCCATAGCAGCAAAACAGGCATAATTTTACCCACCAATGGAACAGGCCACTTTCAGCAATTTAAGCCCCAGCACCCAGACAGAGGAGAGAGGTCCCATAGCGGCAAAACAGGCATCATGATACCCACCAAGGGAACAGGCCACTTTTAGTTATTTAGGCCCCAGCACCCAGACAGAGGAGAGAGGTCCTATAGCAGCAAAATAGGCATCATGTTACCCACCAATGGAACAGGCCACTTTCAGTTATTTAGACCCCTGACACCCAGACAGAGAAGTCATTTGACAGCAAAAATAGGTTAATGTCACACACCAAAGCAGCAGGCGATTAGTTGAAATGTAGACCCCTGACATCCAGACAGAGGAGAGGTTCATTCAACTTGGTGTTTCCTTTAAAATAATGGTGCAATTAAAAAAAAGAGGATTCAATAAAGAAGTGCCCTGGAGTACAAGAATGTATGGTTGAGGGCGAGGCAGTTATAAATGTCTATTCTGCACAAGGGATGGACAGGTCCTGTGGGATCCATGTCTGGTTCATTTTTATGAACATAAGCTTGTCAACGTTGGCTGTGGACAGGCGGCTGAGTTTGTCTGTAATGACGGCCCCTGCCGTGCTAAATACACGTTTGGACCATACACTGGCCGCAGGGCAGCCCAGAACCTCCAAGGCATAAAAGGCTAGCTCTGGCCATGTGGACAATTTGGAGACCCAGAAGTTAAATGGGGCCGAACCATCAGTCAGTACGTGGAGGCATGTGCACATGTACTGTTCCACCATGTTGTTGAAATGCTGCCTCCTGCTAACACGTTCCGTATCAGCTGGTGGTGCAGTTAGCTGTGGCGTGGTGACAAAACTTTTCCACATTTCAGCCATGCTAACCCTGACTTCAGAGGAGCTGGCCGTGATGCAGCTGAGTTGGCGACCTCTTGCTCATCCTCTGCCTTCGCCTTGTGCTTCCACTTGTCCCCCTGTGTCAATTGGGAATGCTCATCTACCAGCCTGCACTTGTACTCACGCATTTTCCTATCACGCTCCAGTGCGGGAATTAAGGTGGGGACATTGTCTTTGTACCGGGGATCCAGCAGGGTGGCCACCCAGTAGTCAGCACACGTTAAGATGTGGGCAACTCTGCTGTCGTTGCGCAGGCACTGCAGCATGTAGTTGCTCATGTGTGCCAGGCTGCCCAGAGATAAGGACAAGCTGTCCTCTGTGGGAGCCGTATCGTTATTGTCCTCTGTTTCCCCCCAGCCACTCACCAGTGAAGGTCCCGAGCTGTGTTGGGTGACAACCCGCTGTGAACATGCTTCATCCTCATCTTCCTCCACCTCCTCCTCTTCCTCCTCGTCCTCCAGTAGTGGACCCTGGCTGGCCAGATTTGTACCTGACCTCTGATGTTGCAAAAAACCTCCCTCTGAAGCACTTCTAAAAGACTGGCCTGAAAGAGTTAGAAATGACCCCTCTTCCTCCTCCTCCTCCTGGGCCACATCCTCTTCCATCATCGCCCTAAGTATTTTCTCAAGGAGACATAGAAGTTGTATTTTAACGCTGATAACGGCATCATCGCCACTGGCCATGTTGGTGGAGTACTCGAAACAGCGCAACAGGGCATACTGGTCTCGCATGGAGGCCCAGTCATTGGTGGTGAAAAGGTGCTGATCCGCAGTGCGACTCACCCGTGCGTGCTGCAGCTGAAACTCCACTATTGCCTGCTACTGCTCACACTGTCTCTCCAGCATGTGCAAGGTGGAGTTCCACCTGGTGGGCATGTCACATATGAGGCGGTGAGCAGACAGACGAGCAGCGGCAGGATGAGAACGCCAGAAGCGCGCACAGAAAGCCCCCACTTTATGCAGCAGCTCTGACATGTCGGGCTAGTTGTGAATTCATTTCTGCACCACTATATTCAGCACATGCGACAGGCAAGGGATGTGCGTCAAAACGGCTAGTCCCAGAGCTGCAACGAGGTTTCGCCCATTATTGCACACCACCAAGCCGGGCTTGAGGCTCACCGGCAGCAAGCACTCGTCGGTCTGTTGTTCTATTCCCCGCCACAACTCCTGCGCAGTGTGGGGCCTGTCCCCAAAACACATGAGTTTCAGAAGGGCCTGCTGACGTTTACCCTGGGCTGTGCTGAAGTAGGTGGTAAAGGCCTGTGGCTGACCGTATGAGCAGGTGGAAGAAGAGGAGGAGGAAGCCGAGTAGGAGGAGGAGGCAACAGGAGGCAAAGAATGATGCCCTGCGATCCTTGGTGGCAGAAGGATGTGCGCCAAACAGCTCTCCGCCTGGGGCCCAGCCACCACTACATTTACCCAGTGTGCAGTGAGGGAAATATAGCGTCCCTGGCTGTGCTTACTGGTCCACACATCTGTGGTTAGATGGACCTTGCCACAGATGGCGTTGCGCAGTGCAACTTGATTTTATCCGATACTTGGTTGTGCAGGGAAGGCACGGCTCTCTTGGAGAAGTAATGGCGGCTGGGAACAATGTACTACGGGTCAGCCACCGCCATCAGCTGTTTGAAACTGTCCACGTCCACCAGCCTAAATGACAGCATTTCAACGGCCAGTGTTTTAGAAATGCTGGCATTTAGGGCCAGGGATCGAGGGTGGCTAGGTGGGAATTTACGCTTTCTCTCCAAGGTTTGTGAGATGGAGAGCTGATCGCTGCCGTGTGACATGGTGGAGATGCTTGGTGATGGAGGTGGTGGTGTTGGTGGCACATCCTCTGTTTGCTGGGCGGCAGGTTCCAACGTTCCTCCAGAGGCGGAAGAAGAGGCCGAGGCAGCAGCAGAAGAGGGAGCAGGAGGGGCCTGAGCCCTTTCTTCGTTTTGAAGGTGCTTACTCCACTGCAGCCCGTGTCTCATATGTAGATGCCTGGTCATGCAAGTTGAGCTAAGGTTCAGAACGTTAATGCCTCGTTTCAGGCTCTGATGGCACAGAATGCAAACCACTCGGGTCTTGTCATCAGCACATTGTGTGAAGAAGTGCCATGCCAGGAAACTCCTTGAAGCTGCCTTTGGTGTGCTCGGTCCCTGGTGGCCAGTAGCAGGTGAACTCTCTTGGCGATGGATGTTCTGCTTTTGTACCCTGCTCCCTCTTTTGCTACGCTGTTGGCTCGATCTCACCTCTGCCTCTTCCTCTGAACTCTGAAGGTCAGTTGCACGACCTTCATTCCATGTGGGGTCTAGGACCTCATCGTCCCCTGCATTGTCTTCCACACAGTCTTCCTCCCTGACCTTCTGTTCGGTCTGCACACTGCAGAAAGACGCAGCAGTTGGCACCTGTGTTTCGTCATCATCAGAGACGTGCTGACTCTGCTGAGGTGGTATTCCCATGTCCTCATCAGGAAACATAAGTTGTTGTGCGTCAGTGCATTCTATGTCTTTCAACGCTAAAGAAGGGCTAGGTGGATGCCCTTGGGAAACCCTGGCAGCAGAGTCTTCAAACAGCATAAGAGACTGCTGCATAACTTGAGGCTCAGATATAGTGATGTCGCGAACATAAAAATTTCCGTTCGCGAACAGCGAACGCGAACTTCCGCAGATATTTGCGAACGGGCGAACCGGGCGAACCACCATAGACTTCAATTGGCAGGCGAATTTTAAAACCCACAGGGACTCTTTCTGGCCACAATAGTGATGGGAAAGTTGTTTCAAGGGGTCTAACACCTGGACTGTGGCATGCCGGAGGGGGATCTATGGCAAAACTCCCATGAAAAATTACGTAGTGGACGCAGAGTCGGGTTTTAATCCATAAAGGGCCTAAATCAACTAACATTCCTAAATTGTTTGGAATAACATGCTTTAAAACATCCAGTGTGTGTATACGATCAGGTATGATGTTGTATCGATCAGGTAGTGTAAGGGTTACGCCCACTTTACAGACATTGACAGACCAAACTCCCCTTTTAATGCATCACAAACAACCGCAAACAGTTCATTTGCACAACCGCAAACTCCCCATTTGCACAAGGTTGGATACCAAGCTATCCACGCCCTGGTGATGTCATTGAAGGTTTCTTCCTCCACCCAGCCACGTACAACACCAAGGGTCCCCAAATGGTGAATTGAATTGATTTTTCGAACGGGGAGATGGTTAAAAAAAACTCTGGCTTCCTCCCCTTTGTTTTTATCCACGGTCACTGCGTCTGCGCCGTGCAAATTACTGTCACACCCGATATGAGTGGTATTTTCTGTAGTACTATTCTCATCAGTTTAATCCCTCTAACGTCCCCGACTCCCCAATCTGGAGGCCATTTATTGAATAGATTTTTCTAGTGCTGGCTCCCTCCACTCTGTTTTAAACCACGGTGACTGCGTCTGTGCTGTGCAATTTACTGTCACACCCGATATGAGTGGTATTTTCTGTAGTACTATTCTCATCAGTTTAATCCCTCTAACGTCCCCAATCTGGGGGCCATTTATTGAATAGATTTTTCGAACGGGGAGATGGTTAAAAAAACGCTGGCTCCCTCCACTCTGTTTTAAACCACGGTCACTGCGTCTGTGCCGTGCAATTTACTGTCACACCCAATATGAGTGGTATTTTCTGTAGTACTATTCTCATCAGTTTAATCCCTCTAACGTCCCCGACTCCCCAATCTGGGGGCCATTTATTGAATAGATTTTTCGAACGGGAGATGGTTAAAAAAACGCTGGCTCCCTCCACTCTGTTTTAATCCACGGTGACTGCGTCTGCTCCGTGCAATTTACTGTCACACCCGATATGAGTGGTATTTTCTGTAGTACTATTCTCATCAGTTTAATCCCTCTAACGTCCCCAATCTGGGGGCCATTTATTGAATAGATTTTTCGAACGGGGAGATGGTTAAAAAAACGCTGGCTCCCTCCACTCTGTTTTAATCCACGGTCACTGCATCTGTGCTGTGCAATTTACTGTCACACCCGATATGAGTGGTATTTTCTGTAGTACTATTCTCATCGGTTTAATCCCTGTTACGTCCCAGATCAGGGATTGCCTTTTGTGAAAAAAAATTTAGGCCGGTACCTTCGACTGCCTTCACAGTGACAGACCAAACTCTCATACACCAAACTGAATTGATTTCAGGAACCGGGAGATGGAAAAAGCAGCTTGGTCGGTCCTCTTACTCCCAAATTGGGGCACTGCGCGTGCACAGAGCAATGTGCTGTGACACCCTATATGAGTGGTGTCTTAACTAGTACTATTCCTATCAGTTTAATCCCTGTTACGTACCCTATCTGGTCGAATTGATTAACCATTGTCGAATTAGCGAACCATTACGACATCATGAAATAATTTAGTTCTGAGCTCTGTACTTGCTTTGTATTGGAATTGATGGGGATTTTTTTAATTGTCTGCATCATTTCTAATAAACTATTACAAGACTTTATTATGATTTTTTATTTTATGTATTAAAAACCCATACAACATATAAAAAAAAAGGTAAATTATTGTTTTTTCTATGAAATATTATCCAGCCGTCCGATCGCTTTTGGTCTGACTATAATGAAGCAACGGCCTTATCATCTGGGGTGTGGCAACATTGCCACCACACTCATAGAGGTGATGATTGCTTCATTGTGATACGCAAGCCCCTTCACCACAACAAGGTAATGATCACGAAGGGGAATTGACACTTGTATGTGCCTTTTTTTTGGTATGTTTTTGCAGCCACAGTGCTGCACCATAGGACAGAAAAATTAGGCATGTACACATGCCTGAAAAATAATGGCATTGTTGCAGCCGCTATTGTAGCAGCGGCCAGAAAAATTGATGTTTTCCAGGCAGAAAAGTGACTAAAACATTGCGGCTTGAACCCTAGTTGGTGGTGGAGAATTCACGAAAGTCATCCGGTATGCAGACATTAAATAACAGCAGCGTGGGGACCATTTTGAGGCCAAGGCATGTAATCAGGCCTTTTGTTAGTCAAACGTATCCCACACTGTCAGTCCCTTCGGGATCCATGCCTCATTCATCTTTATGAAGGTGAGGTAATCAACACTTTTTTGACCGAGGCGACTTCTCTTGTCAGTGACATTGCCTCCTGCTGCACTGAAGGTCCTTTCTGACAGGACACTTGAAGCAGGGAAGGCCAGAAGTTCTATCGTGAACAGGGATAGCTCAGGCCACAGGTCAAGCCTGCACACCCAGTAGTGAAGGGGTTCATTGCTCCTCAGAGTGTCGATATCTGCTGTTAAGGCGAGGTAGTCTGCTACCTGTCGGCCGAGTCGTTCTCTAAGGCTGGATCCCGAAGGGCTGTGGCGATGAGTAGGAATGAAAAAGCTCCGCATTTCCTCCATCAACAACACATCTGTAAATCGTCCAGTCCTTGCCGCCGTGGTAGGAGGAGGATTACACTCACCTTTTCCCCTGTTAGATTCCCGTTGTGCTGTGACATCCCCCTTATAAGCTGTGTAAAGCATATTTTTTATTTTGGTTTTGAACTGCTGCATCCTTTCTGACTTTCGGTAATTTGGTAACATTTCTGCAACTTTCTACTTATACCGGGGGTCTAGTAGCGTGGCCACCTAGTACAGATCGTTCTCCTTCATCCTTTTTATACGTGGGTCCCTCAACAGACATGACAGCATGAAAGACCCCATTTGAACAAGGTTGGATGCAGAGCTACTCATTTCCCGTTCCTCGTCCTCACTGATGTCATTGACGGTCTGTTCTTCCCCCCAGCCACGTACAACACCATGGGTCCCAGATAGGTGACAACAACGAGCACCCTGGGGTGCCTGCTGTGGTTGGTCTTCCTCCTCCTCAAAGTCACCACATTCCTCCTCTGACTCCTCTTACTCATACTCCTCTTCCAGCATTGCTGCAGGTCCGGCAAGCGATGATGACAAGGCTGTTTCTGGTGGTGATGGTGACCACAACTCTTCCTCTTCACGCTCATCTACAGCCTGATCCAGAACTCTTCGCAGGGCACGCTCCAGGAAGAAAACAAATGGGATGAGGTCGCTGATGGTGCCTTCGGTGCGACTGACTAGGTTTGTCACCTCCTCAAAAGGACGCATTAGCCTACAGGCATTGCACATGAGTGTCCAGTAACGTGGCAAAAAGATTCCCAGCTCCGCAGAGGCTGTCCTAGCACCCCGGTCATACAAATACTCGTTGACGGCTTTTTCTTGTTGGAGCAGGCGGTCGAACATTAGGAGTGTTGAATTCCAACGTGTCGGGCTGTCGCATATCAAGCGCCTCACTGGCATGTTGTTTCGCCGCTGAATATCGGAAAAGAGCGCCATGGCCGTGTAGGAAAGCCTGAAATGGCCACACACCTTCCTGGCCTGCTTGAGGACGTCCTGTAAGCCTGGGTACTTAGACACAAAACGTTGTACGATGAGATTCAACACATGTGCCATGCACGGCACATGTGACAACTTGCCCAAATTTAATGCCGCCAACAGATTGCTTCCATTGTCACACACCACTTTGCCGATCTCCAGTTGGTGCGGGGTCAGCCACTGATCCACCTGTGCGTTCAGGGCAGACAGGAGTGCTGGTCCTGTGTGGCTCTCTGCTTTCAGGCAAGTCAACCCCAAGACAGCGTGACACTGTCGTATCCGGGATGTGGAATAACCCCTGAGGAGCTGAGGGGATTCAGTTGATGTGCAGCCAGACGCCGCAGCAGAAGAGGATCAGCTGAGGAGGATATCGAAGAGGATGGAGTAGGAGTAGAGGAGGTGGCAGTAGGTCTGCCTGCAAGTCATGGTGGTTTTACCAACTCAGCTGCGGAGCCACGCATTCCATGCTTGTCAGCCGTCAGCAGGTTGACCCAATGCGCAGTATACGTGATATACCTGCCCTGACCGTGCTTTGCAGACCAGGTATCAGTGGTCAGATGGACCCTTGCCCCAACACTGTATGCCAGAGATGCCATGACTTCCTTTTCAATTACATGGTAGAGGTTTGGGATTGCCTTTTTTCAAAAAATAATTTGTCCGGGTACCTTCCACTGTGGTGTCCCAATAGCGACAAATTTTTTGAAGGCCTCAGACTCTACCAGCTGGTATGGTAAAAGCTGGCGGGCTAAGAGTTCCATCAAGCTAGCTGTCAGTCGCCGGGCAAGGGGGTGATTCTGTGACATTGGCTTTTTACGCTCAAACATGTCCTTGACAGACACCTCACTGTGGGCAGATGAGCAGGAACTGCTGAAGTTGAGAGATGGAGTGGTGGGTGGTTGAGAGGGGGCAGGGAGGACAGCAGTGGTTGACATGGCTGAAGATGCTGGACCAGGAGGATCACACAAAAAATGCCACACTGCTGAGCTTTGCAATGACGGCATTCTGGTGGTGGCAACAGCATGCGTTGACTGGCGTGCTGTCTGGCTGACCCCAGGTGCCGATACATGCTGTCTGACTGTGCCACTAACTCCTTGCGACGACCTCCCCCTGCTTCCAACTCGTCTCTTCATTCTCTCTGTCTCCCCTTCTGAACTTTCCCCCTCTTCTTCTCTTCGAGCAGGCACCCACGTGGCATCCGTGGACACATCGTCATCATCAACCGCTTCACTTGTATCTGACACCTCAGCAAAGGAAGCAGCAGCAGGTACAACATCATCATCATCATCATCACACTGTACGTCCATGTGTGTAATCCTGCCTGACTGAGACATATCCCCGTAATCTACATCATCTGGCAATAATGGTTGCGCATCACTAATTGCATCCAACTGATGTGTAAATAACTCCTCTGACGGATCAAGTGAAGCTGCTGTGGTGGCTGTGGTGGTAGTGGTGGTGGTGGTGGCGGCGGGCGGGTGCGTGGTAACTTGAGAGCAGGTGACCGAAGCTGAGCTGGAAGAGGATGGTGCGTCAAGGTTCTTAGCGGAAGCTGTTGAAGATTGGGTGTCCTGTCTAAGCCGGTCAACTATGTCCTCAGAATTTTTCGGTTTCAAGGTACGTGGCCTCTGAACACTGGGCATTATTCCAGGGACAGTGGAAATCACAGCACCACGACCACGACGGCCCCTGCGGGGTGGCCTGCCTCTGCCTGTCATTTTTTTTTAGATAAGTGGTACTACGCGTGCTAGGTACTGTGCCACCCGGTATCAGTGGTGGGCACTAGCAGTGGGCACACTACAGTGAGTGGAAGTGGGCCTGACACACACTGGCAGCAGGCAAGCAACTGAATTTAGACTACTGTCTAAAAAATTAAATGCCTTATTTATCGGCAAGCTACTGTGCCACCCGGTATCAATGGTTGGCACTGGCAGTGGGCACACTACAGTCAGTGGAAGTCGGCCTGACACACACTAGCAGCAGGCAAGCAACTGAAATTAGACTGTGTAAAAATGAAATGCCTTATTTATCGGCAAGCTACTGTGCCACCCGGTATCAATGGTTGGCACTGGCAGTGGGCACACTACAGTCAGTGGAAGCGTGCCTGACACACACTGGCAGCAGGCAAGCAACTGAATTTAGACTACTGTCTAAAAATTAAATGCCTTATTTATCGGCAAGCTACTGTGCCACCCGGTATCAATGGTTGGCACTGGCAGTGTGCACACTACAGTCAGTGGAAGTCGGCCTGACACACACTGGCAGCAGGCAAGCAACTGAAATTACACTAAAGTGTAAAAATTAAATGCCTGTTTTTGATGCAAAGTCCTGTGCCACACGGGATGACAGGGGTGGGCACTGGCAGTGGGCACACTACAGTCTGTGGAAGTGGGCCTGACACACACTGGCAGCAGGCAAGCAACTGAAATTAGACTGTCTAAAAATTAAATGCCTTATTTATCGGCAAGCTACTGTGCCACCCGCTATCAGTGGTTGGCACTGGCAGTGGGCACACTACAGTCAGTGGAAGCGGGCCTGACACACACTGGCAGCAGGCAAGCAACTGAATTTAAACTACTGTCTAAAAATGAAATGCCTTATTTATCGGCAAGCTACTGTGCCACCCGGTATTAGTGGTTGGCACTGGCAGTGGGCACACTACAGTCAGTGGAAGTCGGCGTGACACACACTAGCAGCAGGCAAGCAACTGAAATTACACTAAAGTGTAAAAATTAAATGCCTTTTTTTGATGCAAAGTCCTGTGCCACACGGGATGACAGGGGTGAGCACTGGCAGTGGGCCCACTACAGTCAGTGGAAGTCGGCCTGACACACACTAGCAGCAGGCAAGCAACTGAAATTACACTAAAGTGTAAAAATGAAATGCCTTTTTTTGATGCAAAGTCCTGTGCCACACGGGATGACAGGGATGGGCACTGGCAGTGGGCACACTTCAGTCAGTGGAAGTCGGCCTGACACACACTAGCAGCAGGCAAGCAGCTGAAATTACACTAAAGTGTAAAAATTAAATGCCTTTTTTTATGCAAAGTCCTGTGCCAGCCGGTATGAGTGGTGGGCACTGGCAGTGGGCACACTACAGTCAGTGGAAGTCAGCCTGACACACACTGGCAGGCAACTAACCTTAGATTAAAGTGTAAAAATGAAATGCCTTTTTTGATGCAAAGTCCTGTGCCACACGGGATGACAGGGGTGGGCACTGGCAGTGGGCACACTACAGTCAGTTGAAGTCGGCCTGACACACACTGGCAGCAGGCAAGCAGCTGAAATTCCACTAAAGTGTAAAAATTAAATGCCTTTTTTTATGCAAAGTCCTGTGCCACATGGGATGACAGGGGTGGGCACTGGCAGTGGGCACACTACAGTCTGTGGGCCTGCAGCTCCTCACACACAGGCAGGCCAGGCAACTGCAATATGTATATGGAGAAAAAAAAAGCAGACTAATGTTGCAGCCCTAAAAAGGGCTTTTTGGGGTGCTGTCAGGACGCTGTCCTTACAGCAGAGATCAGATGAGTCTTTCAGGACTGGAGTGGACACTGAATTCACTAGCCTAGCTATCGATTTCCCTATTAAATCAGCAGCAACTACACTCTCCCTCCTCTCACTAAGACTGCAGCTTCAGAATGAATCTAAAATGGATGCTGTGCAGGAGGTGGGAGGGTCTGGGAGGGAGGGTATGCTGCTGATTGGCTGGAATGTGTCTGCTGACTGTGAGGTACAGGGTCAAAGTTTGCTCAATGATGATGTATAGGGGGCGGACCAAACATCGCATGTGTTCGCCCGTTGAGGCGAACGCGAACAAGCTATGTTCGCCGGGAACTGTGACAATCCCTAGAAACTAAAAAAAAAAACCTAGTATTGATGGATTGATGGACTTGGTGGCAGATTGTGCTGGTGCACGACAAGTCACAAAATGGCCGCCGATCACCCCAGAAAAAAGTGACAGAAAAACGCTCTGTGCAGCCTAAAAACCAGTGAGCAATTAACTAGCAGAAGTTCAATCATTCACAGCTGTAGATTGATCACTTCATTAAGTGTTTTTGCTGACTTTTCCCTGCCTAATCTCGCCCTCACAGAAGCTGCGTCCTCTCCCTACACTAATCAGAGCAGTGTGACGTGCAGCGCTACGTAACTCCAGCTTAAATAGAGGCTGGGTCACATGCTGCACTAGTTGGCATGGCTGTGATGGCTTCATAGGGCAAGAAGTAAAACGCTAGCTAATTGTAATGACAGCAGCCAACATGACTATTGGCATTACAGTGAGGGCAGTACTTACCTACACCTTTATTTGCTGCTTAAAACCCACGAAACGTGCGGGGCGGAGACTCGAGCATTATGCTAGAGCACATGCGGTAGTCGGTCGAGTACCGACATGTGCCGAGCATAGCGATGCTCGAGCCGAACAGATATTCGGCCGAGCATGCTTGCATATCACTAACATTAAGATAAGCTATCTGGGCAAAGGCCTCTAAAGATGGTGTGAAAAAGACTTCATGAGTTTTACGGGTCAATAGAAGCTATAGAAAATGCTTTATATAAGAGAATTGATAATTTTCTCAGAAAAGTTGGTAAGGGTTACCAGAAGCTCAGGGAATTCAGTGAATTGTTGTTAGAGGTACAGGTTGCTCAGGCAGAAGGAGATCTGCCAGGGCTAGCATTCCTGGACACCGCCAGAGGTGTTAATCCAATTGTCCAAAAACTCCCTTATAAGGTTCAGGAGAAGTGGATCACACATGGTTACCATGACAAACAGGTTCATAATGTACCATTCCCCCCCTTTGTGGTGTTTGTAGACCTTGTTGCTCAACAAGCAAGGATTAGAAATGACCCCAGTTTTGACTTTCCTCTGTCATGTCCCACTACCTCTGGTGTCAAATAGTGATGAGCGGCAGGGGCAACATTCGTACTTGCGATATTTTGCGAATATTCATTAGAAGAGATGAGCGAACACCTGGATGTTCAGGTTTGAAAAGTTCGGCCGAACTTCCCGAAAATGTTCGGGTTCGGGATCTGAACTCAACACGAACTTCATCCCGAACCCCATTGAAGTCAATGGGGACCCGAACTTTTAGGCACTAAAAAGGCTGTGAAATAGTCCAGGAAAGGCCTAGAGGGCTGCAAAAGGCAGCAGAATGTATGCAAATGCCCTGCAAACAAATGTGGATAGGGAAATGAATTAAAATAAAATATATAAAAATTAACCAATATCAATTGGAGAGAGGTCCCATAGTAGAGAATCATGTGTCATATCACTCGCCACTGGAGAAGGCCACTTTCAGTTATTTTAGCCCCAGCACCCAGACAGAGAAGAAAGGACCCACAGCAAGGAATAAGGCGTCATATCACCCACCACTGGAGAAGGCTACTTTCAGTTATTTAGGCCCCAGAACCCAGACAGAGGAGAGAGGTCCCACAGCAAGGAATAAGGCGTCATATCACCCACTACTAGTGAAGGCCACTTTTAGTTATTTCGGCCCCAGCACCCAGACAGAGGCGAGAGGTTCCACAGCAAGGAATAAGGCGTCATATCACCCACCACTGGAGAAGGCCACTTCCAGTTATTTAGGTCCCCAGACAGAGGAGAGAGGTCCCACAGCAAGGAATAAGGCGTCATATCACCCACCACTGGAGAAGGCCACTTTCAGTTATTTTGGCCCCAGCACCCAGACAGAGGAGAGAGGTCCCACAGCAAGGAATAAGGCATCATATCACCCACCACTGGAGAAAGCCACTTTCAGTTATTTAGGCCCAGCACCCAGACAGAGGAGAGAGGTCCCACAGCAAGGAATAAGGCGTCATATCACCCACCACTGGAGAAGGCCACTTTCAGTTATTTCGGGCCCAGCACCCAGACGGAGGAGAGAGGTCCCACAGCAAGGAATAAGGCGTCATATCACCCACCAGTGGAGAAGGCCACTTTCAGTTATTTAGGCCCCGGCGCCCAGATTGAGGAGAGGTTCATTCAACTTTGGGTTGCACCGCAAGATCATGGTAAAGTTAAAAAATTGAGGATTCAATAAAGAAGTGCCCCGGAGTACAAGAATACATGGTTGAGGGGAAGGCAGTTATAAATGTCTATTCTGCACAAGGGAAGGACATGTCCTGTGGGATCCATGCCTGGTTCATTTTTATGAATGTCAGCTTGTCCACGTTGGCTGTGGAAAGGCGGCTACGTTTGTCAGTAATGACGCCCCCTGCCGTGCTGAATACACGTTCAGACAAAACGCTGGCCGCCGGGCAGGCCAGCACCTCCATGGCATAAAAGGCTAACTCTGGCCACGTGGACAATTTGGAGACCCAGAAGTTGAATGGGGCCGAACCATCAGTCAGTACGTGGAGGGGTATGCAGACGTACTGTTCAACCATGTTAGTGAAATGCTGCCTCCTGCTAGCACGTTCCGTATCAGGTGGTGGTGCAGTTAGCTGTGGCGTTGAGACAAAACTTTTCCACATTTCTGCCATGCTAACCCTGCCTTCAGAGGAGCTGGCCGTGACACAGCTGCATTGGCGACCTCTTGCTCCTCCTCTGCCTTCGCCTTGGGTTTCCACTTGTTCCCCTGTGACATTTGGGAATGCTCTCAGGAGCACGTCTACCAGCGTGCGCTTGTACTCGCGCATCTTCCTATCAAGCTCCAGTGCAGGAAGTAAGGTGGGCACATTGTCTTTGTACAGGGGATCCAGCAGGTTGGCAACCCAGTAGTCCGCACACTTTAAAATGTGTGCAACTCTGCTGTCGTTGCGCAGGTACTGCAGCATGTAGTCGCTCATGTGTGCCAGGCTCCCCGGAGGTAAGGACAAGCTGTCCTCTGTGGGAGGCGTATCGTCATCGTCCTCCGTATCCCCCCAGCCACGCACCAGTGATGGGCCTGAGCTTTGTCGGGTGCCACCCCTCTGTGTATCTGCTTCATCCTCATCCTCCTCCACCTCCTCCTCATCCTCCTCATCCTCCAGTAGTGGGCCCTGGCTGGCCACATTTGTACCTGGCCTCTGCTGTTGCAAAAAACCTCTCTCTGAGCCACTTCTAACAGACTGGACTGAAAGTACTAAAAATGACCCCTCATCCTCCTCCTCCTCCTCCTCCTGGGCCACCTCCTCTTCCATCATCGCCCTAAGCGTTTTCTCAAGTAGACATAGAAGTGGTATTGTAACGCTGATAACGTTGTTATCGGCACTGGCCGTGGAGGCCCAATCATTGGTGGCATGGAGGCCCAATCATTGGTGGTGAAGTGGTGCTGTTCGGCAGTGCGACTGACGCATTCGTGCTGCAGCTGAAACTACACTATGGCCTGCTGCTCGCACAGTCTTTCCAGCATGACAGGCGAGCAGCGGCAGGATGTGAACGCCGGAAGCGCGCACAGACGGCACTTTATGCAGCAGCATTGACATGTCGGTGTAGTTGTGAATGAACTTCTGCACCACCAAATTCAGCACATGCGCCAGGCATGGGATGTGCGTCAAACCGGCTAGTCCCAGAGCTGCGACGAGATTTCGCCCATTATCGCACACCATTAGGCCGGGCTTGAGGCCCACCGGCAGAAACCACTGGTCGGTCTGTTGTTCAATACCTCGCCACAACTCCTGCGCGGTGCGGGGCCTGTCCCCCAAACATATGAGTTTCAGAATGGCCTGCTGACTTTTTCCCCAGGCTGTGCTGAAGTTGGTGGTGAAGGTGTGTGGCTGACTGGATGAGCAGGTGGAAGCAGAGGAGGAGAAAGCCGAGTCGGAGGAGGAGGCTACAGAAGGCAAGAAATGATGCCCTGCGATCCTTGGCGGCGGAAGGACATGCACCAAGGAACTCTCCGCCTTGGGCCCAGCCGCCACTACATTTGCCCAGTGTGCAGTTAGGGAGATATAGCGTCCCTGGCCGTGCTTACTGGTCCACGTATCTGTGGTTAGGTGGACCTTGCCACAGATGGCGTTGCACAGTGCACACTTGATTTTATCAGATACTTGGTTGTGCAGGGAAGGCACGGCTGTCTTGGAGAAGTAGTGGCGGCTAGGAACAACTTACTGTGGGACAGCCATGGACATCAGCTGTTTGAAGCTGTCTGTGTCCACCTGCCTGAATGACAGCATTTCAAAGGCCAGTAGTTTAGAAATGCTGGCATTCAGACTCAGGGCTTGAGGGTGGCTAGGTGGGAATTTACGCTTTCTCTCCAAGGTTTGTGAGATGGAGAGCTGAATGCTGTCGTGTGACATGGTGGAGATGCTTGGTGACGTAGGTGGTGGTGTCCGTGACACATCCTCTGTTTGGTTGGCGGCAGGTGCCAACGTTCCTCCCGAGGCGGAGGAAGGGGCCGAGGCAGCAGCAGAAGAGGGAGCAGGGGGAGCCAGAGTGAGTTCCTTGCTTTTAAGGTGTTTACTCCACTGCAGTTCATGCTTTGCATGTAGATGCCTGGTCATGCAGGTTGTGCTAAGGTTCTGAACGTTAATGCCTCGCTTCAGGCTCTGATGGCACAGCGTGCAAACCACTCGGGTCTTGTCGTCAGCACATTGTATAAAGAAGTGCCATGCCAGGGAACTCCTTGAAGCTGCCTTTGGGGTGCTCGGTCCCTGGTGGTGGTGGCCAGTAGCAGGCGACTTTCTTGGTGGCGGCTGTTCTGCTTTTGCCCCCTGATCCCTCTTTTGCTACGTTGTTGGCTCGGTCTCAACACTGCCTCTTCCTCTGAACTATGAAAGTCAGTGGCACGACCTTCATTACATGTGGGGTCTAGGACCTCATCGTCCCCTGCATCGTCTTCCACACAGTCTTCCTCCCTGACCTCCTGTTCGGTCTGCACACTGCAGAAAGACGCAGCAGTTGGCACCTGTGTTTCATCATCATCAGAGACGTGCAGACTCTGATGAGGTGGTTTTCCCATGTCCTCATCATCAGGAAACATCAGTGGTTATGCATCAGTGCATACTATGTCTTCCACCACTGGGGAAGGGCTAGGTGGATTCCCATGGGAAACCCTACCAGCAGAGTCTTCAAACAGCATAAGAGACTGCTGCATAACTTGAGGCTCTGACAGTTTCCCTGATATGCATGGGGGTGATGTGACAGACTGATGGGCTTGGTTTTCAGGCGCCACCTGTGTGCTTTCTGCAGAAGACTTGGTGGGAGATAATTTTGTGAACTTGCTGGATCCACTGTCGGCCACCCAATTGACTAGCGCCTGTACCTCCTCAGGCCTTACCATCCTTAGAACGGCATTGGGCCCCACCAAATATCGCAGTAAATTCTGGCAGATACTGGAACCAGAGGTAGTTGGTTCACTAGGACGTGTAGCTGTGGCAGAATGGCCACGTCCTCTCCCAGCACCAGAGGGTCCACTAACACCACCACGACCGCGTCCGCGTCCCTTACTAGATGTTTTCCTCAATGTTACCGTTTACCAAGCACCACAATAAGAAAAAAAATATTTGGCCCAATGTATTGATTTCAAATTCAGGCCTTTTTTTACAGGCACCTAACACTATCTGCCTATTTATTTTTGTAGCGTATTACACTAATCCAGGCACAGCAGTAACCACTGATTTAGGGGAATATCTCTTTTAGGGCTAGCATTTAGGCCCTGGATAAAAGGTATCCTTTTATGGACAGATTTACACTTGGAGATGCACAGTAGCGTGAGAAAAAATATGTAGGATTATGCCTTCAGCAATTGTATTTTAACACTTTGTGTAATATACCCTTTAACGGACAGAAATACAATGGGAGATGCACGGTACCATGTGAAGTTAATGAGGATGACCCTCTCAGCACTTGTATATATACCTTGAGTGTATTATACCCTTTTACGGACGGATTAACACTTGACCTGCAACTGCTGGAACACCAGATTCAGGGTATTGCAATTTTGGCAATTGAATTTCACCCCAGAACAAAATATATATTTTGTCGGACACTATTATACTTTGCAAGCTACTACTGGAACACCAGATTCAGGGTATTGCTATTTTGGCAATTGAATTTCACCCCAGAACAAAATATATATTTTGGCAGACACTATTATACTTTGCAAGCCACTACTGGAACAACAGATTCAGGGTTTTGCTATATTGGCAATTGAATTTCACCCCAGAACAAAATGTATGTTTTGGCGGACACTATTATACTTTGCAAGCCACTACTGGAACACCAGATTCAGGGTATTGCTATTTTAGCAATTTAATTTCACCCCAGAACAAAATATATGTTTTGGCGGACACTATTATACTTTGCAAGCCACTACTGGAACACCAGATTCAGGGTATTGCTATATTGGCAAGTGAAATTCACCCTAGAACAAAATATACCCTTTTACGGACAGATTAACACGTGGCCTGCAACTGCTGGAACACCAGATTCAGGGTATTGCTATTTTGGCAATTGAATTTCACCCCAGAACAAAATATATGTTTTGGCGGACACTATTATACTTTGCCAGCCAGTGCTGGGACACCAGATTTAGGGGATTGCTATTTTGGTAATTGAATTTCACCAAAGAAAATATTCTTTCCTTTGCCAGACAGCAGACAGTATTATACTTGGCTATCTAAAGCTGGAACACCAGATTTAGGGGATTGGTATTTGGCAATTGTATTTAACCCCTTAATAAAATATAGAAATTGCTATCATGAGTTTCTAGGGTTGACAATAAAAAAAAACTAGTATTGATGGATTGATGGACTTGGTGGCAGCTTGTTCTGGTGCACCACAAGTCACAAAATGTCCGCTGATCACCCCAGAAAAAAAGTGACAGAAAAACGCTCTGTGCAGCCTAAAAACCAGTGAGCAATTAACTAGCAGAAGATGAATCATTCACATCTGTAGATCGATCACTTCATTAGGTGCTAATGCTGACTTTTCCCTGCCTAATATCGCCCTCACAGAAGCTGCACCCTCTTCCTACTCTAATCAGAGCAGTGTGACGTGCGGCGCTACGTGACTCCAGCTTAAATAGAGGCTAGGTCACATGCTGCACTTGGCCAATCACAGCCATGCCATTAGTAGGCATGGTTGTGATGGGCTCTTAGGGCAAGAAGTAAAACGCTAGCTGATTGGCTGCTGTGCAGCCCTTCAGAAAGCGGGAAGAAATCGCTGAACAACGGACCCGAACCCAAACATTTTGGAAAAAGCTCGAACTGTTCGCTCAACACTATTCATTAGAATATTTGTTATATATTCGCAAATATTCGTATTCGAGATTATTCTACTGATTGCAAAAAATCAGCAATGTAATATTCGCCTAATGCGAATATTCTAAAACGCGAATATATAGCACTATAGAATATAGTGGAAGGGGTTAACAGGAAAGGAGCACCCTCCCTCTCCCATCGGGGGCTACTGTGCGCTGTAGGAGGCAGTGCAGGGAGGTATGCAGGAGGGCGGGCAGGAGGGTAAGCAGAAGGGCGGGCAGAAGCGTGATCTGCAGCAATACCCCCGCCCCTCTCTTAATTCAGGATGGCCGAGCGGGTAAGAAGAGTGTCAGAACCATGCTGGCACATGTCATGAAGTACAATATGTCACGAAAAAACAATCTCAGAATGGCCTGGATAAGTAAAAGCGTTTTTAAAGTTATCACCACCTAAAGTGACACATGTCAGATTTGCAAAAAATGGCCTGGTCCTTAAAGGGATTCTGTCACCACCTATAACCCCTGTGAGCTAAACATATGCTCATGTCCAGGGTAATATTATGATTCCTAAGGTGGCCTTATAAAATCTATTTTTGGCTTTATTTTGCTAAAAAACTGGTTTTACTAACCTGTCAATCACTGATTTAAAGTGGCCAAGGGGAGGTCCGTTGATCAATGGTGCCTGGCCGCACCCATAGCCGTTCGGTGCCCAGGGCTGCCTTCCCTGCGTTCAGCACCGCCTACTACACCTCTACACCGCCTCTACCCCCCTCCCCCTCCTCCCACTTCCAGATCCAGCGCGTGCACACAGGCTCAGCCTGATGCGCCCCTGCGGATGGCTGGCATTGGCTTCTTTTTGCAAAGTGCGCATGCGCCGGCCTGTTGCGCACTTCGCTCAACCCTGGGACGACCTGTTTAGGCCTTCACATGCACACTTCGCAAAAAGAAGCCGATGCCAACAGTCTGCACGGGCGCATCAGGCTGAGCCTGTGCTCACACGCAGGATCTGGAAGCGGGAGAAGGGGGAGGGAGAGAGAGGAGGTGCAGAGGTGTAGTAGGCGATGCTGAATGCAGGGAAGGCGGCGCTGGGCCCCGAACGGCGATGGGTATGCCCGGGCATCATGAAGATTTTACAGCGTATAACTACAGCACCCAACAATCTAAACACCGCTGAATTTATAGAATATATTTCCCTGTCATCATGTATGCAGTGCAGCAGGAACACACCCTCCAAGCCACTTGTGAATGACTTGCCTGATAACCGTGGAAATGTCCACCCACAATCTAAGAGCTGGATTTACTGATTATATTTCACTCTCAGAATTGGGGTGCAGGTCGCGAATGTACTTTATGGCAAAAAAATGTGATTTTTTTCACCCACAATGTCCCAGTTGCATTTACTGATTATATTTCACTCTCAGAAATGGAGTGCAGGCCGCAAATGTACTTTATGGAAAAAATAAAATTATTTGTCACAGGTGTACTTTACAGAAAAAAATGTGAATATGTCACCCCCTGGGTCCCTGAACTCACAGACGGATTATCTATATTATTTTCCCTTCCCTTAGCACATATGCATTGCAGGTGCACTTAAAAATGGGTATATGTCGCCCACTGAACTACAAGAACAGGATTAAATTATTTTCCCTGGCAATATTGTCACTTGCACAAAATGGCCACCGACGCCCACCTAACTAATAGACGGATTAAAACTTATTTTTCTGTGTCACTGGGCTCAGGGCAGGGTACAAAATGTTGCATTGCACCCACAAAAAACAATCGCTGTAGATGGCAGACTTAACACCAAGCTCTGATATCAGATTCTTTCCTAATCTCTTCCTCACAGCAGCAGCATCCTATCCCTATACTAGTAAGAGCTGACGTGACGTGCGACGCTACGTGACTTCAGCTTATATAGAGGCTGGGTCACATGCTGCACTGGCCAATCACAACCATGCCATTAGTAGGCATGGCTGTGATGTCGTCTAAGGGCACACATCTTAAACACTTGTTGATTGGCTGCCTTGCAGCCTTTCAACAAGCTTTATTAAACGGCGGAACACCGAACTTGAACCCAAACTTTTACGGAAAAGTTCGGTTTCGGGTCTGGGTACAGAGAAACCTAAAGTCCGGTATGAACCCGAACTTTACAGTTCGGGTTCACTCAACACTAATCAGGAATGAACTTGGAAATCGAAGAGGTCGACTTTTACACGGACAGCAAAGTAGTCCTAAGATATATTTGCAACAAAACCAGACGCTTTTACGTCTGTGTCTGCAATCGGGTGCTAAGGGTCAGGAAATTGTCCTTAACAGTGGCACTATGTGCCCACACACCATAATCCCATGGACCATGCAACTAGATCCCTCACACCAAGTCACCTTAAGGACACAATAGGGTTTACAGGTCCTGCATTTCTGTACCGTTCAACATCTTGTAGCATCAGATCCAACACATTTGAATTGGTAGACCCAGATTCCAATGAAGAAATCAGACCTGAAGTATCTGTTCTACGTACGGTGACTTCGGACCACCAACTCAAATCCCATCATTTCAACAGGTTCTACACCTGGATGTCGCTCGTTTGTGCTATAGCCTGTCTAGTTCATATAGCTTAGTACAAGTCGACATTACCTGTGAACCAGAAGCCCTGCAAAGGTTGGCATCACTGCAAACACGCCTTTTGTGCTACTTATCTGTAAAAGTCCAAGAACATAATAATTCACACTATACAATGTCAATGTTTTGCTGAAGAAATAGACTACCTCAGCAAAGGCCAAACAGTCTCCAAGGATAGCGCTTGGAAAAAGCTTGATCCCAACATTGACCAAAAAGGGTTGCCAAAAATAGGAGGCCGTCTTCAAGAAGCCAAATTGGAATTTGTGGAGAAACATCCCGTAATAATTCCTGCACATCATCACGTCACGACTCTGGTTATGCGGCACCACCATGTTCAAGTGAAACACCAGGGTGATTGTTTACCGAAGGGAATCTACGAGCTGCTGGACTATAAATAGTTGGAGCAAAGAGGTGTGTGAGCAAGCTCATCTTTAACTGCATTACCTGTCACAAACTTTGTGGCATGTTCCAGAACCCAAAGATGGACAGTCTCCCAATTGAGAGAATCAGGTCAGATCCTTCTTTCACCAACATTGGTTTGGATGTATTTGGTCCTTGGTCAGTGGCTACACGGCACACTAGAAGTATTCACGCCAGCGCAAAGCGCTGGGAGGTCATGTTCACTTGCATGTCCAGCAGAGCTGTCCATATAGAAGTGATCGAATCCATGGACACGTCAAGTTTCATAAATGAACTTCAATGGTTCATCGCCATCAGAGGACCTGTCAAGCATGTTCGTTCAGACAGAGGCACGGATTTTGTTGGGGCAGTGAAAGAACTTAAAATTCCTTCCAACTTGGACACTACCAATGTGGGATACTTAAATGAGCAAGGATGCACCTGGACCTTTAATCCACTGCATTCTTCTCACATGGGAGGCGTCTTGTCTGGGAAAGGATGATAGGGATAGAAAGAAAAATCTCGGGTTCTATCTTCTTGCAAGTCGGGAGTACAAGACTCACACAGGAAAGTTTGACCACCTTCTTGGCAGAAGTTTCAGTAATCATGAATGTAAGACCATTCACTACCCTTTCCAGCTACTGTGAAGATTTGACCATCCTCACTCCTGCCATGTTGCTCAAGCAGAAGACCAGCACTTCGAGTGCTCCTCTCAGAGAATTCTATGATAAAGACCTCAACAGATAACAATGGAGGCAGGTGCAAAGTCTTTCTAATGCCTTCTGGAACAGGTGGAGGAAGCATTATATCTCTAAGTTACAGTCAAGAAGGAAGTGGCAAACTAACAAGCTGAACATCAGACTTGGGGATGTCGTGCCCATGAAAGACAGCCAGTTTACCGTAATGAGTGGCCACTGGGCCTCATCATCAACGCATTCCCAAGCAAGGGTGGCAATGTACGCAAGGCCGAGGTCAAAGTGTGAAAGCTAGGCGAGTGCAATCTATTCCTTAGGCCAGGAGCAGAACTCGTTTTGTTGTTTTCACCTGAAGGACCTAAGAGTGGCATCTGTTGGCGCCAGATGGGGAGTGTTCTGCCACAGTCAGGGTATTCAGAAGTGTTTAGTGTGGTTATAGCACCATCTAGCGGTGTTAAATTGCATTAACTTTGTTTTCTTGTTACAAGACTACTGCATTGTGGGTAGTGCATTGCATTGTGGGTTATTGCAAAGCATACTGGGAAATAAAAGTCTCCAGGACATAGTACAGAGCTGTCCTATGCATGTCTCCTTCTCAAACTCCACTATCCTTGTAAAAGCATATCTGGTGAGAGATCTACCTTTGTTTCAGGGACATCATGTTATGCAGAGCTGTTCAGTTAGTTTGTAATTGTTACCCAGGGAGTTATGACTGTTAGATAGACATTTAATCCTATGTATAGGCAGCCATTGTACCATGTACCTTCACTGTTAATATAATGTTATAGTACATGCTATCCTGTGTTTAATACTTATAGATGCTATTTGTATTCTTGTAGTTTTAAAAAACAATCAGATATACAATCTCTCACTCACGCTAACCGAGCAGAGAGTACAACATATTGACCAATAAACAAGTTAGACTACAAAGAACAGTCCTCCTATTTGGAAGACAGGAATGGTTTATGCTGTATGTCAGACTGCACACTGTGTGAACGTGTAAGAAGACAGAACAGATATGGTTTTAAACAGGTCCTGTCATGTCTCCTGACTGTTTTACTAAATCATTTTATTTCCCATACAATAAAGATTGTGGAGAATATTTTATTTTTGTTCAACATGGTTCCATTCCTATGTTATTGCTACACTAGAAGTTTACCAGGTGGGGATGTGTCCCTGCACATTCAACACCCAGCTGTACCTTTATTAACCACTTGCCGCCACGCTAACGCCGATGGGCGTCAGCGCGGCGGCTCTCTCAGGTCTCACTGCCGCCTATCGGCGTCATCTCGTCATCTCACCTGCGCGAACCTGCGCGTTCATGCGATCGTAACCGGGACAACTGAAACTACAGCCTGCCAGCGCTGATCATGCGCTGGCAGGCTGTAGATGCGAATAAAAACGCATTTAAAACGCATATCAGACGCTGTTTTGTAACCAGCGTCTGATATGCCTGCTGTTTGCTCCTCTGCTGGTCCATCATTTGTCTGGGACTACCAGGGCAAACATAAGTAAAGTGCACCAATCACTACACCCCCCCACCTCCCATCACTGATTAACCCCTGATCACCCATGTCACCCCCCCTGATCACCCCCTGTCACCCCACCCTGTCACTAATCACCCCCCTGTAAGGCTCATTCAGACGTCCGTATGTGTTTTGCGGATCCATGGATCTGCAGATCCGCAAAATACGGACACCGACAATGTGCTTTCCGCATTTTGCGGATCCGCACATTGCCAGAACTATATAGAAAATGCCTTTTCTTGTCCGCAATTGCGGACAAGAATGGGACATGTTCTATATTTTTGTGGATCCGGAAGTGCGGATCCGGAAGTGCAGATCCATAGAATTGAATGTATCTACAATTCCTTTCCGCAAAATTTTGCGGAACAGAATTGCAGATGTGTGAATGAGGCCTAAGGGTCCCTTAGCGATCGCAGCTTTACAGCTTTCCCCTCTTTTTTTTTTTTTTTTGCACATTTTTTAGAGATTTTTTCATCCACATTGATCAATGTGAATGAAGAAATCTGTGCCGTTCATTTTTTTTTCAGCCCAGCTGAAACGGAAAAAACAATTCTCATTACCCGTATGGTCAATATAAGGAGAATAGCAAAAACTCCTAATTCTGGCCATACGGGTAATGATTGCGGAGACCCTAAAATGCCAGGGCAGTGGAAAAACCTCACAAGTGACCCCATTTTAGAAAGTAGACACCCCAAGGTATTCACTAAGGGGCATAGTGAGTTCATGGAAGTTTTTATTTTTTGACACAAGTTAGCGGAAAATGAAATTTTTTTTAAAAAAATTTCAATTTCCGCTAACTTGTGACAAAAAATAAAAAATGATCCCCCTTAGCGAATACCTTAGGGTGTCTACTTTCTGAAATGGGGTCATTTATGGCTGGGCATTGTAGTGCGTCAGGAAACAGGACAGGTGCTCAGAAAATCAAAGTGCGGAAACTCAATTTTTTTGCACCATAGTTTGTAAACGCTATAACTTTTACCCAAACCAAGAAATATAAACTTATTGCATTTTTTTTTTATCAAAGACATGTAGAACAATAAATTTAGAGAAAAATTTAAATTGAAATGTAGTGTTATTTGAAAATTTTTACAACAGAAAGCGAAAAATTGCCTTTTTTTGCAAAAATTTTGTCAAAAAAAGTAAAATATCAAAAAAAGTAAAAATGGCAGCAAGAATGAAATACCATGAAATGAAAGCTCTATTAGTGAGAAGAAAAGGAGGTCAAATTTATTTGGGTGGTAAGTTGTATGACAGAGCAATAAACGGTGAAAGTAGTGTAGTGTGGATTTGTAAAAAAGGGCCTGGTCACTAGGGGGGTAAAACCTGTAGTCTTCAAGTGGTTAATAAGTTGTTTGCACAACAACTGAGAAATGGAACAAAAACATTATAGGGAAAGATGCTCCAGAATAGTTAGTTTATGGAGAATAAGATTACAGGTTACAGACAGTGTTTAGGAAAGACTTTATTGACAAAATATTAAAGAAACAGTTCAGGGACAGCTCACAGCTATAATAGGGAGGCTTTATCTACACTATAGGGAGAGAGCAGGGACCAATTGAACAGTGTAAAGCTTGGCTAATAGGAGCTATTCTATTACACCTTGCTGCACTAATTGGGAATATAAAGTGATCTAATACTACTGATTTAAGGTTGTTTACAGGGAGTGCAGAATTATTAGGCAAATGAGTATTTTGACCACATCATCCTCTTTATGCATGTTGTCTTACTCCAAGCTGTATAGGCTCGAAAGCCTACTACCAATGAAGCATATTAGGTGATGTGCATCTCTGTAATGAGAAGGGGTGTGGTCTAATGACATCAACACCCTATATCAGGTGTGCAGAATTATTAGGCAACTTCCTTTCCTTTGGCAAAATGGGTCAAAAGAAGGACTTGACAGGCTCAGAAAAGTCAAAAATAGTGAGATATCTTGCAGAGGGATGCAGCACTCTTAAAATTGCAAAGCTTCTGAAGCGTGATCATCGAACAATCAAGCGTTTCATTCAAAATAGTCAACAGGGTCACAAAAAGCGTGTGGAAAAACAAAGGCGCAAAATAACTGCCCATGAACTGAGAAAAGTCAAGCATGCAGCTGCCAAGATGCCACTTGCCACCAGTTTGGCCATATTTCAGAGCTGCAACATCACTGGAGTGCCCAAAAGCACAAGATGTGCAATACTCAGAGACATGGCCAAGGTAAGAAAGGCTGAAAGACGACCACCACTGAACAAGACACACAAGCTGAAACGTCAAGACTGGGCCAAGAAATATCTCAAGACTGATTTTTTTTAAGGTTTTATGGACTGATGAAATGAGAGTGAGTCTTGATGGGCCAGATGGATGGGCCCGTGGCTGGATTGGTAAAGGGCAGAGAGCTCCAGTCCGACTCAGACGCCAGCAAGGTGGAGGTGGAGTACTGGTTTGGGCTGGTATCATCAAAGATGAGCTTGTGGGGCCTTTTCGGGTTGAGGATGGAGTCAAGCTCAACTCCCAGTCCTACTGCCAGTTTCTGGAAGACACCTTCTTCAAGCAGTGGTACAGGAAGAAGTCTGCATCCTTCAAGAAAAACATGATTTTCATGCAGGACAATGCTCCATCACACGCGTCCAAGTACTCCACAGCGTGGCTGGCAGAAAGGGTATAAAAGAAGAAAATCTAATGACATGGCCTCCTTGTTCACCTGATCTGAACCCCATTGAGAACCTGTGGTCCATCATCAAATGTGAGATTTACAAGGAGGGAAAACAGTACACCTCTCTGAACAGTGTCTGGGAGGCTGTGGTTGCTGCTGCACGCAATGTTGATGGTGAACAGATCAAAACACTGACAGAATCCATGGATGGCAGGCTTTTGAGTGTCCTTGCAAAGAAAGGTGGCTATATTGGTCACTGATTTGTTTTTGTTTTGTTTTTGAATGTCAGAAATGTATATTTGTGAATGTTGAGATGTTATATTGGTTTCACTGGTAAAAATAAATAATTGAAATGGGTATATATTTGTTTTTTGTTAAGTTGCCTAATAATTATGCACAGTTATAGTCACCTGCACACACAGATATCCCCCTAAAATAGCTAAAACTAAAAACAAACTAAAAACTACTTCCAAAAATATTCAGCTTTGATATTAATGAGTTTTTTGGGTTCATTGAGAACATGGTTGTTGTTCAATAATAAAATTAATCCTCAAAAATACAACTTGCCTAATAATTCTGCACTCCCTGTACATTCTTTTATACATAAAAAATTCTTTTAATCCTTGACTCTGTAATTGGGGTGAAATAAAGGTCTGATACTACTGATTTTAGGTTGTTCATGCTCTTTTATCCATAAGTAAATCCGTTAAACTTTAATTGTGTAAATGGGGAGAAATTGTGGCCCAATAATACAGATTTTAGGGTTTGCACATTCTTTTATACATAAGTAAATCAGTTAATCCTTCATTCTTTAATTGGGGTGGATTTTTTTTTTTTTTTGTAGCCCGTATGAGGAACCATTCACTTCAATGGGTCCAAAAAAAAAAAAAAAAACGGAAATTATTCCATGTATGTTCACATAGCTATGCTGCAAAAAAAAAAAAAAATAGAACATGTTCTATTCTTGTCTGTTTTACAGACAAGGATAGGCATTGTTACAATGGATCTTCAAAAAAATGGATGCAATACGGATGTCATACGGACGGTCGTGTGCATAAACCCTAACAGTGACACCTGTCACCTGCCTATCATACTCATGCACAGTAACTGTTTTACTACCACAGAAGAATAGCAATGCATGTTTCTGCAGTGCACAGTGATGTAAACCGAGATACACGCTCCCTGCAGTCAGGAGAGAGCAAATTACTCTTACCTGGTAATTTGATCATCGAATAGCCTCCACAATGGCAGTTACATGAGAGGAGTCCGCACCTCCTAAGGACAGGAAACAATGCGGAAGCCCACATTTCAAAGCCTCCTCCCCTTTACCTGCTTCAGTTTATTACAAAAACACAGGAGTGAAAGAAAATATACTTGTATTAGACAAAATAATAACCAAAAATGTAATCATTAGGCGGAGAATACCAATGCCATTGTGGAGGCTACCAATTACTAGGTAAGAGCAATTTACTCTTTTCCCGGCGCCTACACACTGGCAGTTACATGAGATTTAACAGAGTAAAAAAACATTATGGATGGACAACTGCTGACAGGACCTTGCGTCCAAAGGATAGATCCTGATTACATCCAGTTTATAATGTTTAAAAAAAATCATTGGGTTGGCCCAGGCTGCTGCTTTGCAGATTCGTGTTCAATAGATGCTGAGGGTCTTTCAGCCCAACATGTAAAAATGGCACAAGTGGAGTGAGTTTTAAGTCCTGACAGAGCAACAAGGTCCTTATGTTTATAGCAAAAGAAAAATGTGGCTTTAATCCAATGGGCAATAGTAGCTTTACTCACTTTTAGGCCTTTATTCTTTCCTTGGAACTTGAGGAGAAGATGATCCAACTTCCTAAAGGATTTGGTGACCTCCAGATAGGTATGGGTACATCTACGGACATCAATATTGTGATATTTTACTTCTTGGGCCGATTAGGGAATCGGGCAAAAGTAGAGTAAGGAAATTTCTTCCCCACAATGAAATATAGACACAACCTTAGGAAGGAAATTAGGGACATGTTTCAATATGACTCTGTCATCCAATATTCCGAGATAGGGAGCTTTACAGGAGACGGCATTGATTTCCCCAATTCTTCTAGCCGTAGTGATAGCTAGGAGAAAGAACATTTTATATGAGAGTAATTTTAACCCTATCTCAGCTATGGGTTTGAATGGGGGAATGGGGGAATCTATTAAGACAGACAGAACTAGGTTAAGATCCAATGAGGGAATTGAGGATCTTACTGTAGGACATAATAGCGCCCTTAATACATTTTTGGACTAAGGGGTGACCTGAAAGTTTAATGTCTAGGAAGGCCCCTAATGCTGCAATCTGTACCTTCAGGGTATTATGCTTAAAACCTTTATTTAATCCTTGCTGTAAGAAATGTTGTATCAAAAGATATTTCAGGAGGTCTAGAGTGATCCCAGATTCCCTCAGAAAAGGACAAAAAAAATAAAAACCAGGTTCCAGGTTCTAAGGTACATTTTAGAAGTTATGGGTTGATGGCTAGCCAGAAGAGTAGTGGTTACTGGTTCAGAAAGGCTTCCAAGCTGTGAAGTAAAGACCCACATAATTTGGGTGAGAAACAGGCCTCTGGTATAGGATAGTCTTTGATTGTGTGAAAATCCAGAACTGGCTCTGGAACAGTCTGAGGAGAAGTGGAAACCATGACCTTTTTGGCCAGTAAGGAGTCTTTGAGATAAGGCAAAATGGAGGAAAAGTGTATAGAAGGCTTGTTGGCCAATGGGCAGGTAAGGCATCAATTTGTTCTTGATCATCCTTCTTCTCCAGGAAGGAGATTGTTCCTTCCCAAGAAGACAGCAGAAAGGTTTGAAGTTTCTTGTATGTGACTGGGCCTATCTTACATCTGAAATAGTAGAAGTGAAAAGACATAAAAGTTTCATTATGTTGCAAATAGAGCTGATTCTTAGCTGGCAGAAGGAGGACACTTTCTGGAAAAGAACAATTCGGGAAATTTGGGAAAAATTTGGTTCAATCCAGATATATTTGCAGCGAATTATGTTAAAAAAATTCTATTTCCTGGCTGCTGAGAGCCTTTATAGTGGTGTAGAACACTGTGCCTTGCAGAAACACGCATAGGGAGTCTTCTTTGGTAGTGAAATAATAGTCCATATGACATGCACATGACATGCGTCGCTCTTAGTCCCCTTTCACACGGGCGAGTTTTCCATGCGGGTGCAATGCTTTAGGAGGATGCATTGCACCCGCACTGAATCCGGACCCATTCATTTCTATAGGGCTGTGCACATGAGCGGTGATTTTCACGCATCACTTCTGCGTTGCGTGAAAATCGCAGCATGCTCTATATTGTGCGTTTTTCACGCAACGCAGGCCCTATAGAAGTGAATGGGGCTGCGGGAAAATCGCAAGCATCCGCAAGCAAGTGCGGATGCAGTGCGATTTTCCCGCATGGTTGCTTAGCAACGGGACCAGATCTTTATTATTTTCCCGTATAACATGGTTATAAGGGGAAATAATAGCATTCTTAATAAAGAATGCATAGTAAAATGAAGTGGAAGGGGTTAAAAATAATAAAAGTTAACTTACCTTAGCCACTTGATCGCGTAGTTGCGATCTGTCCTCTCTTTCCCTGCATCAGCTATTAACTAAAGGACCTGTGATGACGTCACATCACATGGTCCAATCACATGGTCCATCTTACCATGGTGATGGAACATGTGATTGGACCATGTGATGTGACGTCATCACAGGTCCTTTAGTTCTTAGCTGATGCTGGGAAAGAAAGGACAGATCGCAACTACGCGATCAAGTTGCTAAGGTAAGTTAACTTTTATTATTCTTAACCCCTTCCACTTCATTTTACAATGCATTCTTTATTAAGAATGCTATTATTTCCCCTTATAACCATGTTATAAGGGAAAATAATAAATTCTCCAGAAGACCCAAAACCGGACTTCAGTGATGAAGTCCGGCTTCGGGTCTGGGTACCAAACATGGCAATTTTTCTCATGCGCGTGCAAAATGCTTTACAAACGTTTGCACCTGCGCGGGAAAATCGCGCATATTCCCGCAATGCACCCGCCTCTTATCCGGGCATCAAACATGATGTGCGTGTGAAAGAGGCCTTAGTCTTCTTTGTTTTGTACCCATTCCTGCTTTTGGCTACCAAATCACCAGCTAAATCTGATGGGACCATACAGGCCTTATAGCTGCTACACAGAGAGGATCCATTGTAACATAGTAACAGTACGTAAAGCCAAAAAAAGACATCTGTCCATTCAGTTCAGCCTGTCATCCTGCTAGTTGATCCAGAGGAAGGCAAAAAAAAAAACCTGTGAGGTAGAAACCAATTTTCCCCACTTAAGGGGAGTAAACAAATTGTTCCTGACTCAATCAGAAGTACTTCCTGGATCAACGACCCATCTCTAGTAGCTATAGCCTGCAATATTATTACACTCCAGAAATACATCCAGGCCCCTCTTGAATTCCTTTATTGTACTCAGGCACCTCCTCAGGCAGAGAGTTCCAAAGTCTCATTGCTCTTACCGTAAAGAATCCTCTTCTATGTTTGTGTACAAATCTTCTTTCCTCCAGACGCCGAAGATGTCCCCTCGTCATAGTGACAGTCCTGGGGATAAATAGATGATGGGAGAGATCTCTGACCCCTGATATATTTATACATAGTTATTAGATCTCCCCTCAGTCATCTTTTTCCTAAAATAACCCACATTTTGATAATCTTTCAGGGTACTGTAGTTGCCCCATTTCAGTTATTCAGCGATTTGTAAAGTGGTAGGACTATGTTCTTATCACGGGCGTCTATGCCCCTTTTGATGCAATCCATTATCTTATCGGCCTTGGCGGCAGCTGCCTGACACTGGTTTTTGCAGCTTAGTTTGCTTTTTATTAAAATTCCTAGATCCTTTTCCATGTCAGTGAGTGTTTTACCATTTAGTATGTAAAGGTGACTTGCATTATTCCTTCCCATGTGAATAACATTACATTTGTCAGTGTTAAACCTCATCTGCCACTTATCTGCCCAAGCCTCCAATCTATCCAGATCCCTCTGTAGCAGTATATTGTCCTCTTCAGTGTTAATTCCTTTACATGGTTTAGTGTCATCTGCAAAAATTGATATTTTACTATGCAAGCCTTCTAAAAGATCATTAATAAATATATTGAAAATAATAGGGCCCAGGTACTGACCCCTGAGGTACCCCACTACTGACAGTTGCCCAATCTGAGTGCGTACCGCTAATAACCATTTTAATCACTGAGAAAGGGTAGATGGACGTTGTAAGTTACTTACCCACTTACAGACATTTTCTCCCAGTGCTAACATCCTCATTGTATATACTAACCTTTTATGTGGTACAGTGTCAAATGCTTTGGAGAAGTCTAGATATACGACATCCATTGATTTGCTGCTGTCAAGTCTAGAACTTACCTTCTCATAGAAACTGATTAAATTCGTTTGGGATGACCGATCCCTCATGAAGCCATGCTAATATGGCGTTATTTGCTTATTTCCGTTGAGATCCTCTAAGATAGCATCTCTCAGAAAACCTTCAAACAGTTTACCCACAACAGATGTTAAACTTACTGGCCTATAGTTTCCGGGCTCTGTTTTTGGACCCTTTTTGAATATTGGCACCACATTTGCTATGCGCCAATCCTGTGGAACATTCCCTGTCAGTATGGAGTCCGCAAATATCAGAAATAAGGGTCTGGCTATGACATTACTTAATTCCCTTAGGAAACGGGGGTGTATGCCATCCGGTCCTGGCGATTTGTCTATTTTAATCTTTTTAAGTCACTGCTGCACTTCTTCTTGGGTCAGACAAGACACTTTTAATGGGGGATTTATTTTTACATTCAGCATTTCATCTGACAGTTTATTTTCCTCAGTGAATACATTGGAGAAAAAAGTATTTAACAGCTTTGCTTTCTCCTCGTCGCTCTCTGCATTACTCTTTAAAATGCCGACACCTTCATATTTATACTTTTTAACATTTATATAATTAAAGAAAATTTTAGGGTTAGTTTTACTCTCTTTGGCAATTAATCTCTCGGTCTCTAGTTTGGCCGCTTTAATTTGTTTTTTATATGTTCAATTTTTTTTCCTTATAGTTTTTCAGTGCTTCCTCGCTACCCTCCTGTTTTAGTGATTTATATGCTTTCTTTTTGTCATTTATTACTTTCTTTACATCCCATATCCCATATCCCATTTTGTGGCTGTATTTTTGTTATTGAGGACTTTGTTCCAGTTAGTTAGGCCTATGGCCTCGCTTAGTTGGCTAAATCTAGCTTTTTTGAAGTTTGGTATTTTTGTTCCTCCCTGTAGAAATGCTCTTTTGAATGATAATTGAAAGGTTATTACTTTATGGTCACTATTTCCCAGGTGTCCCCCAATTTGCACATCTGTTGTTCTGTCAAGTCTATTGGTTAATACTAAGTCCAGTAGTCCATCTAGTCGGGTCCTGAACCAGTTGGGAAAGGTAATTGTCTTTGGTTATTGCCAAGAACCTGTTTCCTTTATGCGATGTACAGCTTTCAGTTTCCCAGTCTATATCTGGGTAGTTGAAATCCCCCATAATAAACGCCTCGTCTATCTCATTTAGTAATAGATTTTCTGTGGACTCTGTAGATTTAGGTGGTTTATAGTAAACTCCTATTAGTAATTTATTATTGTTTTCGGCTCCATGTATCTCTACCCACAGTGACTCCACATATTCATGTCCCTCACTTATATCTTCTCGGACTGTGGGCTTTAGATAGGACTTTACATAAAGGCAGACCCCTCCCCCTCCGGTGTTTACGATCCTTTCTAAACAGACTGTAACCCTGTACATTAACTGCCCAGTCATAGCTATCATCCAGCCATGTTTCAGTTATTCCCACTATATCATAATCAAATTTTTCCTTCCTTCTGACAGATCAGAAAAAGATGATGTCAGCCAAGCCAAAGAGGCAAAATAGTGGCCCAGTCATGAAGTGGAGAGGGTGGGAACAGCATGAGAAGTCCACAGAGTGGCCCTATGACATAGTGGTGAGGTGGAAGCAGCATCAGGAGGTCACAGAGTGGAACAATGACAGAGTCTGGAGGTGGTAGCAGCATGAGAAGGCCACAGATTGGCATAACGACGAGAGATTGCGGAATTGGCAGCAGCCCCCGGTCGGACCTGCAAGAGAATGGACGATGGCGCAGATAGGCAGTGGCCAGCGGACTACATGGTAGTTCAGTTTGTCCACCCTCTCGGCGGGTGTAAAAAAGGCCCCCATTTTGGACCGGCAGCTAGAGTCCAACAAGGTGGAGAGCAAGAAGTCATCCTTCTGCCGAATGGTGACAATTCGACTGTTACTACGCAAGCAAGTGAGCATGCATCGGGCCATTTGTGCAAGTGACTCAAAGGGACTCCCTGCCTCCATCTCCACTGCATACTGCCATGGTGTGTTTGAATCCTCTGCCTCATCTTCCTCATCGCCCTGTAGCTCCTCTGGCTCGTCCTGCTCATCCTCTCCTGTCATCTGTGTAGAAAAACCACCCATTTTGCTATACATTGCTTGTGCTCCAATGTCCTCTTCCTCCTCCAGTTCAGTGCCATAGGGCTCATGTGGCCGCGAGATCTAGGTGTCACATCTCCTGTTCCCTGATCAGCCATTGTTACCACCATCTGTTCCAGGACAGGAAGCAGTGGACTTTGATCATCGCGTACTCCTGGAAACTGACAAATAACGTGGCATCCTCAAAGGCCTTGAGCAAACGGCAGGTGTCATGCATGAGCTGTCACTGGCTGACATCAAAGTTACACAGGGGAGTACTCCTGTCCACTTGGATCATTAAGAAATCATTTATAGCCTTTCTCTGTTAGTACAGTCGGTCTAGCATATAGAGGGTGGATTTCCAACGGGTGGAAACATCGCATATGAGCCTATGTTGGGGGATATCGTTCTGCCTCTGAAGCTCAAGGAGGGTCTGCTTTGTGGTGTATGAGTGGCTGAAGTGCATGAAAAGTTTCCTGACGATTTTTAGGATGTCTTGCAGATGTATGGAAGACTTCAGGAACCGCTTGACAACCAGATTGAACACATGTGCCATGCAGGGCGCATTGCTCAGCCCTCCTTGACGCAGCGCAAACACAATGTTCTTCCCGTTGTTGGTCACCATGGTTCCGTTGTCGCAGAGAAAGCAAGGATTTAATTTCTTGATGAAGGACACGGAGCAGTTCCTCCCCTGTGTGACTTCGTCCGCCCAGGGAAACGAGGTGCAGAGCAGCGTGACACCGCCGTGCCCTGCACAATTGGTATGCTGGAGGGCCCATGTGAATTGTCTCTGCAGTGGAGACTGAGGACACAGTGGAGGATTAGGAGGCAGAGGCAGACATTGTCTCAGGACCAACGGCGTGGCAACCTGGAGGTGGAAGCGATGTCACCTGGCCAAGTTGCTGGTGTGTCTGTGCAGGAACCACATTCACCCAGTGGGCCATAAAGGACATGTATTGTCCCTGCCTGTAGTTACAGTTCCACACGCCGGAGCTGCCATGCACTTTGGCAGACACAGTCAGGCTCAAGGACTGGCCCACCTTCTATTCTACATGTGTGTGCAGGTCTGTTACTTCCTTTTTGGCAAATAAATTACGGCTTGGGACTCACCACCTCGGCTCGGCACAAGCCATCAGTTCTCTGAAAGGTTCAGAGTCCTTCATTTGGAAAGGGAGGGACTGCAGCACCTGCAACTTGGACAGGAGCACATTTAGCTTCTGTGCTGTTGGATGCGTGCACACATACTGTTGTCTCTTGGCAATCACTTCGGTGATTGATTGCTGATGGAATGACTGACAAGGAGGAGGAGCAGGAGCATCAGGACCAGCAGATGATGGGACGGACAGACATCTCCCTTCTCCTGAGGTGGTGGAGCCTTGACTGCGTAAAACCAGGTGCATGCCAATGGGTGATGCAGCGGTTGCTGCGGCAGGCTGGATCCCCACATCAGAGCCACGGTTCTCCCAGGCCACTTCATGGTGACACTGCATATGTTGACGAAGGGCCGTGGTGCCAACATTGGCACCCTTGCCATGCTTCACCTTCTGCCTACATATTCTACATATGGCTATGTTCACCTCCTCCGGCGGCTTAACAAAAACTGCCAAACCGCCGAGTAGGTGATTTTACCCCCAATTATCCGCACTGACTGACTGCTACCGCCGCTGCCTCCGTAAACCCGTGCACCGCTACTTCCTGGGCAGGTAGGCTCATACGAAGCAGGTGGTCTTCCCCGGGCACGTTTCACTCCCGACCTCCCACTGCTGCCAATCTGCTGACTCCCGGCCATGCTAGCGAATTGCTGGCTCCGCTGCTGGCTCACAGGCAAGCTGCCACCCTCTTCTCCTGATGATGATGAAGCCTCTTCGTCACCCGGCTCCCAAGTGCAATCAGCTACATCAGCTACTGTCTGCACGTCACTGATGTCCTCCTCAACCATCTCTGGGTCAGGAGCCTGACTGCTCGCAACACCAGCTCCCACGCCACTCTCCTCATCAGTACTTGCCCACCTAGTGGAGAAAGCAATGGATGTCTCCTCCAGATCTTGGCTGGCCAATAGTTGCTGACTGTCCTCTAGTAGCTCTTCCTCGCTAAAAAGTGGAGCCGAACCCACAGCATATAATACTTCTCTGGCTGAGGGAACAGAAAAGGACATAGGCAGTTTGAGGACAGGTGAAGGCAGAGTGCCTGCTCCCAGGCCATGCCAACTAAGCTTCGTGTTAGAGGAACCCACCGACTCTTGGCTGGGGGTGTCTGATGTCACTTGGGACGAAGTTGATGACCGAGTCAACCATTCAAGAACCGCTGGGTTGCTGGTCAAGACACGACCGCTAGATTACACCAGGAGCTCAGGCCTCTTGCTGCAACCCCTGCTGCCATGCCCCCTTACACTGCTGCGACCTCTGCCTGCGCAATAAATATTTACGCCTCTGCCACCCCCCTGTGCAGGGCCTGGAACTTCTCTGTATGGCATACTGTTAGATCAAATAATCCAATGTTAGATTAAATGTTTTTTATTTTGCCATTAATACACAGCAAACAGGGCTTCAGAATATATCATTGCACCGCAGAATGTCAATTAGGCCCAATTTTTTTTCTACTTATACACAGTAGGCTTTTCAACAGATAAATGCAACGCTGGACGGCAAATATATTTTAATTTTGCCACTAATACACGGCAAACAGGGCTTTAGAATATATCACTGCACAGCAGAATGTCAATTAGGCCCAAATTATGTTCGACTTTTACACAACAGGATTTTCAAAAGAGAAGTACAACGCTGGACGGCTAATATATTTTTATTTCGCCACTAATACTCTGCAAACAGGGCTTCAGAATATATCACTGCACAGCAGAATGTCAATTGGGCTTAAATGTTTCTACTTTTACACTACAGGCATTTCAACAGATATATGCAAAGCTGAACGGCAAATATATTTTTATTTCGGCACTAATACACGGCAACCTGAGGTTCAGAATATATAACTGTACCACAGAACGCCAATTAGACCCAACATTTTTTCTACTTTTACACAACAGGCTTTTCAACAGATAAATGCAACACTGGACGGCAAATATATAATTTTTGCGCCACTAATACAAGGCAAACAGGGCTTCAGAATATATCATTGCACCGCAGAACGGCAAATAGGCCCTAATTTTTTTCTACTTTTACACAACAGGCTTTTCAACGGACAAGTGCAATGCTGGACGGCGAATACACGGCATACAGGGCTTCTAAATATATCACTGCATGGCTGAGTGGCAAAGATATTTTTTCTTTTTCCACTAATACATGGAAAAATGGGCTTTAGAACAGATAACTGCATCGCTGAGTGGCAAATAGTTTTTTCCTTTTTCCACTAATACTTGCAAAAAAGGGCTTTAAAACAGATAACTGCACCACTGAGGGCAAATATTTTTTTTTCTTTTTCCGCTAATACACAGAAAAAAACTGCTTTACAAAAGTTAACTGCACCGCTGAGCATCAAATATATTTTACTTTTGCCACTTATACACATAGAAAAGGGCTGTAATTTTTGCCCTTCACCACACCACGGCAAATAAGCCCTTTTTTTGCACTAATACAAGCCAAAAAATGCTTTAGAACATATAGCTGCACTGCACAAGGGCAAATAAAACATAGAAAAATTTCCTTGTAATAAACCCTGTTAATTCCTGTATCAAACAGCACTTGTACCCTAATAATACAGGTTTGCTGGAATTACAGAGCTGTATAATGGCAATTTGGATCCCCAGTCAGTACAGCAAGGTGTAATCGGATTGTTCCTATTACCCAGGCTGTCACCTCCCCAACTGAACCCTGTTCAACACAAATGCTGGTGGAATGATTCCTCCCTATGCTTTCCCTACATCTTGAGTAATCTTTCCCTGCACTTGTAAATTGTTATTTTTTTCACCACAATCAAGTCTTTCCTGTCACTGTCCCTAGCGCCTGCAGACACATCTCTCCCTGCACTAAGCACGCTGGTGAACGGCAGAATCTAAGATGGTCAGAGCAAGTTGAGACAGCACCATGAATTTTGATCAATAGTCCATTCAGTGGCAGTGCAAAGCAATGTCAGGTCCCAGCCTTCGGACCCCCAAAGGGTACCAATAGAGTGAAGAAAATCGCAGCACTCCAATGTCTTGCAAAAAACGTCTTCATTCCACCTCAGAGGCGTGATGCTTCGACTCACTTGGAGTTTTTATCAAGCATAAAGTGTACATCAAGTAACAAACATATATACCCAGTGCATACAGACAATTGGTCAAGAGGGGGGTCAACCCCTCCCCCTAATTAATATCATTCACAATGTAATAAAATGTCAATTTAGAGAAATAATAACTAAAATAGATCACCAGATAATTCGCATAATCAAAAACGCATGCCTTATTTGACCTATATGTAACAATAAGTAGTTGTAGTAGGGGAGCGCATTGTATTTCTTCTTATAAAGTGTGCATGCTCCGTACAAGGTCCCGGTACTTCCAAAGTTCAACATCAACCTCAGCCGGATATTGGTCATATGCAGGTCATGTGACCGGGCACGTCATCAAGGAGTGTCCATAAACCTAACTTTAGACAGCCCTTAACAATGACGTCGATAGAGTATTGGTCATGTGCCGGTCATGTGACCGTATGCGTCATCAAGGAGTGGTCACATGACCTGCATATGACCAATATCCGGCTGAGGTTGATGTTGAACTTTGAAGGTACCGGGACCTTGTACAAAGCATGTGCACTACTACAACTACTTATTGCTACATATAGGTCAAATAAGGTATGCGTTTTTCTCTTTGATTATGCGAAGTATCTGGTGATGTATTTTAGTTATTATTTCTCTAAATTGACATTTTATTACATTGTGAATTATATTTATTAGGGGGAGGGGTTGACCCCCCCTCTTGACCAATTGTCTTTATGCACTGGGTATATATGTTTGTTACTTGATGTACACTTTATGCTTGATAAAGACTGCAAGTGAGTCGCAACATGCAAAACATTGGAGTGCTGCGATTTTCTTCACTCTATTAGAATCTAAGATGGCCACCATATTTGAATTTATAGGGCTGTGGCATTAACCCCTTCAGGACCGGGCCATTTTTCACCTTAAGGACCAGGCAATTCTGACATTAAAACATTAAAACGCTTTTACTTATCCAAGCCATTCTGAGATTGTTTTTTCATCACATATTGTACTTCATGACACTGGTAAAATGGAGTAAAAAAAAATCATTTTTATTTATAAAAAAAATACCAAATTTACCTAAAATTTGCAAAAATTAGCAAATTTCAAAGTTTCAATTTCTCTACTTTTATATACATAGTAATACCTACAAAAATAGTTATTACTTTACATTCCCCATATGTCTACTTCATGTTTGGATCATTTTGGGAATGACATTTTATTTTTTGGGGACGTTACAAGGCTTAGAAATTTAGAAGCAAATCTTAAAATTTTTCAGAAATTTCCAAAAACCCACCTTTTAAGCACCAGTTCAGGTATAAAGTCACTTTGTGAGACTTACATAATATAAAGCACCCAAAAATGACCCCATTCTAGAAACTACACCCCCCAACGTATTAAAAACAAATTTTACAAACTTTGTTAACCCTTTAGGTGTTCCACAAGAATTAATGGAAAATGGAGATGACATTTCACAATTTCACTTTTTTGGCAAACTTTCCATGTTAATCATTTTTTTTTACGCTAACAAAGCTAGGGTTTACAGCCAAACAAAACTCAATATTTATTGCACTGATTCTGTAGTTTACAGAAACACCCCATATGTGGTGGTAAACTGCTTTATGGGAACAATGCAGGACGCAGAAGCAAAGCAACGCCATATGGTTTTTGGAGGGTAGATTTCACTGGGATCATTTTAAGTTGCCATGTCACATTTGAAGACCCCCTGATGCACCCCTAGAGTAGAAACCCCCCAAAAAAGAGCCCATTTTGGAAGGTACGGGATAAGGTGGCAGTTTTGTTGGTACTATTTTAGGGTACATATGATTTTTGGTTCTATATTACACTTTTTTGAGGCAAGGTAACAAAAAATAGCTGTTTTGGCACCGTTTTTATTTTTTGTTATTTACAGTAATTTACTGACAGGTTAGATCATGTGGTAATTTTATAGAGCAGGTTATTACGGACGTGGCGATACCTAATATGTATACTTTTTTTATTGATTTCACTTTAGCACAATAATACTTGTTTTGAAGCAAAAAAATCATATTTTAGTGTCTTCGTTGTCTGAGAGTGACAGTTTTTTTATTTTTTGACCTATTGTCTTAGGTAGGGTATCATTTTTTGCGGGATGAGATGGTGGTTTGATTGGCACTATAATGGGGGGCATATGCCTTTTTCATCGCTTGATATTACAAGGTCATGGTCATTACGTTTGATGGATCGAGTAAAAGCAGTGGTCAATAAACATTGGAATATCCTACAGCGGGCCTATCCCACAATTCAGGAGTTTAAAGAATCACCCATGATCTGTTATAAACAGAATAAGAACATTAGGGATAAGATCATCCGGGCTGATATAGGTAGTAGTAGGACATTTCCCACGACAACTCACTTTCTCTGCAGTCAGGAAGGGAACTTTTCCCTGTCTGAACTGCGTTCATTGCTCAAGCATCATTAAGGGCTCCCACATATCACACCCAAACACAGGACAACAAATTCCAGTATGGGGTCACTTTACATGTGACAGCAGTTTTGCTATCTATTTATTAAAATGTCCATGTGGGTTGTGTTATGTAGGAGAGACCACAATGCGCATAAAAGATCGAGTGGGAAAACACAAATCCACAATCAAGAAGGAAAATACTTTGTTACCCATTCCTCAGCATTTCATTGAAAAAAAACATCGCATCTCACAATTGCGTTTTCAAATTATAGAAGAAGTGACCTTACTTCGACGTGGAGGCAACAGGATTCATATGCTGCACCAACGTGAAGCATATTGGATTCACCGGCTTGAGACACTTGCCCCGAAGGGTTTAAACAAGGAATACACATTGAATAGTTTTATCTGAAAACAATTTAATGAATGTATAGTGTCATAATATCTGTATCTACATACATTGTATACTAGGTCTTTCTAGTAGATCACGGACTATAGTACTCTGGCTCTTTAAAGATATTTATATGTTTATACGTGTAACTCTTCCACGATTTATCTGTATTTAAGTTTGTATTTGTGTTACGTAGCAACATGACGTCATGGTCATGTGATTAGGGGGCGGGTTATTTAAATGTGTTTTTTTCCTGTGGGATTGAGCAACTATCACTCATTGTTTGACAAAGGCACATGTTTGTGCCGAAACGCGCATCACATATGGGTGACGAATAAAGAAATTTTCTACAGTGCCGGTCTATTTGTTTATATTCGTATGGGGTCCCGACCTGCTGACCGTGCACCCGGACTTCGATAATGCAAAGTGCCGTCCATTTCTTTCGAATTGATCCAGCACAGATGTCTGCCGTCAGGGGCGGACTGAGCGGTCGGGCACTTCGGACGTGGTCCAAGGGCCCGGCCGGGAAGGGGGCCCGCGGGCCAGTACAGAAAATTATTTTAGCCGACCCGTCCGATATCTCTGAGGCTCAGAAACATCGGACAGGTGAAATAATTTTCTGTACTCTCAGAGCCTGAGCAACAGATATGGATACAGCAGTGCTCGTTGTGCTGCCTCCTGGTTCCAACTTCCACCATGGTGGGCCCGCCTCCTCATACATGCCCTGCCTGTGCTACGCTCTCACTGCATCCCTACGCACGCACAGGCTATCAGGAGGGTCCCTCTGCTGGTGCTCCTGCTGGTGTGTATAAAGTCTAGTCTGATCTCGGGGGTTACTCTGCTGGTGGAGTGTGCAAAGTCTGGTGTCAGGAAGGTCTCTCTGCTGGTGCTGCCTATGAAGATAGGGACAGATCTCAGGAAGGTCCCTCTGCTGCCGCTATTGAGTATATGAAGACAGGGCTGATGTGAGGAGATTCCCTCTGCTGGTGCTGCTACAGGACTGTATGAGGATAGGGTCTCATTGCAGGGGGGTCCCTCTGGTGGTGCTGCTTCTGGAGGTAGAAATTCTATTCTGATCTCAGGGGGGTCCCTGGAGTATATAAGGGCAGGACTGACCACAAGAAAGTTCCTCTGCTGCTACTACTACTCTTTTGCTTGGCTTCCGTTTCCTTTATTTTCTCCCCCAGCACCCCTCCCCCTGTTTTTTTGTAACTACACGAGCTTGTCTATAATCCTCCTGTCTAGTGGGATACACATAGGTAGCTGCTGGATAGTTATGTCTATGTGTTTGAGGAGACAGTAAGTTATGATCTTCTGATATTATCATCATCAGATGAGGAGATCCCTAGTATGGACAGTATGCTCCCAGTGCCTGCTATAGGCAGATCAATGCACCACCCTTCCATCACATTCCCTGAGAAGTATGCCAGTGTCCACAGATGTCCCTTCTGACTTGCCCCGGATGACTTCTTCCCTCCCACACAATGCCATTTATGTCTGTGCAGAGTTCTCAGCCCCTGTGTCTCCACTATCCATATGGGATCCCTGTTATATGATGTCTCTCATTCCCAGACCCTATCTGTGTCCTCATTGCCCCCCAGGCTAGTAGGGTTTGTGGATGTGATTAGGCCACTTACCTCTATCTGCAGCTCACTGTTTACCCTCCATTTCCATTGATTGCAGATAAAGAGGAAAGTGCTGAGGACAGGCTGCCCATATGTAAGCCAGGCAGCAGCATTCTGGATGATGATCAATCACTGCTCTGTTCTCTGCATTGACATGAAGGAATTGTTGCTGGGCTGCCAGCACTGGAAGGGTTAATCACTGAGGGACACACTGTCATCAGGCCATAGGGCTGTGTCCTGTATGATACTGTACATAGGATTGGATTGTGCAGGGAACCCGCTTACTATCTTGTATATCATAATGCTCAACTTACAAACACAGCTCTGCTACATCTGGGTGTGATTAACAAATAATGCAGTGATGTGCCATAAAAAGCGTCTTTTCAGCCTCTTTGATGAGGAGATGGGAAAGAAGTGACCCTGCTACCCCCCACCTTCTGTCACCCCCATTAGTGACCCTGTGTGTTCCTGTATGGAGAGGAGCCTGACTGGAGTGTGGTGAGGCCTAGCTGTGTGTCTTTCCCTGTGTTTGTGTCTCTGTCCATGTGTGGGTCTGAGTCTCTGTCCTTGTCTGTGTCTCTGTCCCTGTCTGTGTCTCTGTCCCTGTGTGTGCCTGTCATTGAGTGGGTGTGTGTATGTCAGTGAGTGTGTATGCCTGTCTGTCAGTGAGTATCTGAGTGATTGTATGTCTGTCAGTGTGTGTCGTTCAGGGAGTATGTGCATGTCTGTCATTGTGTGTGTGTCTGTCAGTGTGTGCGTGTCTGTCAGTGTGTGTGTGTGTCTTTCTGTCAGTGTGTGTCTGTCTGTCTGTCAGTGTGTGTGTGTGTCTGTCTGTCAGTGTGTGTCTGTCTGTCAGTGTGTGTGTGTGTGTCTGTCTGTCAGTGTGTGTGTGTGTCTGTCTGTCAGTGTGTGTGTGTTTGTCTGTCAGTGTGTGTGTGTCAGTGTGTGTGTCTGTCTGTCTGTCAGTGTGTGTCCGTCAGTGTGTGTGTGTGTCTGTCTGTCTGTCAGTGTGTGTGTGTCTGTCTGTCAGTGTGTGTGTGTCTGTCTGTCACTGTGTGTGTGTGTGTCTGTCTGTCACTGTGTGTGTCTGTCTGTCTGTCAGTGTGTGTGCGTGTCCGTCTTTCAGTGTGTGCATGTCCGTCTGTCAGTGAGTGAGTGACATGGCGGGGGGGCGGCAAAAATCCTTGCACCGGCCCTGACACTACCACATTATCAGCACTAGTGTTATCTGTGGTTTTATATAGGACTGCAGGTAACATTACTATATTTTCTGTACTCAGAGAGTTATCACTGTGTTATTTGTGCTGTTACATAGGATTGCATGGGACATCTACTATATTATCTGTACTCAGAGAGTTATCACTGTATAGGGGGGCCCACTGAGACTTTATCATCCAATGGCCCACATAAACCTGGAGCCGGCGTGGCGTGATATGTGGGTGTGGCTTCAGGGTGGGCGGGGACACAGGGGCCCCATAATCTCCTATTGCCCGGGGGCCCCATGAGTTGTCAGTCCGCCCCTGTCTGCCGTTTGAAGCAGAGTGTTAGCAATGTTCTGACACTCTGCTCAACCGCTCTGGCCATCCGTAAAATGAAAGGGGGGGCAGCACTTAGCGCGCGGGGAATCGCGCTTCCGCCCACCGACCTATGTATATAGTCTGTACAGACTAGCCAATCAGAGCGATCGCTCGCCCGAGACCGCCCCCATTGGTCCCGGGCTGGTTAGCTGAGATCCCTGGCTGTGTGAAATTGCAGACATGGTTACAGTTTAATGCCATGACGTGTATACTTGTCATGGAGCGCTAAATAGCAGTGCTCCATGACAGATATACACGTCATAGGTCGGGAAGGGGTTAAAGGGCTGACTGGCTGTTGATTGGCTGCATACATGTCAGTATGGGTAATCCCGCCTTCACAGAGTTCCTTGCCCCATGTCCTCACACGTGTAGTAGCCATTTTATGAAAAAATGCGATTCGTTACCACGAAGTGCGAGGAAATTCGCATTCGGTGCAAAACGAATTTTTCCTGAAATTCAGATCGACTTCCACTTCATCAGCTACGATTCACTCATCTCTAATTAAATAGAAACCCTTTCCCTCTGCTTTTCGGCTTTTGTCATCTTGAAGAATTTTACTTCTTCTTGAGGTTCTGTCTCGGTCTTCTTTGGCTTGAAAAATCCTCCTGGAGTTGTAAAACCTTGTCTCTTGGGGAAATCCTTTTTTATCTGAGGCTTTGTCAAGGATGTCATTAAGAGTTGAGCCAAACAGACAATCACCTTCACAGGGAGTGGAGCAAAGATGTTTTTTTGAGCCAGCATCTTCTGACCAGGAACGGAGCCAAACCGCATGGCCTGTAGCATTTGAGAGAGCCTCAGATATAGACAACCTATCTAAGTCAGCAGAGGCATTGGATAAAAAATGTGATGCTTGTTTAAGGGTGGGAATGGAAATCACTGGACCCTTTCTAACACATAACTTTTATTCTTATAAAGATATAACAATGCTAAAATTATCAACAATAGTGCTTCCAACTTGTTTATGTAGTGCTCAAAAAATAGACAACATAGCAAACAATTCACACTTTAACTCTTACAGACAGGCTGAGAAAGTACAGAGGGGCAGGTATACGTTGAGGTGATTAGGCATCGCCTGGCATTCTCTCCCTGGCCAGACCCTGTCTAACCTCTGCCTGGGGACCACCCCTGATGGTGGGGTTTCTCCGTCCTCGAACCTCCCCTGTTTTTCCCTGTTACGGCCCTGCCTGACCAATACACTTATAGTGATTCAGTTGTATATCTTACCCCAACGCGTTTCACCCTCAAGGGTTCTTGAGGGGGGACGGTATTCAATCACCAGAAACAATGCCCTAAATTGGGCCCACAGATAATTATCAGATATAGAACTGTAAAAGAAAGACCTACTTTGATCTTTCAAAGTCAGAGTAACATCATTCAACCAGGACGAGAAGCTGAGATGGCACTGGTTTCTCCACAGATGTGAAGTGGGGGAACCTAAATTCAAGACAAGATAAATTCAAGTTAAGAGATTATTAATTCCAAAAAGTCCAACACAGCAGGGAGAATGAACAAGGTATACCAGATAACAATAGGAATTACTTATGCCTGGTCCCATTTCTTGCTTCACTGCCTCTTGTCCAGATAGTGTGGATGGCAGTGAGGACCAGGCTCCTAGGTGTTACTTTTAAAGACCAGCTCTCCATGGGCAGGAACTGCGAAACGCTGTTTGCGCTCCACTAACCAGAACTTCAATGCCTGGAAATAAGAGGTACACTAATCTCCGGCTGGGGACTGGTGTCTGCGCATGTCGGAAAATGGGAATCACCTCACATGAGCCGGAACTAGATAGCGCGGTGTGCGTTCCACCGACCGGAAAGCAGCGGTGACGCGGACGGCACGCGGTCTTTAAAAGTAACACATAGGAGCCTGGTCCTCACTGCCATCTACACTATCTGGACAGGAGGCAAGAAATGGGACCAGGCGTAAGTAAGTACTATTGTTATATGGTATACCTTGTTCATTCTCCTGCTGTGTTGGACCTTTTGTAATTCATAATCTCTTACTTGGATTATACTTGTCTTGAATTTAGGTTTCCCCCACTTCACATCTGTGGAGAAACCAGTGCCATCTCAGCTTCTCGTCCTGGGTGAATGATGTTACCCTGACTTTGAAAGATCAAAGTAGGTCTTTCTTTTACAGTTCTATATCTGATAATTATCTGTGGGCCCAATTTAGGGCATTGTTTCTGGTGATTGAATACCATCCCCCTGAAGAACCCTTATGGGTGAAACGCGTTGGAGCAAGATATACAACTGAATCACCATCAGTGTATGGGTCAGGCAGGGCCGTAACAGGGCAAAACAGGGGAGGTTCGAGGACGGGGAAACCCCACCATCAGGGGTGGTCCCCAGGCAGAGGTTAGACAGGGTTTGGCCAGGGAGAGAATGCCAGGCGATGCCTAATCACCTCAACGTATACCTGCCCCTCTGTACTTTCTCAGCCTGTCTGTAAGAGTTAACGTATGAATTGTTTGCTATCTTGTCTATTTTTTGAGCACCACATAAACAAGTTGGATGCACTATCGTTGATGCTTTTAGCATTTTTATATCTTTATAAGAATAAAAGTTATGTTTTAGAAAGGGTCCAGTGATTTTGAATACGATTTTTACATTAGTTTAAGGATTCCTGAATATCTATACAGATTATGACGATTTTTGTAACCCAGTGGGAATGGAAAGCAGGATTCGGAAAACTTTTCTTTTCAACTAGCCCGAAACATGTGATCCTAGATAGAATGAGGCTCCTTGATGTCTTCAATTTGCATCGACGCTTTAACAGTTTTTAATAAAGAGTCTGTTTCTTTAGGTAGACAAAGGGATCAACCTAAACCATTCAGAGGAATCTGAGTCTGGTTCAGAAAACACTTCACCATCATCTAGGTCCATATCTGCTGTTATTTCAGGTATAGCTGTACTTGAGGTGAACGAAAGTGGTGACACTGCAACCTAAATCTATTGCAGAGTTAACTTATTCTTTAATCAGGGACCTCACTGAATCCAGGAGGGATAGTGTCTCCTCTGAAACAACTTTTTCAGTACATTTGGTGCATAGTAGTTTCCTATAGTGAGGAGGTAGGGCTTTTTCGCACATACCACATTTTTTCTTTGAGACTATTGCTGCAGACTTAGAGGAAAATTCTTTACTCTAGAACAGATTTGATGTAGGGTAAGAGACTATGAAGGATTTATGGCTTTGAACCCACTAGGTGATTGAAACTGCACACAACACTCTAAAGTTAAATATATAAGTATATATGGAAGAGGCTTATCGGGCTAAGGGCTGAACCAGGTTCCCTAGACCTGCGAGGAGTATCAGCGGCATCACCAGATGCAAATATGATGCAGGAACGCTGCAAACTGCAATTTCCGATTCCGATTCCTTGGGAAAGTCTCGAAATGAGACTGATCCTGTGCAGTCCCTGCCGCACCAGCATGGAAAAGCCCGGGGCTGCCTACACAGGGCTTGTGCCAAGGAACTAGGGAGGGAGGCTAATGAGACTGCACGATCCTGCTCCCTGCAACAGCCCTACCGATCAGGATTAATATCCAGACTGTTGCAGACCTGATGTTGAGGAGGACTTCCACGCATCCTGTGAGGACAGAAAACAACAAACTGAAGCAGGTAAAGGGGAGGAGGCTTTTAAATGTGGACTTCCACATTGTTTCCTGTCCTTGTGGAGGCTCCGGGGAAAGTAGAAAATTTGAAATTAATTTGGATCGAATCAAATAAAAAAAATATTAAACTTCGGTCATCTCTACTGGTGACAGATGCACTTTAACTGTTTCATTTGACTATAAGCATGTCTTACATCAAAGTAGTAGTACACAGTACACCACCGCTGCACAGTGGTTGTGTATGCCACATGCCGTATCCAGACATTCCTGGCTTTTACTGCCATAGCGGAACAGAATTGAGAATGCCAGTGCATATATATATATATAAAAACAAGAGTTATGAACAGCAGCACTCTTTAGGATGCCAGGTGCAAATCACTGTAGGGTCCCAGACCAAGGGATCAGCAATAGATAACAGGAAAGAGCAGGCAGCACTCCGGACTTTGTGAAAAAAGCGTGGGATTTATTAACACCCAAACAACTGCAACGTTTCAGCTCCCCTCAATGGAGCATTTGTCAAGCAAAGTGTAGTGCTCAAGTGAACATTATATAGTGAAGACCCATAGTTAATCACTTAATAATCAATCAATATTCACAGTGATAAAAGGATAAAAAATACATTGTATAAAAATGTTTTTAACATGATTAGGTGGTATATTCAATTGTAATACATGATTGGTACAAAAATGTAATTCATTAAATGAGCAAAATAAAAGTCGTTATATAGAAAATAAGCTTCCTGAAGTGCAAAGTGAATAACAGATATATATATATATATATATATATATATATACAGTATAGTTTATTTTGTTGTGTAAATCTCTGATGTTTTTATGCTTTGGACTCTAAGTGATTCACAGCCTTCCCAGTATGCTTACTCTTTCAGTGTTATGGCAACATGATTCTAAGGACTAAAATACAGTAAGAGCAGTGAGACTATGGAACTCTCTGCCTAAGGAGGTGGTGATGGTGAGTACAATAAAGGAATTTAAGAGGGGCCTGGATGTATTTCTGGAGTATAAAATGAGAAGAGATTTAAATAAATTTAAAAATGCAGGTTTTGCTGAATCTTGTCCAATTACACTATAGATCTATCTGCTCAGGTCAGTCTGCTCTATAACCTGCTGCCAGCTGACTAAACCGCATTTATTGGTGACAGCCGATGCACGGCACAATGGAGGCAGCATTCTGAATATCACCTTGAAAACAGTCCCCAATAATTAAAAATAATACCAATTGTATGGTGCTACTGTATGTGGAATTCACAAACCCATTTTGTTACACCAAACAATTACAAAATAAAACCACATGTGAAGTTGGAAAAAAAAACAAAACATTTTTTTCAAAAGTATGTTGGTTATTACAGGTTGTCTCAGTAGACATGTGTCTTGCTTCTTTGCCGGTTTTATTTTACATATATTTTACAAAGGAGATGTATTGTATTAGAGACATCCTGGCAGAGAACAGAGTTGTGGATCTGGCATTGCCAAAAAGTGCTCCCAGGCATATATGGTGGGATTCAGTTGGACAAAAGTTGCTGCATGCAGTGTTTTTTGTCTGGCTAAATCCCGCCTTATATGCTGGGGAGCAGCTGGATCTCTGTGGGATCCCATTATAGTCAGTGAAAACCCTCTTTGGGCGGCAGGTGGCACTTTCCGGCTATGCCAGATTCAGAGTCTTCGACAGGCTGCTGGATAAATGCAAGTACAAAAGAGGCCTTAGGCAAAAGCTGCAGCTAAAAATTAAATTTTACAGAATTCAATTTTATTCAAGGTGTGGAACTACACCCTATGGATGCCTGTCCAGAAGTATTAGGAATGGAATATGGCCAATTGCATCTAAATATTCAATTTGACAGAAGGATACAATTTTGGTAAATAAGCAGAACTGCACCACTTGTGCTGCTACACAGTTAAAATTTATATGGAATTTATATAGTGAACCATTGAACCATTTCATATGCAGTATTTCTATATTTGGTTATATGCTCCCATCTAGAGGCCGTTTTTGGTAATGCACTTGTTTTTTCTATGTGCTCTTCTTTTAAATCTATGACTCATTTACTGTTAATGTTCCACCCTTCTTCTGGAGTCCTTCACTTCCTGTATCTTCCATGCTGCTTCAGCCACATGTACAGGGACATATGTATTCTCGTGTACGCCATTGAAAGCATAATCTTTTGATGCACAATACCGGAATCCATCTGTTCTGCAGTACCCTGTTATCTGACTTACAGAATAAAGCAACTTACATGGATAAACATGGTGTTGGTGATGGTGAGTTCAAGCTATCTGATAAGGATTGTCCGCAGTGATTATATCTGCTTATACAGGCCAGGCATAGAGGTCTCACTAGGGATAAATCGGTATTACAACAATCAGAGTCAGAATAATCAAAAGATGCATAGAATTCCTACAGCCTGCTGTATAAATGTGTGTGCCTAATCTGCAATCAAGCTTAGTGCCATCTGCCATCTTGTGAAAGCACATGGTCGCACAAGCTTATCGCACTTCAAGTGAATGTTGAAAGCTGTTTCTCTACATTGAACTGTGTTACCCCACCAGTCTAAGCTGCTGTTCCTCTTCTTAAAGAGACAGTACCATTTTTTGCAAAACCATAAAAAATGTATAGACAAGGCTTTTAACACTCTTCTATGGCTGAACCAACGCAGCTACATCATGCCTCTGAACCAGCAGAATCTGCAGATATTACCGAACAGAGTGTAAGACCCAAATGTACAATAAAACCAACACAGAAATGCAGAGAAAACTATGAAGCCACTAGAGACGAGTTCTCAGTAATCTGTCAGACCTGTGGGACAGAACCTCACACTGCATGTCAGTTTTGTCACACTCTAATGACCAACCAGCTGAAATAAGACTCTATAAATCACCTATTTGCTGTGAATGTACGCTACCAGCAGCTGTCTGCAAAATACTCAGCTTTCTTGTAGGACTCTAATATACAGGAATCTTCAGCAGAACTGACTAGGACTGATGTGCTAAACCAACAAAGGGATCTCGCTGTATCAAATACTAAGTTTAAGGCAGAACTCCGCATTACTTAAATTAAATTACTTAAATGTAAGAGACCAGATCTCACAGATCCACTTCAACCGAGCGTACTGCACTTTCTGCTAGATCCTCTTGCTCCAGAAGTTCTACATTAGGCGACAAGCTAATAGAGGCCTGCGCCGATGCCGAATCAAAAAAGGCGCAAAGCTCTTTTACCAGAAAGAAGGCAGAGGTAGAAGCACACAAGGCAGCTTGCCATGCTGAGATGGCTGCTCAACAAGCAGAGGTAGAAGCATGCAAGGTAGCTCAACAAGCAGAGATGCAAGCACATATGGTAGCTAAACAAGCAGAGGTGGAAGCTCAAATGGCAGCTCAACAAGCAAAGATGGAAGCTCAAAGCAAAGCTCTCCAAGCACAAATTGTGCTTGGTTGCTCAACAAGCATAGGCAGATTCACAAATAAAGATTCTGCAAATGGAAGGAGAGGAAGCAGCTTCCCGAGCAAGGCTGAAAGTCCTTGAACAAGCAATGGGTCAAAGTACTAAGTCAGATTGCCTTATCCCAGCAGAACTGGAAGATCCAGCTGAATGCACCTGTGAATACGTTCTAAAGCATAACATCTGCAAAGATACAGAGTCATCTCCTGTACCTCCTACTAACAACACTGTTCTGTTCTAACTCTCAACGCAGAGATCTCTAAGCTCTATATGCCTGAGCCTCTTCAAGTCTACAACGCAAGTACATTTATGCAGCAAACCACATCAACTCATGCCAACAACAAGGTGACTTCCCGTGATAAGCCACAGCCAGTACAAGCCTTGGAGACTATACTACAGTTAAAGGCGTGAGAGACCAGACATGAATGACTTTGACAGATACATGGTACGCTGTGAGCTAATTAACACCAGTCTCTCAAGGTTGGATGACTGTCCAGAAAGATACAGGGCCTGGAAGTCAATCTTCAAGGTAAATATTGCTGATCTCAACCTTACTACTAAGGAAGAACTTGATTTGCTCATAAAGTGGCTGGGACCAGAATCTGCAAGTCGTGTTAAAAGACTCAGAACAGTACATGTTGACCACCCAGATGCAGGTCTTGTTGTTGCATGGGCAAGACTTGAGCAAGCCTATGGTAGCTTTGAAGCAATAGAAATCGCTCTATTCAGAACTCAAGAGACTGCAAAACTTCCCAAAAATAGGGAACAAAGACTTTTGCAAGCTCCAAGATCTAAGTGACCTCCTCATGGAGCTAGAGTTGGCAAAGACTGACCCACGTCTACCTGGACTAAACTTCCTGGACACCGCTCATGGTGTCAACCCAGTGGTGTCTAAACTGCCATATGGCCTACAAGAGAAATGGGCACAACAGGGCTCAAGATACAAAAGAGACTATAATGTATCCTTTCCTCCATTTTCATACTTTTGCAGGTTCATTAGTGATCAAACCTGGATGAGAAACAATCCCAGCTTCAGCTTCAGTGAACCCAACCTGCCTGATTCATCCTCACCATCATCAAGGTATTATAACACAGCAGCTAAATGTACAGACTTAAATAGAGCAATATCTGTTAAATGGACAAACATCTCACCCTTCACAACCTTACGTACATGATCAGGGCGTTGTGGATGACAGAGATAGAGACCCTAATAGTCAGTGTCCTATTTACAAGAAGCCTTACCCTCTTAAGAAATGTTGTGGGCTTAGAGCAAAGACTTTACAAGAGCGCAGAGACATTCTCCAGAAATTTGGAATATGCCACAAGTGTTGTGCTTCTTATAGCCATTTTGCTAAAGACTGTAAAGTTGTCATCAAGTGCACAGAATGCGGTAGCGACAGCCATGTTACAGCCATGCATCCTTCACTCCACTTTCAGACAACCCACAGCAGCTACTGTACCTACCTCCACTCCCATCTCAAATCATGGCAGGGAGCAACAAGGTCATGCTCCATACAAAGATAATATATCTTCTTCTTGTACAGAAGTCTGTTGAGAAGGCAAGGACCACAAATGCTGTGCCAAGATATGCCTAGTTAAGATATACCCAGAGAGTCACCCTGAGAAAGCTGCTAGGATGTATGCCATAATAAATGAACAGAGCAACAGATCCCTGGTTAAGCCTAAATTCTTTGAGATCTTTGGCATAGAGGGTCTAGCCACACCATATACTCTCAGAACCTGTTCTGGTCATGTAGAGACCTTCGGCAGAAGGGTTGATGGGTTCATGGTCTCTCATATCTATGATAGTCGAGTATCTACGATACCAACGTTAGTCGAGTGCGACCAGATACCAGACGAAAGGGAAGAGATTCCACTCCAGAAGCTGCGTATCAACATTCTCATTTAAGGCACCTTGTTGATGAGATTCCTGCAATGGACAAGAGTGCTGAAATCTTAGTCCTGTTAGAAAGGGACATTCTCAGAGTACATAAAGTATGCGACCAGTGCGATTGGCCTGACGACGCCCCTTATGCACAAAGACTTGACCTAGGCTGGGTAATAGTGGGCGATGTATGCTTGGACAGGATGTGTATGTCATCTGAGATCCACTCCTTCAAGACTTACGTGTTGGGAAATGGACGTGCATCCCACTTCAAACAGTGCCCTCACCATTATGAAGTAAAGGAGGAGCTTCTTGACATCATCCAAGTACCTGATGTTACTCCTGTCCTTTGTGATGACAACCTAGGTACCACAGTGTTTTGTACTAAAAGTGAGGACAACAAAATAGAATTGTCTGTTGAAGACAGAGAAATTATCAAAATAATGGACAAGGAATTCTTTCAGGATGAGTCTAACAACTAGGTTTCACCTTTATCTATTCAAGCTGCAAGGGCCAAGCTACGAAACAATTGTGAACAGGCTCTATCCAGATTCAACTCACTTCAACGAACGCTAAAGAACAGACCTGAGACGAAGAACCATTTCATTGCCTTTATGAAAAGGATCTTTGACAATGATCCTTCTGAACCAGCGCCACCAGTTCAAAGACACGATGAGTGCTGGTATCTGCCTTTCTTCGGAGTGTATCATCCACACAAGACAAAACAAATCAGGATAGTATTTGACTCCAGTGCCAAGCATCAAGGAGTATCCCAAAACGATGTTCTTCTCACTGGCCCGAATCTAACCAACAACCTTGTAGGCGTACTTATGAGATTTTGAAGAGAACCAGTTGCCATGACTGCTGATATTGGGCAAATGTTTCATTACTTCATTGTACGCGAAAACCATTGGAACTTCCTAAGGTTTCTGTGGCACCGTAACAACATGGACAATGAGATTATTGAATACTGCATAAAGGTGCATGTTTTTGGTAATAGTTTCTCACCCGCTGTTGCAACATACAGTTTAGGAAGGACTGCCCTTGATTGAGAAAAGGAGTTTGGTGCGGATTCTCGACACTTCGTTGAGAGAGACTTTTATGTTGACGATGGACTTAAGTCTTTACCTACAGACGAAGAAGCCATAGACCTGCTTCAAAGCACACAAGGTATACTTTCTGAGGCTAACCGCAGACCACACAAGATTGCTGTTATGAAAGCCTTTCAACCTGGCGATCATGCCACAGGGAGACTTAAATCTGGAAATGGACATGCCACCTGTACAGAGAAGTCTGGGCCTACAGTGGGACTTATTAAAAGACACTTTTAAGCTTTCAAGTCAGCTCTACAGACAAGCCATTTACCAAGCGTGGTGTTCTGTCAGTGGTGAACAGCTTATACGATCCATTGGGATTTGTGGCTCCCGTCACCATACAAGGTAAAGCCTTACTTTGACAGCTCTCAGTCATAATGATGAGCAGCAGGGGCAATATTTGCCATTTATTCGAGAATTTGTGATCTCCAGTCATTATTTTCTTGATTGCAAAAATTCACATTACGAAAATAAAAATTGCATTACGAAAATTCGCAATCAACACTACTCCTAAAATCAAATATATTGCAGCTTTCTCACTGGCCCAAAAGCTAGAAGCAGGGAGGTATCATGTGTATTGTTTACAAGAAATCTTGAATATTCAAAATTACGAATATATATCACTATATTCTAAATATTCATGAATTATTGAAGTGCAAATATTCGCGATAAAAATTCGCAATTCGAAAATTCTTGATCAACACTACTCTCAGAGTCTATTAAAAATTGGGATGCTCCACTGCCATCTGACAAGCTTTCAAAGTGGGAGTCCTGAAACAAATCTCTATACGCCTTAGATGGAATCCATATACCACGCTTCTACACCCCAGCCTCTCTTGCTACAAGCTGGAGAAAAGAGCTTCAGATCTTTTCAGACACATCTACTGAGGACATAGCAGCTGTTGCCTACCTCAAGGTGAGAGACTCTTCTAATCAAACCCACATAGGGTTTCTGTTTGGGAAAGCAAAGTTTGCACCTAAGCCTGAGCACACAATTCCTAGGCTTGAAATTTGTGGGACTGTGCTAGCTATAGAAATCTCAGATTTCATATTGCGCGAGCTAGACATTCAGATAGATGACACCAAATTCTACACAGACAGTAAAGTTGTTCTGGGCTACATATACAACCAGACTAAACGTTTCTATGTCTATGTCAGCAACCATGTAGAAAGAATCAGGAACTCATCTAAACCTAAACAATGGCATTATGTCCCATCTAAAATTAATCCTACTGATCATGCCACCAGGCCAGTGTCTGCACGTGTCTTTGCAAACTCTTCCTGGTTAACAGGTCCTGAATTTCTGCTGGATCACACCGAAGAGACCACAGGTGACGTCTTCAGTCTTCTAGAACCTGACAAGGATACAGAGATTCGTCCTGAAGTTAAAACCCTTGTCACCTGAAATTAACAAATGTTCGTCTTGGGCTGTCAACGCTTTGGACGCTTTTCCAAGTGGATAAGGCTTGTATGCACCATTGCAAGGTTAGTCCATATCGCACACTGCTTTCACACAAAGCCCACCGATATTCAATGTCAAGGTTGGCACGTGTGCCAAAAGCTTCTTTCTGCAAAGGACATTGCTAAAAGTGAAATGATCATAATATACAGCGTACAAAAGAATGTCTTTAGCGCTGAAATTAAATGTATCTGTGACAAGAGGGATATTCTAAAAAATAGTCCAATTGCTAACCTGAACCCATTGATTGACAAATATGGCACGTTAAGGGTTAGTAGACATTTAAACAAAGCTGAGTTGGGGGAGCAAGAACAAAATCTTCTCATTATACCTGCTCGCCACCACATTACCACTCTGCTTATACGGCACTACCATGAAAGGGGTAAGGTACACAAGGTGGAAGTGAAAGTTGCAAGACAGGGGACTATAGAGACTTTCATCAGACCTATCACAGAACTTGTTCTGCTCTTGCCCTTTGGAGAATGTACAGTACTTGTTTGTGTATGCTGCTGGATCCTACCTGTGACTTCAAGGAAGAAGTGTTTGAACTTAATTTGCTACAACTTGAAGCTTTGCATTATAGTTGTTGCATTATATGCATGTTCTTTTTATGTCTTTCAGGTTTGTTGTTTATTTGCAATTGTATAACTACTGTTATGGTTTAAATAGGGACATTTTCAATTCCAGACGGTAAGTGTGCTGCTACACAGTTAAAATTATATGGAATTTATATAGTGAATCATTGAACCATTTCATATATAGTATTTCTATATTTGGTTATATGCTTCCATCTAGTGGCCGTTTTTGGTAATGCACTTGTTTTTTCTTTGTTTTCTTCTTTTACATCTATGACTCCTTTCCTGTCAATGCTCCACCTTTCTTCTGGAGTCCTTCACTTCCTGTATCTTCCATGCTGCTTCAGCCACATGTACAGGGACACATGTATTCTCATGTACGCTAATGAAAGCATCATCTTTTGACCGCACAATACCGGAATCCATCTGTTCTGCAGTACCCTGTTATCTGGCTTACAGAATAAAGCAACTTGGATAAACTCGGTGTTGGTGAGTTCAAGCTATCTAATAAGGATTGTCCGCAGTGATTATATCTGCTTATACAGGCCAGGCATAGAGGTCTCACTAGGGATAAATCGCTATTACAACAATCAGAGTCATAATACCACATTTACCACAACTACACCACCGGCAAGTTGGTCAACTGGGAATTCAGGTTGTAAACAGTCTTGTATATAGTCTTCTCATTGCCCCACATTCCATAATAAATGTCTCACGATGAAGCCGAGGACAAGGTGGAGGAGGAGTCTGAGCACGGGAAGAAGCAGCTGATGATGACAAGGACACTGTACTGCTTGGGGACGTGGGCTGGCTGCTTAAAAAAAGATCTAGAGAAGGAGACTTGCAGACTTGTTCAACAATGGATTGTGGCTCACTGTTATTGCAAAAATGGAAAATATGGGTTCTGTAATATTGGCTGTTCGAAAAGCCAAGTATTGCAATATATAAGTGTATAAAAAGTAAAGCTGGCACTCTCACACATCTGGTACGTGTTATATCAAAATATTGTATTTATTAAAACATTATTAGTGATTAATTATATGATAAAAGAATGAATGATATTAGTTACTGCATTTGATCCCTCATTTTAGTGACCTTAGTGACCAGCCTGTTTTGGGCTTACTAACCAAGCGGTTTTCTTCTTTTTTTCATCGTCGCCTTCCAAGAGCTATAACTTTTTTATTTTTCCATCCATATAGCTGCATGAGGGCTTTTTTTACAGGACAAGTTGTAGTTTGTAATGGTGTCATTTTGGGGTACACATCAATTTCTGATTAACTTTTATTAACTCTTTCTGGGAGGGAGAAGGGAAAAACAGCAATACTGCCATTGAGTTTTTACGTTATACATTTTATCGCGTTCAGTTTTCAGTATAAATAACATAATATCTTTATTCTCTGGGTCAGTACGATTACAACAATACCAAAAACATATATGGTGTCATCAAACTGGTGTAAAGAAGAACTGGCTTAGTTGCCCAAACAGATTCCACCTTTCATTTTCTAAAGGAGCTATGGGCAACTTTGCCAGTTCTACTTTACACCAGTTTAATAAATGAACCCAATAGATTTTTTTATGTTTTACTACTTTTTGAAATAAAAAAACCTTTTTTTAAAGGGAAAAAAAAAATCTTGCCAAGACTCATAAATTTGTTATTATTAGGGTTGAGCGAACAGTTGGAGCATAGTTCAGGTTCGTACCGAATTTTGGGGTGTTCGGAACATGGAGCCGGACCCAAACATTTTCAAAAAAGTTCAGGTTCGGGTCCGTTGTTCGGCGATTTCTTCCCGCTTTCTGAAGGGCTGCACAGCAGCCAATCAGCTAGCGTTTTACTTCTTGCCCTAAGAAGCCATCCCAGCCATGCCTACTAATGGCATGGCTGTGATTGGCCAAGTGCAGCATGTGACCCGGCCTCTATTTAAGCTGGAGTCATGTAGCGCCGCACGTCACACTGCTCTGATTAGTGTAGGGAGAAGAGGCAGCTTCTATGAGGGTGAGATTAGACAGGGAAAAGTCAGCAAAGACACCTAATGAAGTGATCGATCTACAGCTGTGAAACATTCAACTTCTGCTAGTTAATTGCTCACTGGTTTTTAGGCTGCACAGAGCATTTTTCTGTCACTTTGATCGGCGGCCATTTTGTGTCTTGTGGTGCACCAGCACAAGCTGCCACCAAGTCCATCAATCCATGAATATTAGTTTTGTTTTGTTTTTTGCTATATCCTACATCAGGGTCTTGGCTGTGCTTATTGTCACCCCTAGAAACTCAGGAAATTTCTATATTTAAAATCAATTGCCAAAATATCAATCCCCTAAATCTGGTGTTCCAGCTGTGGCTAGCCAAGTATAATACTGTCTGCTGTCTGGCAAAGGATAGATTATTTTCTGTGGTGAAATTTAATTGCCAAAATAGCAATACCCTGAATCTGGTGTTCCAGCTGTGACTGGACAAATTCCCTAGGGTCCGTCAAGGGATATATTATTTTCTGGGGTGAAAGTCAGTAGCCAAAATAGAAATACAGTAAATCTGGTGTTCCAGCTGCTGCAGGCCTAGTTTAAATCTGTCCGTAAAAGGGTATATTTTTTTCTGGTGTGAAATTCAATTGCCAAAAGAGCAATACCATAAATCATTGGTTTCAGCTATGGCTGGCCAAGTTTAATAGTGTACGTCACAGAAAAGATTTTGTTCTGGGGTGAAATTCAATTGCCAAAATAGCAATACCATAAATCAGTGGTTTCAGCTGTGGCTGGCGAAGTTTAATAGTGTCCGTCACAGGATAGATTTTTTTCTGGGGTGAAATTTTATTGCCAAAATAGAAATACCCTTAATCTGGTGTTTCAGCTGTTGCAGGCCTAGTTTAAATCTGTCCGTAAAAGGGTATATTTTTTTCTGGTGTAAAATTCAATTGCCAAAATAGCAATACCATAAATCAGTGGTTTCAGCTGTGGCTGGCCAAGTCCAAGTTTAATAGTGTCCGTCATAGGAAAGATTTTGTTCTGGGGTGAAATTCAATTGCCAAAATAGCAATACCATAAATCTGTGGTTTCAGCTGTGGCTGGCCAAGTTTAATAGTGTCCGGCAAAGGGTAGATTTTGTTCTGGGGTGAAATTATATTGCCAAAATAGCAATACCGTAAATCTGGTGTCCCAGCAGTGGCTGGCCAAGTTTAATTGTGTCTGGCAAAGGATAGATTTCGTTCTGGGGTGAAATTCAATTGCCAAAATAGCAATCCCCTAAATCTGGTGTCCCAGCATAGGCTGGCCAAGTTTAATAGTGTCCGGCAAAGGATAGATTATGTTCTGGGGTGAAATTCAATTGCCAAAATAGTAATCCCCTAAATCTGGTGTCCCAGCAGTGCCTGGCCAAGTTTATTAGTGTCCGGCAAAGGATAGATTTTGTTCTGGCGTGAAATTCAATTGCCAAAATAGCAATACCTTTAATCAGTAGCTCCAGCTGTGGCTTGCCAAGTTTAATACTGTCCGGCAAAGGATAGATTTTAAATTGTTGTGTGAAATATTACCATTTTTGCCAGGTACAAACCCCTGCACTGCATAACTGACAGGGAACTTACAATTGGCGGTTACATTCTTGCATGTAATAAAGCCTTTTTGGGCTGTGAATCCAAAGGAATCCAAAGTCGCCAATAACTGTTTTTTTTTTTTTTTTTAAATAAATTAGTGTGGACCCCAAAACATTGGGAAAATATAAAAAATAAAACAAAGTGTAAGTGCACGGTAGTATAACAGTGGTTGGGTGAGGCTGGTATACATGTCTATTCTGCATAAGGTACAAACAAGTCCTGTGGGATCCATGCCTGGTTCTTTTTAATAAACGAAAGCTTGCCCACATTGTCTGCGGCTATGCGGCTGCGCTTGTCTGTGATAATACCGCCAGCCATGCTAAACACACGTTCAGACAATACAGTGGCTGCAGGGTAGGCCAGCACCTCCAAGGCATAAAGGGCAACCTCAGGACATGTGCCCAATTTGATGACCCAGAAGTTGAATGGGGCAGACCCAGTGGCGTAGCTAGAAATGATTGGGCACCACAGCAAATTTTTGAATGGGGCCCCCCGCCCCCAGTAATTTTTGCGCAAACCTCTTCCTTTCATGCCGCCATGCCTGTGGTTACTAAAGATCGCTCTCTCAGACCAGGCCCAGCAACTGTTCCATTTGCTTTCTACAGTGTCAATACTGCCACTGTATATAATTTCATTGTATAATACTGTTGTGGGGGCCCTGACAAAGTCTTTTAGTCCTCCTCCTCCTCATCCTCCTGGATGGGCCCCTTCTAGGTCAGGGACCCAACACAGTGTGCTTTCCACGCTTCCCTGTAGCTACGCCCCTGGGCAAACCCATCAGTCAGTACGTGTACTCTTCCACCATGTTGCTGAAATGCTGCCTCCTGCTAAGACGTTCCAGATCTGCTGGTGGTGCAGGTTGTTGTGGCATGATGGCAAAGCTTTCCCACATTTCGCCAATGCTAACCCAGCCTTCTGAGATGCTGATAGTGACACAGCTGCCCGTGAGCTGACTTGGGTGCCACCCTGCTGAGAACACTGTTCCTCCTACTCCTCCTCATTAAAGATGAGCGAACACCTGGAAGTTCGGGTGGCCGAACTTCCCGAAAATGTTCGGGTTCGGGATCCGAACTCGACCCGAACTTTATCCCGAACCCCATTGAAGTCAATGGGGACCCGAACTTTTATGCACTAAAAAGGCTGTAAAATAGTCCAGGAATGGGCTAGAGGGCTGCGAAAGGCAGCAAAATGTAGGTAAATCCCCTGCAAACAAATGTGGATAGGGAAATGAATTAAAATAAAATAAAATAAATACAATTTAACCAATATCAATTAGAGAGAGGTCCCACTGCAAGGAATCATGCGTCATATCACCCAACACTGGAGAAGGCCACTTTCAGTTATTTTGGCCCCAGCACCCAGACAGAGGAGAGAGGTCCCACAGCAAGGAATCATGCGTCATATCACCCACCACTGGAGAAGGCCACTTTCAGTTTTTTCGGACACAGCACCAGTGGCGTTGCTAGGGCTGGTGTCACCCGGTGCGGTAGAAAATGGTGTCACCCCAGACCCCCCCGAAGCAATAATGTTTTAGTCATATAACCAAAAATAACAAATACTCACTAGTGCTTAGGCCTCTTTCACACTTGCGTTTTTCCTTTCCGTGCTAGAGTTCCGTCCTCGGGGCTCTAAGACGGAAAGATACTGATCAGGATTGTCCCAGTGCATCTTGAAATCCGTTCAGGATGCATAAGGATGTCTTCCGTTCAGTATTCAAACGTTTTTTTGCCGTTGAAAAATCCACAGCATGCTGCGGATTTTCCTTGGGCCAAAAAAATTTAAAGCATGCCGCAAGGACGGATCTGGAATTAATGCCCATTGAAAAGCATTAATCCGGATCCGACTTTAAGCTAAATGTTGTTTTGGCGCATCGCCGGATCTGACGTTTACCTTTCTGAATGGTAACCATGGCAGCTAGGACGCTACTAAAGTCCCGGCTGCCATGGAAAGCAGTGAGGAGCCAGGGAGGAGCTGCTCACCGTCCGTGCGGCTCCCAGGGTGCTCCACAATGACGTCACAGCGACCCTACATCACATAGATAATGTGATCATGCGGCGTAGAGGCGCTGTGACGTCATTGTGGAGCGCCCAGAGCCACACGGAAGGTAAGTAGCTTCTCCCTGGCTCCCACTACTTTTTCATGGCAGCCGGGACTTTAGTAGTGTCCTGGCTGCCATGGTAACACTAAAAGCATTTTGAAGACTGATCAGTCTTCAAATGTTTTCAGGTGTGTTGCGTTGTGACGGATCCGGTGGGCATTTCCGGTGACGGAAGTGCACGCCGGATCCTCACAACGGTAGTGTGAAAGGGGCCTTAGTTATTAATTCACTTACAGTCCAGTGTGTACGAAGTGTCTTCACATATAACTAAAGAGGAATTGATGCTGTTATGTTAATGGATGCTATAACATTGCACCATCCTTCTGAACATACACATCTGTCATCCGCCTTACCTCATGATCCTGGAGCTGTGCTGTAGAGCTCAGCGGCCACTGTACAGCACAGCTCCAGGATCATGAGGTGAGGCGGATGACAGATGTGTATGTTCAGAAGGATGGTGCAATGTTATAGCATCCATTAACATCAGCTACAAGTCTGGGCTGGTTCAGGCTGTGCTGTGCCTGTGTGAGGGAGTCACTGCTGTCACGTAGACGTGACCTGGGCCGGTGCAAGGATTTTTTTGGCAGCTCAAGCGAAGCTACATCTTGGCGACCCCCCCGCCCGCATCTCACCTGGTCCTGTGTGCAGCAGCTGGCTTCTCCTATGTGTGGTCCTGGTATCTTCGCTATGCTTCAATCGCTTGAAGACTGTACTTTTCGCCCTATAAGACTATAACACACACATAGGTTTTAGAGGAGTATAATAAGAAACAATATTTTCCACTATACCTCAGGTCAGACCACCAATTAGACCCCCAATGTTAATCACACCTCAGATCAGCCCCCCGTGTCAGCCGTCAGCCCCCATCCATCATGCCCCCCCATGTCAGCCATCATGCCCTCATGTCAGCCATCATGCCAGCCGTCAGCCCCCCGTGTCAGCCCCCATCCATCATGCCCCCCATGTCAGCTGTCAGCCCCCCATGTCAGCCGTCAGCCCCCATCCATCATGCCCCCCCATGTCAGTCATCATGCCCTTATGTCAGCCATCATGCCAGCCGTCAGCCCCCCATGTCAGGCGTCTGTCAGCCGTCAGCCCCCATCCATCATGCCCTCATGTTAGCCATCATCCCCCCGTGTCCGCCGTCAGCCCCCATCCATCATGCCCCCCATGTCAGTTGTCAGCCCCCATGTCAGCTGTCAGCCCCCATCCATCATGCCCCCATTTCAGCCGTCAGCCCCCCATGTCAGCCGTCAGCCCCATCCATCATGCTCCCCCGTCAGCCATCATGCCCTCATGTCAGCCATCATGCCAGCTGTCAGCCCCCATGTCAGCCGTCAGCCCCCATCCATCATGGCCCCCATGTCAGCTGTTCAGCCCCCCATGTCAGCCATCAGCTCAGATCCTTCATGATTCCCAATGGGGGAAATGTTGGAGTCTGTACCATCGGGGGGGGGGGGGTGACATGATGAGGGACAATGTTGAAGTCTGACTGTGCCGGGGGTGACATGATGTCACCCCCATGGCACAGATTCCAACATTGTCCCTCTCTTCATCATTCTCCCCTCATCATGTCATCCCATGGGTGGCACATTTCTTTTCTTCCCCTCCAGGCTCCATGGCACAAACAGACATTTTGTGATTGTCCCCCATCATTTCTCTTTTCTCACCCCCAGGATTGAGGCGCACTCAGCAGCTGAGATCAGTACCTACCAATGATCACTGGGGTCTGGGTCTGGCTGGGGTCGGGTCCTCCTCACTCAGCCTGCTCTGCCTTGTGGCCAGTGCAGGTCCGGTCGCCGAAAAATCAGTGTGTTCTGCTGCCAGCCTGGAGAGGCAGGTAGCCTTTACAGGCCACAGCAGCTCCTGAGCTCCGCCTCGCTTCCCTCCTTCTGCCGCGGCACCACTGCCAGTCATGTCTCCAGCCTCCTTGGGCCTGAGCCGCAAGCACCGCACACACTTAGCCTGGCCGGGGGCGGGCACCCAGAAGCGCTCCACCCGCTCAAGACAGCAGGTCTGGCAGAGGTGATTAATTTAACACCTTGCGGTAAGTGTGACAGTGACTCACAGTAGTCACTATCAGAGTTTGACAATAGTCTGGCGCCAGGTGACACCCCATCAGACTGGTGTCACCCGGTGCGGACCGCACCCCCCGCACCCCCCTCGCAACTCCTCTTCCCAGCACCCAGACAGAGGAGAGAGGTTCCAAAGCAAGGAATCATGCGTCATATCACCCACCTATGGAGAAGGCCACTTTCAGTTATTTTGGCCCCAGCACCCAGACGGAGGAGAGAGGTCCCACAGCAAGGAATCATGCGTCATATCACCCACCACTGGAGAAGGCCACTTTCAGTTATTTCGGCCCAGCACCCAGAACGAGGATACAGGCCCCACAGCAAGGAATCATGCGTCATATCACCCACCACGGGAGAAGGCCACTCAGTTATTTCGGCCCAGCACCCAGACAGAGGAGAGAGGTCCCACAGCAAGGAATCATGCGTCATATCACCCATCACTGGAGAAGGCCACTTTCAGTTATTTCGGCCCCAACACCCAGACAGAAGAGAGAGGTCACACAGCAAGGAATCATGCGTCATATCACCCACCACTGGAGAAGGCCACTTTCAGTTATTTCGGACCCAGCACCCAGACAGAGGAGAGAGGTCCCACAGCAAGGAATCATGCGTCATATCACCCACCACTGGAGAAGGCCACTTTCAGTTATTTCGGACCCAGACAGAGGAGAGAGGTCCCACAGCAAGGAATCATGCGTCATATCACCCACCACTGGAGAAGGCCACTTTCAGTTATTTAGGCCAGGCACCCAGACCGAGGAGAGAGGACCCACAGCAAGGAATCATGCGTCATATCACCCACCACTGGAGAAGGCCACTTTCAGTTATTTAAGCCAGGCACCCAGACCGAGGAGAGAGGTCCCACAGCAAGGAATCATGCATCCTATCACCCACCACCGGAGAAGGCCACTTTCAGTTATTTCGGCCCCACCACCCAGACAGAGGAGAGGTTCATTCAACTTTGGATTGCACCGCAAGATCATGGTAAAGTTAAAAAAATGAGGATTCAATAAAGAAGTGCCCCGGAGTACAAGAACACATGGTTGAGGGGGAGGCAGTTATAAATGTCTATTCTGCACAAGGGAGGCACAGGTCCTGTGGTATCCATGCCTGGTTCATTTTTATGAACGTCAGCTTGTCCACTTTGGCTGTGGACAGGCGACTGAGTTTGTCAGTAATGACGCCCCCTGCCGTGCTGAATACACGTTCAGACAAAACGCTGGCCGCCGGGCAGGCCAACACTTTCAAGGCATAAAATGCTAACTCTGGCCACGTGGACAATTTGAAGACCCAGAAGTTGAATGGGGCCGAACCTTCAGTCAGTACGTGGAGGGGTGTGCAGACGTACTGTTCAACCATGTTAGTGAAATGCTGCCTCCTGCTAACACGTTCCGTATCAGGTAGTGGTTCAGTTAGCTGTGGCGTGGAGACAAAACTTTTCCACATTTCTGCCATGCTAACCCTGCCCTCAGAGGAGCTGGCCGTGACACAGCTGCGTTGGCGACCGCTTGCTCCTCCTCTGCCTTCGCCTTGGGCTTCCACCTGTTCCCCTGTGACATTTGGGAATGCTCTCAGGAGCGCCTCTACCAGTGTGCGCTTGTACTCGCACATCTTCCTATCACGCTCCAGTGCAGGAAGTAAGGTGGGCACATTGTCTTTGTACCGGGGATCCAGCAGGGTGGCAACCCAGTAGTCCGCACGCGTTAAAATTTGGTCAACTCTGCTGTCGTTGCACAGGCACTGCAGCATGTAGTCGCTCATGTGTGCCAGGATCCCCAGAGGTAAGGACAAGCTGTCCTCTGTGGGAGGTGTATCGTCATCGTCCTCCGTATCCCCCCAGCCACGCACCAGTGATGGGCCTGAGCTGTGTCGGGTGCTACCCCGCTGTGAACCTGCTTCATCCTCATCCTCCTCCACCTCCTCCTCATCCTACTCGTCCTCCAGTAGTGGGCCCTGGCTGGCCACATTTGTACCTGGCCTCTGCTGTTGCAAAAAACCTCCCTCTGAGCCACTTCTAACAGACTGGCCTGAAAGTGCTAAAAATGACCCCTCATCCTCAGGGGCGTAGCTAACGGCTCATGGGCCCTGGTGCAAGGATTCAGCTTAGGCCCCCCTTCCCTCAGTGCTTTGTGTGTCTTCTTATGCGGCACAAAGGTCTTTGGGCCCCCTCAGGCTCCTGGGCCCAGTAGCAACTGCTACCTCTGCACCCCCTATAGCTACTCCCATGCTCATGCTCCTCCTCCTCTTCCTCCTGGGCGACCTCCTCTTCCATCATCGCCATAAGCGTTTTCTCAAGGAGACATAGAAGTGGTATTGTAACGCTCATAACGGTATCATCACCACTGGCCATGTTGGTGGAGTACTCGAAACAGCGCAACAGGGCACACAGGTCTCGCATGGAGGCCCAATCATTGGTGGTGAAGTGGTGCTGTTCCGCAGTGTGACTGACGCGTGCATGCTGCAGCTGAAACTCCACTATGGCCTGCTACTGCTCGCACAGTCTCTCCAGCATGTGCAACGTGGAGTTCCACCTGGTGGGCACATCGCATATGAGGCGGTGAGCGGGAAGGCCGAAGTTCTGCTGTAGCGCAGACAGGCGAGCAGCGGCAGGATGTGAACGCCGGAAGCGCGCACAGACGGCCCTCACTTTATGCAGCAGATCTGACATGTCGGGGTAGTTGTGAATGAACTTCTGCACCTAACACTATCTGCCTATTTTTTTATGTAGCATATTACACTAATCCAGGCACAGCAGTAACCACTGATTTAGGGGAATATCTCTTTTAGGGCTAGTATTTAGGCCCTGGATGAAAGGTATCCTTTTATGGACAGATTTAAACTAGGCCTGCAACAGCTGGAACACCAGATTCAGGGTATTGCTATTTTGGCAATTGAATTTTACCCCAGAACAAAATATATAATTTGCAGGACACTATGAAACTTGGCCAGCCACAGCTGAAACCACTGATTTATGGTATTGCTATTTTGGCAATTGAATTTCACCCCAGAACAAAATATATGTTTTTATGGACACTATGAAACTTGGCCTGCAACAGCTGGGACACCAGATTCAGGGTATTGCTATTTTGGCAATTGAATTTAACCCCAGAACAAAATATATGTTTTTGCGGACACTATGAAACTTGGCCAGCAACAGCTGGGACACCAGATTCAGGGTATTGCTATTTTGGCAATTGAATTTCACCCCAGAACAAAATATATGTTTTTGCAGACACTATAAAACTTGGCCAGCCACAGCTGAAACCACTGATTTATGGTATTGCTATTTTGGCAATTGAATTTCACCCCAGAACAAAATATATGTTTTTGAGGACACTATGAAACTTGGCCTGCAACAGCTGGGACACCAGATTCAGGGTATTGCTATTTTGCCAATTGAATTTCACCCCACAACAAAATATATGTTTTTGCGAACACTATGAATCTTGGCCAGCCACAGCTAAAACCACTGATTTATGGTATTGTTTTTTTGGCAATTGAATTTCACCCCACAACAAAATATATGTTTTTGCGGACACTATGAATCTTGGCCAGCCACTGCTGAAACCATTCATTTAGGGTATTGCTATTTTGGCAATTGAATTTCACCCCAGAACAAAATATATGTTTTTGCGGACGCTACGAAACTTGGCCAGCCACAGCTGAAACCACTGATTTATGGTATTGCTATTTTGGCAATTGAATTTCACCCCAGTACAAAATATATGTTTTTGCGGACACTATGAAACTTGGCCTGCAACAGCTGGGACACCAGATTCAGGGTATTGCTATTTTGGCAATTGAATTTAACCCCAGAACAAAATATATGTTTTTGCGGACACTATGAAACTCGGCCTGCAACAGCTGGGACACCAGATTCAGGGTATTGCTATTTTGGCAATTGAATTTCACCCCAGAACAAAATATATGTTTTTGCGGACACTATGAAACTTGGCCTGCAACAGCTGGGGCACAAGATTCAGGGTATTGCTATTTTGGCAATTGAATTTAACCCCAGAACAAAATATATGTTTTTGCGGACACTATGAAACTTGGCCTGCAACAGCTGGGACACCAGATTCAGGGTATTGCTATTTTGGCAATTGAATTTCACCCCAGAACAAAATATATGTTTTTGCAGACACTATGAATCTTGGCCAGCCACAACTTAAACCACTGATTTATGGTATTGCTATTTTGGCAATTGAATTTCACCCCAGAACAAAATATATGTTTTTGCGGACACCATGAAACTTGGCCTGCCACAGCTGGGACACCAGATTCAGGGTATTGCTATTTTGGCAATTAAATTTCACCCCACAACAAAATATATGTTTTTGCGGACACTATGAATCTTGGCCAGCCACAGCTGAAACCACTGATTTAGGGTATTGCTATTTTGGCAATTGAATTTAACCCCAGAACAAAATATATGTTTTTGCGGACACTATGAAACTCGGCCTGCAACAGCTGGGACACCAGATTCAGGGTATTGCTATTTTGGCAATTGAATTTCACCCCAGAACAAAATATATGTTTTTGCGGACACTATGAAACTTGGCCTGCAACAGCTGGGACACCAGATTCAGGGTATTGCTAATTTGGCAATTGAATTTCACCCCACAACAAAATATATGTTTTTGCGAACACTATGAAACTTGGCCTGCCACAGCTGGGACACCAGATTCAGGGTATTGCTATTTTGGCAATTAAATTTCACCCCACAACAAAATATATGTTTTTGCGGACACTATGAATCTTGGCCAGCCACAGCTGAAACCACTGATTTAGGGTATTGCTATTTTGGCAATTGAATTTCACCCCAGAACAAAATATATGTTTTTGCGGTCACTACCAAACTTGGCCAGCCACAGCTGAAACCACTGATTTATGTTATTGCTATTTTGGCAATTGAATTTAACCCCAGAACAAAATATATGTTTTTGCGGACACTATGAAACTTGGCCTGCAACAGCTGGGACACCAGATTCAGGGTATTGCTATTTTGGTAATTTAATTTCACCACAGAAAATAATCTATCCTTTGCCAGACAGCAGACAGTATTATACTTGGCTAGCCAAAGCTGGAACACCTATCCTGAGTTTCTAGGGGTGACAATTAGCACAGCCAAGCCCCTGCTGTAGGATATAGCAAAACAAAACTAGTATTGATGGATTAATGGACTTGGTGGCAGCTTGTTCTGGTGCACCACAAGTCACAAAATGGCCGCCGATCACCCCAGAAAATAAGTGACAGAAAAACGCTCTGTGCAGCCTAAAAACCAGTGAGCAAGTAACTAGCAGAAGTTCAATCATTGACAGCTGTAGATCAGCTAGTGCTGACTTTTCCCTGCCTAATCTCGCCCTCACAGAAGCTGCGTCCTCTCCCTAAACTAATCAGAGCAGTGTGACGAGCGGCGCTACGTGACTCCAGCTTAAATAGAGGCTGGGTCACATGCTGCACTTGGCCAATCACAGCCATGCCATTAGTAGGCATGGCTGTGATGGCTTCTTAGGGCAAGAAGTAAAACGCTAGCTGATTGGCTGCTGTGCAGCCCTTCAGAAAGTGGGAAGAAATCGCCTAACAACGAACCCGAACCCGAACTTTTTTGAAAATGTTCGGGTTCGGGTCCGTGTCCCGGACACCCCAAAATTCGGCACGAACCCGAACTATGCTCGAACTGTTCGCTTAACACTACTCCTTATCCTCCTCATCCTCCAGAACTGGCTGGACAATTGTGTTCCAGGCCAGGGACTATGTTGTTGCAGGAACCCTCCCTTCGAGCCAATTTGATGTAACTGGCCTTAAGTTAAGGATAAGGCGTGTATAGAGTTTTTTTTTGTTTATATATTAAGTTTAGCTGCATTATAGATATTTTATTATGTTTTTAAGAAAATTTGTAAATAGTTTGTTAATGGTTTGAGTTAAAGTGGGGGTGGGGGTGTTGTGTGTGTTCGATTAACTGAATTGATTTTCACTGTCTGGTGTTTAGGAATTTCTGCACCCCAAATTCAGCACATGTGGGTGGCAGGCAGGGGATGTGTGTCAAATCGGCTAGGACCAGACCTGCTAGTATATTTCGCCCATTAGCGCACAACACCAGGCCGGAATGGAGGCTCAGTTGCACCAACCAATAATTGGTCTGTTGTTCCATGCCTGTCCACAGTCCTGCACGGTGCGGGGTTTGTCCCACAAACACACAAGGTTTAAAACAACCTGCTGTCGTTTCCCCCTGGCTCTGCTGCTGTGGCAGGTGAAGGTCTCACGCTGAGTGGATGAGGAGGTAGAGGAGGAGGAAGCTGAGTAGGAGGAGGAGGAGGAAGCTGAGTAGGAGGAGGAGGAGGTAACTTGATACAAAGAGAAATGCCTAGCAATCCTCGGGGGCGGAAGGACATTCGCAAAAATTCTATCCGCCTTTGGGCCAGCCGCTACATTTACCCACTGTGTTGTTGGTTATGTGGACGTGGCCACAGATAGCGTTGTGCAGTGCTCACTTGATTTTGTCCGCCACTTGGTTGTGCAGGGAAAGGATGGCTCGCCTGCAAAAGTAGCGGCGGCTTGGATACACGTACTGTGGGAATGCCACCGCCATAAGGTTTTTAAAACTGTCAACCAAACAGAATGACAGCATTTCAAAGGACCAGGACGTTTGAAATAAGGCATTCAGAGCCATGGGTAGGGGGGTACTTCCTCTTTCTATTTATTTTTACTCTCCAGTGTTTGGGAGTTGGACAGCTGATAACTGAACACTTCCATGGGATTTGGTGGAGATGCTTGGTGACAATGACAGATGTGGTGGCGTTGCTGCCACATCCTCTGTTTGCTGGGTGACAGGTGCCACTGTCACTCACTTGGGCTCAAGTTTAGAATGTTTATTTATTATTTTTCTGTATTTTAGTTTAAGTCATTTCTCTATTCACATATGTTTGCAGGGCATTTACCTACATTTTGCTGCCTTTTGCAGCCCTCTAGCCTTTTCCAGGGCTATTTAACAGCCATTTAAGTGCCCAAAAGTTCGGGTCCCCATTGTCTTCAATGGGGTTCGGGGTGAAGTTCGGGTCAAGTTCGGATCTCGAACCCGAACATTTTCGTGTCAAGTTCGGGTCAAGTTCGGATCCCGAACCCGAACATCCAGGTGTTCGCTCAACTCTAGTTATTATTCGTTCTATGGAGTTGTGTGAGGGATTGGTTTTAGGGACGACTTGTAGATTTCATTGGTATAATTTTTGAATAAATTTAGCTTTTTGATTGCTTGTTATGAAGTTTTTTTGGTGGCAGCTAAGAATAAATTAGCAATTCTGTCTTTATTACTTATCACTGTAGGACATAATTTACATATTTATGTAGTGTGGGTTGTTACGGATGTGGCGATAAAACATATGGGGGCGATTTTATTTTATTTTGTGCAATTTTTTCACTGAAAAGCATATTTCAATGGGATAAAAAACATATTTTTTACTGGGATTTTTTTTAAATGTAATAAATGTCCACAGGGGGACTATAACAGACAATACTTTGATTGCTTTTAAAATACAATGCACTATCCCTAACCCTATAGAGGATTTCATTTTAATGTCAGTGACTTGAAAACAATCAAGGCTGGCTTGGGGCCTATACAATACCCCAGCCAGCCTTTACACACATCAGCCCGTGATCGCATTTGTGGGGTGCCAATGGGAGACAGAGGGAGACAGCTCCCTTTGTCACTGCTTTACATGTGGCACCATTGCATGTGGAATGTAAAGTGTTAAACAGCCCAGATCGGCAATCCTGCCAGTCCGGGCTGTAAGAGCATATGAGAGCTGAATCACTGCTGCACATTATAACTGTGCAGCGCTTAGACTGGGCCACCATAGAAAAAAAGCAGCGGCCCAGTCTAAGGCCCCTTATTGACTACCATAAAAAGGCGTATGGGCAGTAGTGATTTCACGAACATAAAATTTTCCGTTCGCGAATGGCGACCGCGAACTTCCGCAAATGTTCGCGAACATGCGAACAGTGCGAACCGCCATAGACTTCAATAGACAGACGAATTTTACAAAACAAACAGGGACTCCTTCTGGCCACAATAGTGATGGAAAAGTTGTTTCAAGGGGACTAACACCTGGACTGTGGCATGCCGGAGGGGGATCCATGGCAAAACTCCCATGGAAAAATATCTAGTTGACGCAGAGTGTGGTAAGTTGTAATCGCAATGCGATTAATACAGGTTATATTAATCGCATTGTGATTACAACTTAGATCTGAGTTCCTAATGGTTGTATTGCTAGAATATAACGAAGATTGAGAATAGGAACCCAGCTCTAAGTTGAATTCGCAATGCGATTAATATAACCTGATTACAACTACTAAGATGGATGCCATCCTTGCTTTTTGATGAGAGGTGGGAGGGTCTGGGAGGGAGACTGATGTACTAGCCCTAAAAAGGGCTTTTTGGGGTGCTGTCAGGACGCAGTCCTTACAGCAGAGATCTGATGAGTCTTTCAGGACTGGAGTGGACACTGAATACACTAGCCTAGCTATCGATTTCCCTAATAAATCTCAGCAGCAGTTACACTGTCCCTCCTCTCACTAAGACTGCAGCTTCCGAATGAATCTAAAATGGATGCTGTGTCCAGGAGATGGGAGGGTCTGGGAGGGAGGGTATGCTAATTGGCTGGAATGTGTCTGCTGACTGTGAGGTACAGGGTCAAAGTTTACTCAATGATAGGGGGTGGACCTAACATCGCATATGTTCGCCCGCCGCGACGAACGCGCACAAGCTATGTTCGCCGGGAGCTACTCGCCGGTGAATAGTTTGGGAGTTGGGACATCTTATTTGCGAATTTAACTTAGAGATGGGTTGTATTGCTAGAATATAATGAAGATAACGAATATAGCACTATATTCTCAATCTTCGTTATATAATTCTAGCAATACAACCATTAGGAAACCCTGCATTAATCGCATTGCAAATTCAACTTAGAGCTGAGTTTCTAATGGTTGTTCTATTGCTAGAATATACGTTATATTCTAGCAATACAACCATTAGGAACTCAGCTCTACGTTGTAATCGCAATGCGAATAATACTTACAATTATTAATCGCTTTGCGAATCCATTTAATGCCTCTATTTGATTGTATATGACGGTTGACTATGACTACCACCAATGTTCTGCTGCCTCCGAGGCAAGATATTTGAACCCCAGGGGCCATTTGGGCGTTTTTGATAGAAAACGCATCAAAACGCATCTAGCGTTTTATATTTTTTCATTTTTTGTTTAATTTTTGTGTATTTTGCCACATTTGGTTGCATACTTACATTTGGTATAGGCAAATATGGTAGTCTAGATCATTACTCTGCCCAAATCTATATTTAGCTACATGGCTTAGAAAATATGCTGTCAAACAATGATCCTAGGTTTTGGTATAGACACATGATCTAGACTACCATATTTGCCTATACCAAATGTAAATATGCAACCAAATGTGGCAAAATACACAAAAAATAAACTAAAAAATGAAAAATTATAAAAACGCAGATGCGTTTTGATGCGTTTTGATGCGTTTTCTATTAAAAATGCCCAAATGGCCCCTGGGGGTTCAGATATCTTGCTTTGGAGGCAGCAGAACATTGGTGGTAGTCATAGTCAACCGTCATATACAATTAAACAGAGGCATCAAATGGATTCGCAAAGCGATTAATAATTGTAAGTATTATTCGTATTGCGATTACAACGTAGAGCTGAGTTCCTAATGGTTGTATTGCTAGAATATAACGTATATTCTAGCAATACAACAACCATTAGGAACTCAGCTCTAAGTTGAATTCGCAATGCGATTAATGCAGGTTATATTAATCACATTGCAAATTCAACTTAGATCTGAGTTCCTAATGGTTTTATTGCTAGAATATAATGAAGATTGAGAATATAGTGCTATATTCGTTATCTTCATTAATATATTCTAGCAATACAACCATTTGGAACTCAGATCTAAGTTGTAATCGCAATGCGAACAATACAGGTTATATTAATCGCATTGCGATTTACAATTACTAACACTGCAGCTTCAGAATGAATGTAAGATGGATCCTATCCTTGCGTTTAGATAGGAGGTGGGAAGGTCTGGGAGGGAGGGTATGCTGATTGGCTGGAATGTGTCTGCTGACTGTGAGGTACAGGGTCAAAGTTTGCTCAATGATAAAGTATAGGGGCGAACGCGAACATCGAATATGTTCACCCGCCGCGGCGGAAGCGAACAAGCTATGTTCGCGGGGAACTGTTCGCCTGCGAATAGTTCGGGCCATCTCTAATGGGCACACATGGTATTTAGCCGGTTCCCTCCGGTATTCCTGATCCGGTTGTTAAGATTACAGCCAGATCAGAGAAACCTTGTTACCGGCTAAATACCAATTCGGTGCAGCAGAGGGAGATGAGTGCTTCCATTGTGTAAGCGCTCATCTTCCTACATTCATCTGTATTGCAGTCCTCAGGACAGTGATGCAGATGAATGCTGCAACAGGGCAATCTCCCTTCCCTGTTCCTCTGATAGGCTGCATGCACTAGTCTTGCAGCCTATCAGAGGTCGGCTTTTTTTACTGCCCAGGCCGGAGGGGGCCTGCATCGCTGCAAGCATAGAGGTAAATCACCAAATGACCATAAAGGGACACGCAGTACAATTTCATAAACTTTATTAATTGATAAAAAGACCAACAATACACATAATGTCAATATTAAAAATTATATATATATGGGTAGCCCCGTGTATGATGATGGGGTGGTATCTTCTTGGCATATGAATTCATATATATTTTTTATGTATTTATATATTTATTTATGTATTTCACACGATATATATTAGCTAGACGGCTATATTTATTTCTAATGGTAAATGAACTATTACTTATTTTTATGTATTTATTACTTTTTGTATTTGCTTTTGTTTATATATATTGCACTTGTCACTTTTCTTTTGCATGTTCACATGGCACTGAGCACTTTACGCACCTCACGCACTGGCACTTTTCTGTCTCGGGTTTATCATGCACTAAGCATCTTATGGTATATATTCTATCTTTTGTTATATGTATTAACAATATTCGATGACAAGCATGCTTATTGTTTTGTGTTTTGATTGTGATAATGATTTCACAAAAAAGGTCAGGTTCACTTGGGATAGAAGGTCACATGATCTGAACGTGATCAGGTGACGATAGGTGACCTTATAATGCAGGATTTCACATTTTTGTATTGTAATTATATGTATTCGGCTTGTTGGTACTACCATACCATTTTACTTTATAGAATGGGGTGTTTGTTTTTACCTTGCCTTATTTTGCACTTTGTCCTTGATTTTTGTATTTGCTGGTTGCCCCCATATAGTCGTGGGCTTAGTCTCGCGATTATTGACGGGCCTCGCACGCCTCTGTATAGAGACGGATGAAGTCTCGCGAGTGGAGGGTGTTGCCTTGGCACGTCACTATTGTGGCGTACTGCCGCATACATGATTCGTATTGGGTGCGCGCCCCTGCGATGATGACGTGGCGTAGCGAGGTTTTTGCGGCTAATTGCCTGTTTGGTGGACGTCATCTTGCGGGTTTTTCCGTGCTGACGTCATGGTGCCGCGGGATTATGCAGGCGGCTGGATGGGTGGCGGCCGTCCTCTCACGTTGTCATGACGTCGTCGACAGCGGCGGGATGGCGCGGAGATATGACATGCTCCCAGCATGCATACGGTAGTGAGGTCAGTTTAAACATGCACATGTGTTTTATATTTTTACCTGATTGACATGGATATATTTAGGGGGTAGAGGGCTTGATTTAGATACGCCCCTTGAGAAAGCGGAGCGAAACGTACGTCGGGGTAGGCTCTCCTCTCTGCTCGGAAGCCCGTGTTCTCCTCTCCAAGTGTCCCTCAGGTATATTGTGATGGAGCGTTTGTGTCTTGTTGCTGTACTGTGTGTGTGCTGTTGCCCATCAGGCTAGCTCATTTAGGCACTGTTCCAATTCATATATGTTTGGTATTGAGGGTGTGTTGGTTTATGTCAACACTGTGAAAAGGGTTTTCTTTACCCTATATAGGAGGGGCAATCGGGGTTTTCTATGCATGGGAGGGGAGTCATATGTCTTGGCTACCATTTGTATTACCGCCATATATATATAATTTTTAATATTGACATTATGTGTATTGTTGGTCTTTTTTATCAATTAATAAAGTTTATGAAATTGTACTGCGTGTCCCTTTATGGTCATTTGGTGATATATTGCATAGTCACGCATTCTATTGTGATTGAGTTGCGTTGGCATTACTAAGCATAGAGGTAAGTATTAGTGTTTTGTTTTTTTTCTTTTCTGTGGCGCGCTGGGGGCATTGCTGGTACATGGGGAACATTATGGGGGCAGATACTGGGGACATTGCTGGCGCATCATGGGGGCACTATGGAGACATCTACTGGGGGCATTTCTGGCACATCATGGCAGCATCTACTGGGGCATTACTGGCATATCATGAGGGACACTGGGGGCATTTATACTGGCGCATCATGGGGGCATCTACTGTGGCATTTACACTGGCACATCATGGGGGCATCTGCAAGGGTCATTTATACTGGCACATCATGGGGGACACTATGGCGGGGTGGCCAACCTGTGGCTCTTGAGGCACATGTGGCTATTTGCTTCTTCTAGTGCGGATCTTGCTGTGGAGCTGGGAAGCAGTCAGGCTGGCTCCTTCACCACCCCATGCTCAGATATTTTTTCCTGATCGGGCACCGTTGCTACTTTGCAGCTCTAGCTCACTCTCCACTACATCCTGATGCACACAGTGTGAGAACGTAGTACGTGAAGGCATGCACTTTTTTTAAATTATAGGACTGAGCATTGGGGTATGATCTAAGCACGGGTGGTTCTGATCTGAGCATGGGGGAGGGGTCCTGATCTGGGCAATAGAGGTCTGATCTGAGCATGGGGTCACATCTGAGCATGGGGGAGTCTTGTGTGAGCATGGGTTGGTCAGGTCTGAGCATGGGGGGGGGCAGATCTGACAATGGGGGGGGATCTGAGCACTGAGGGTTTGACACTGGGAGTCTGATTTGTGTTGTCTGATACGAGCATTGGGGGTCTGATTTGCAGGTCTGATGAGGTTTGGGGATCTTATTTTAGGTCAGATGAGAATTAGGGATCCGATTTAGGAGTCTGATCTGAGGTCTGGTGAAAATCGTTAATTTCTAACGATAATTTGTTTTCGCTTAGTTCTAACAGCAGCACAGATGGGGTTAACCACCCCCCGTGGACTGGCAGGACCGGCGGAATGTTTAATGAGCCCAAGACTAATAACTCAATTTAACAATTAACTATCTCCTTAAAAGGAGGAAGTCAACCCCCAGCCCACTGTGTTTATAGTAAGAAAAAAAACTAGACTTACTAGGGTGGGAAATTTGTGTGCTGCTGTTAGGACTAAGGGAAAACAAATTATCGTTAGAAATTAACGATTCCCTTACGTCCTACCAGCAGCACAGATGGGGAGATAGCAAGAAGAAACCCCTAGGGAGGGCCTTCCTGCCTGGCAGAACTAAGAAAAGTCTGCCCAAAGGCCGAAAACTCAGCTAGACTGGCATCTAGTCTATAATGGGAGATGAATAATGGGCCACTTAATATGGTGGATTTGGTGATCTCTGTAATGGAGACACCCCTTTGCTCGGTTTTCTTTCCTTTGAGTGAAATCTGGCTTTCATTGTGTTGTAGACCCATAACTGGGGCTCCACATTTATTTTGCATATTCCTGTTTCCCAGGGAGCTTTGCACTTCGGATTGCTGTGTTGAGACTCTTAGGTGAGGCTCCGCGTTTTTTTTTGTAGCTGGTCTCCCTGAGATCAGCTATTGTTGTGAATGGGAGATGAATGTCGATTCAGAGCTCCAGGAGGCAGCTTTGCAAATCATGTTGAGAGGCAGAAGACTCCTCTCGGCAAAAGAGGTAGCCACAACTCTAGTAGAGTGGGCCTTCACGAATCCCGGAGGGCCCAGAGATTGTGGAAACAAAGGATTCCTTAATAGCCTCCTCAATCCACAGACTGATGGAAGGTTTGGATGCCTTACAGCCTTTAAACTTACTGGCAACAGGATTAGCAGATTCTCATCTTTCCTGAACTCCTTGATCTATCCACATAGATCCGGAGACATCTCGAGACGTCCCGAGGATGTCTAGCAGGTTCCTAGGAGGAGGTGGTAGATGTCGACAGAACCGGGAGGAATATCACCTGGTTGATGTTCTGGAATGAAGGAACTTTAGGCCTACAATACAGGAGGAATCTAAGAAGGTCCCGGTCATGTAAAAAAATGGTATAGGGCTCATGTGCTGAGAGAGCTTGAAGCTCAGAGACCCTCTTGGCCAAAGTCACTGCAAGGAGAAACACAAACTTCCAAGTGACGAACTTGATGTCCACCTCCTCTAACGGTTCAAAGGGGGGAGATGGTAACCCCCTGAGAACTACTGAAAAACCCATTGAAAAAAATGGGTCTTAGTACTGTAGGCTTTAATCTTTCAGCTCCTTTAAGGAACCGTTTGATCAGCGGGTCCTGAGAAAAAAGCCTGTTAAGGCAAGCTGAGATGGCTGAAACTTGAACCTTCAGAGTAGAAGGGAAAGGCCTCTATCAAGGCCGTCTTGCAGGAACTGAAGGATAGCGGAGAGGGGCGGATCTGCAGACGCCACCTCAGTTGAGGTACAACAGGATGAGAATATCCTCATAATACAAGAGTAGGCTCTCTTGGTAAAGTCCGCTCTAGAATGAGACAGCGTTCTCAGGACTGACTCTGAAAGCCCTTCTATTCTGGGAAGGGACTGATCAACCTCCAGGCTGTCAGGTTGAATCTGTGCAGATCTGAGCAGAGGTGAGTGTCCCACGACACCAGGGTCTGCTGTGGGGGGAGCCTCCAATATTGTCCTCGACTCAACTGGGTGAGCTAGGTAAACCAGGATCTCTTCGGCCAAAACAGTATGATGGCTATCACCGAGGCCTGATCCTGACGGATTTTCATCAATACCCTCGGTATCATGGAAAAGGGAGGAAAGATGTAAGCCAGCCTGAACCTCCAGGATATTGACAGAGCGTCTAACGCCAGGGGGTTGTCCTCCCTGCAAAGGGAGCAGAACCTCTCCCCCTTGGCATTGAACCTTGTTGCCATGAGATCCACCTCTGGCTTACCCACTTGAGGACTATCTGCCTGAATATCTCCGGATGTAAAGACCACTCCACCAACGGAAGACCGCGGTTCAGCCGCTATCATATTGAGGGAGCCTTGGATGTGGATCGCAGATAAGTGGGAAAGGTACAACTCTGCCTAATCCAGAATCACCCCGATCTCTGACAGGAGGGGAAGTGATCTCGTGCCTCCCTGCTTGTTGATGTAAAGTACTGCATTGTCTGACTGGACTTTCACCGCTTTGCCCCGGATCTGAGGGGCTAAGTGAAGAAGGGCTAGCCGGATAGCTTGAATCTCGCGGAGATTGGATGAAAGAAGCCACTCCTGAGGAAACCAGGTCCCGTGAACTGGAGAGTCGTCTAGGTGAGTGTCCCAGCCTACTTGGGACGCATCTGTAGTCAATATGACCCAGATTGACTGGGTCATAGACTTCCCGTCTAAAAGATGGCACCACCATGTGAGGGAATACCGAGTTCGCCAAGTCAGGGAGCACAGGGAGTTTAGCCCAGCAGGGCTGCCATTCCATTAGGAGAGAACCTCCGACTGTAGAGGGCGGAGGTGCCATAGAGCCCAAGGGACTGCTTCCACAGACGATGACATGAGCCCCAACATCTTCATGAGAGTCCAGATTGGAACTCACCAGGGAAAGGAACTTGCCGTGTTCTGAACCCAGAATCTTCTTTCTGGAGTCAACTGGAGCGACATCCCAGTGGAGTCGATTATGAAGCCTAGATATCTTACTGAAGTCGACGGGCTCACGTTCGACTTCTACCAGCTGATGATCCAACCTAGGTGGAACAGAAAGGAGAATGTTACCTGAAGAAGTTGGGTTAGGACTGCTAGAGCAGGGGCTTTCAAAGCCAGTCGTCCAGATAAGGAATGATGGTCAGTCCTTGAAGCCTCAAAGCCGCCACCACAGAACCACCACCTTGGTAAAAGTGTGAGGGGCAGAAGAAATGCCAAAGGGAAGGGCAACAAACAGAAGATGCCTGACGACACCGGACACCTGGACCGCGATCCTGATATACTTCCTGGAACCAAGATGGATCGGGATGTGCAGATATGCATTCTTGAGGTCCAGGGTTGCCATCACATTTCCAGGATTGACGACGTGAACTACTAACCTGATGGTTTCTATACGAAACTTCACCTTCCTTATAAATCGATTGAAATATCTCAGATCGATAATCATCCGGAGATCTCCTGAAGCCTTGGGAACCAGAAAAACTGGTGAATAGATCCCTAGGCCCCGTTCCCCTGCTGGAACCTCCTCCAGAGCCCCTTTGCAAATGTAGTCCTGAATGTAGGCCTCTAGGATCGCCTCCTTGGCAGCTTGTAGAAGGTTGATCTTGACAAACCTGTCCAGAGGAATAGAGGTGAGGTTGACTAAATAACCGTCGGAAATTATATTCAGGACCCAGGGATCCGAGATCTCTCGGATCCATTCTTCTCAGAAGTGGGAGAGACGACTCCCGATGGGTACATGAAGCTTAGGAATGGGGAAGCTTATTGGCAGGACGGCAGGAGTAACAGGAATTAACCAAGAGCCTCGAAGAGGCCCGTAGTCAGGAGTGGAATTTCCATCTTTGGCTCCTCCACGAGAGCACCTCAAACCCTTTCGCTGTGCTCTCCAGGCACTACAAGAGCTTGTTTGCTGGCCAGACCTGCCACCGCGGTCTTGTCTGCCCTGCCCTCGAAAGGACTGCTGGGGAAGGCTCTTCACCTTCTAGTCTGAAAGGCCCTCCATGATCTTATCTAGCTCCGAACTGAACAAACGGTTGGGCTCGAATGGAAGGCCATATAAGCTGTATTTTGAGGAATTGTCAGCGACCCAAGGCTTAAGCCAAAATGGAATATGGGCCGCCGATCCCAGGGCCATGCTAAATATAGGCCCCTGACGTTATTTGATAGTATTGTTACAGGGTTCCAAAGGCGCACCTGGTCTCCCATGAGCTACAGACCTGCTGCTTAGCTTCAAGAGCAAGGATTGCAGACCTGCTGCTTTGCTAGCGGGGAAGCTCCCTCGCTAGCTTCAACTGGAGCTGTGCGGTATCGCACAAGAAGTCCGTAGCCAGGTTGATAGTCTTGAAAGCAGCCAGTATGTCGTCCTGGAAAAAACCTCTGGTTCACATCAACTTGAATTTGATCCAGGCGAGACCGGTGGAACCATGTCCACCTTGGGAATGGATCCCCATGAATCCACCAAGGGTTAAGCCATCGGTAACATGGATTTAAACTTCTTTGTTAAAACCGGACCTTTTCCAGGTTTTTTCCACTCTATATCATGACAGAGAGGAGGGTCTCATCCGCTTTGAAGAAACAAGGTGCCCGAGTAGCGGGAACGAGAGGCTCCCCACAGTCAACATCATGGTCCCCCGACCTGATGGACTTGAGCAACTTCTGTGTCTTTCCAGGGGAGAAAACACAACGTCAGCTCCTCCTCATCCGAGGAGGAAGGAACTAAGGAAACCAAGAAGGTCTCTCTACCAGGACAGAGGTCCCCATAGGGGCCTGGGCAGTAATAGGAAGCCTTTCCATCCAGCAGGCCTATGACTCCTTTATTGAGCCATTGATACATATCCCGCAATGTAGGTTCACTAGAGGTCAGAACCCTCTAACGGTAGCTGTAACATCTGGTGTAAGCTAAGTCAACGGACCCAGGGATTCACAACCGGTCTCCCAAGCTGGTATTAGCCTAGCCTTAAGCTGTTTAGCTTCTGCGATCTTAGGAGTGCAGGTATGATCAGCTTACAATAACCGTTGACTGCTGCAATGGTAGCAGGATAGATGCTTCCTCTTGGAATCCACTTTCCTGCCCTCTGAATCCCGCGGAGAACACATCACTGCGGGAAAAAAAAGGACAAATAAAACATTTGTAAACCACCTATCTACGCAGGAAAGATAGAAAAACAGACCGGAGGCAGCTGAGGAAAAAAACACCACAAGTGGAACAACACCAATTTTAGGACTCTGGGAGCTAGCTGAAAAAGCATATGTAGCCAGAGACTGAACTGGAGCACACAGCCTCCCAAAATAGGGGAAGCGGAGGGATAGCCAATCCACCCTTCCCCCAGTAAATCCTCCACAGGAAGAAGCATAAAAACACAGAAAAATCGTATCCGCGATAAAAAAAAACGCATCTATGAAAAAAATCGTGCCCGTGAAAAAATCCCTGCCAGATTACCTGGAGGTGACGCAAAAGGAGAGTCCCCGCGTCACCTCCGGAAGATGGCGGCGCACAGTGACCGAGAATCCTGGACCAAGGACGCCGCCAAAATACCCCAGCCAGGCGAAACTGCGCGGGCCCGGCAGCATATTTGACAAGGTACCTAGGAAAAGGGCAACGCCGTTACCCAAACGAAAAGAAGGCTCCCCGCACTTTCCATAAAAAAGGGGGGAACAAACCATCTAGTCCACCTGTCCAGGAGGACAGAAAAAAACACAGTGGGCTGGGGGTTGACTTCCTCCTTTTAAGGAGATACTTAAAGAGGACCTTTCACTGGTCCAAAGTTTGTTAGTGAAAGCTATGTACATGGAGAGCGGCACCCAGGGATGTCCCTGCACTTACTTGTATCCCTGGGTGCTGCTCCGTTCGCCCGCTGTAGCCCCCGGTACAGGCGCATGTGCTGCTGATAATTTTGCCTTGGGCGTAGACATCCTCTTTTGCCCTGGGCGTCTCCCTCTCCCAGGCTGGAGTGCTGGCCAATCGCAGTGCTCAGCTCATATCCTGCAAACTTCCAGGATATGAGCTGAGCACTGCGATTGGCCAGCACTCCAGCCTGGGAGAGGGAGACGCCCAGGGCAAAAGAGGATGTCTACGCCCAAGGCAAAATTATCAGCAGCACATGCGCCTGTACCGGGGGCTACAGCGGGCGAACGGAGCAGCACCCAGGGATACAAGTAAGTGCAGGGACATCCCTGGGTGCCGCTCTGCACGTACATACCATTGACTAACAAACTTTGGACCGGTGAAAGGTCCTCTTTAACTGTTAAATTGAGTTATTAGTCTTGGGCTCATTAAACATTCCGCCGGTCCTGCCAGTCCACGGGGGGTGGTTAACCCCATCTGTCCTGCTGGTAGGACGTAAGGGAAATATATTTTTGCTTTTTTTTTCTCTGCTAATGAAAAATAAGATTTTTTTTTTAATCAGACCTCAGATCAGATGAAAAATCTTTTTTTTTTCTCTTATTTTTCTTTGTTACAACCTAGGTGCATCTTGTAGGGTGAAAAATATGGTGACTGTGTAGATGTATAGCTTGTGGCTCCTGGTAGTCATCCTTTTTTTGGGGGGGGGTTCACTGTGTCTGTAAGGTTGGCCACCCCTGCACTATGGTATTGGAGGGGGGAGAACACTAAGGGGGCATATTATATAGGTCCTGGGTGCTGCAGAGCTAACAGGAAGCATTGTCTGTGCTGAATATTGCGGGATTGCTGGATGGAAAGTGTCCGTGCTGAAATGTAAAAAAACAGTTGGTTGCTGGGGGCAACGACGAGACAGCAGGTGCTGCTGAAAGTTGTTTTTTGCTGTGTGCAGAGTTAAAGGGCCGGAAGCTTTTTTTGTCCAGTGGAGCAGGTGCTCATAAGAGTGTGGACTATTTTGCTGTGGTGCAAGTAAAACTGCAGTGAATTAAAGGGCCAGTAGCCCAGCAAAGGGGGCTGGTTGCTGACAATTTTCCTGCTACTATGGGTCTTATGGAAGAGTACGTCCGGCGGCGCTGGTGCATACAGCAGGGAGAAGAAAGGCTATAGCGATTGGCTATACTAAAAATGAATTAGCGAAATTTGATGCAGAGTGAGAGGCTCTGGAGGCGCAGTTGCAGCTGGCACTGATGAAAGGGTTCTCAACGCTGTATGGTCACTGTGCAAAAGTACCAGAGGTCAGTGGTGTGCCGGGAGTTCTGGAGGAAAGGCGAAGGTGTGCCGTACCCAAGGGCAACCGTCGGGAAGATAAAGAGATGGTGAGCGGTGCGATTCTCATGAGTTCCTATATTCCCTGCGACTGTGCGCAAGATTCTAAAGGGTGCGGCTGGAATGACCGTCCAGGAAAAGTCTTAACTACAGGCCAAGTTGTATCCGGTAGCAACTGTTGGAGTAAGGAATCTGCAGGTGATCATGGTACCAGGAATCAAGGGCAGGTCTCCAAAAGCTGGATTTTGGAGGATGATCTCGGTAGAGATGTACGTGGGATGCTCTCGTCTCCCGAGACTGCCGAACCTGTGACAACAAAGGGTAAGACTGTTCCTGTTATTAATTAAATGGCAGCCCCAGTGATGGTGAGCCGGCGGCAGTTGATATCTGCTGGACTAGTGAGCGATAAATTGCCGAGGTGAGGAACTGTCTCGGAAATGTGTGACATTGGGGAAACTGCTGTGTCTGAACAGGCGGGTAAGCCTGTTGCAGTTGCTCCCTCGTAGGAATCTTCACGGGAGAAGCTAAATGTGTTGTCTAAAGTGCCTGTGACCAAGGCTAGATTTGGGATGGCGAAAATCAGAGATCCCATGCTAGCCTGGGTAAGAGGTAGAATGATGAATGTTCGGGACAATTATGTGAATGCTGTGGACTATCAGGTGGTCCTCACAGAGGGTGAGATCATGGTGGGGACAGAGACTGATGGACTTGATGTTGCAAATAGGCTCATTCATAACGTAATGTGGGGCAATAGAGACACTTCTGTAGAAAGTAATGAAGCTCCTACAGAACCTGTACCTGTCCCTTTAAATGAAGGTGTAAGGGAAATGCAGATAGAAAGCAATGGTTTAAGTGAAATGACCATTGGAAACAATGGTGCAGACATGGTGCCAAGTGAAGGTGCAGAGTTTGTTGAAATGTATAATGATAATGTGGATCTATGTGCAAGAAATGATAAGGATCATGACAGTCTTTATCCTTTGCAGGCTGTGATTGGGGAAGAAGCTCCCCCTGTTGGTAAAAATGTGGATGGTATAAAAATGCTAATTGATGTTGAGAGCTCACAACTGAGGGAAACCACTGTGAAAAATGTGCAAGGACATGGGGCAGTCCTAGAGGGTGTACCACACGTACTCAAAGTGGATATGCAGTCTCCACAGGTTTCTATGATTAATAAAATGTCCCAGGTAGGGATTAGCTCATCGGTGCCCCTAGAGGACAGGCTTGAGAATGTCACGAGCAGTATATATAATGCATGTTTTGTGACCGATAGCAACTCAGAGAGAGAAGCTGCCATGTCGAGGTCTTGCCAAACTAAAGTGGTTACTAGTAGTGACCAGATGACAGTTATATCTGACGAGACGAGAGTTCAGTCAGGTGACGTCTGACTAGTGTCTGAAGCTCATATCCAGACAGTGTTAGATGACCTGACAGGACAGTACAGCTGCAAACAGGAGGCTGATCTCACTCTCGCCACACGGTCCCTAGATACGATAGAGAAGGGACTAGCTGTCGTCACAGAGTCACCCAAGAAGGCTGCAAAGGGTCAAAAGAGGAGACCCTGGAAAAGATGAGTGAACTGAAGGGTCTACCGCCTGGTTTTCTGGGGAAGGGAAAAGACTCCAGAAAGACACAAGTCTATAGTAGACATCAACAATGGGCTTGCAGAGTCCCTGGGTGGAAATCCCACAAAGTGTCTAAGGAAGAATGGTGGTACTCCTACAATGGCTGTTACACCAGAACAGAGTGAAGAGCAGCTGGAACAGAAGGCCCAAGAGTGGGGCGCTGCTAACAAGCTGGTACGAAAAACTAAGAAGAAGACCAAGGCCCTCTCCTTGGCTAGAGCCCTTGAAAAAGCTCTTGAGGAGCATCTAAGAATGGGTCTGGAGATGGTGGCGCTGCAGTACCAACCGAGGCAGAGAAGGTGGATGATCTTTCTGGTGAACCCGTTGATGGGGCAGATGTGGATGCAGAAGCAAAGAAACTCGTGGCGGGGTGTAGCCAAGACTTGGTCATGCAAGACATTACTTCAGCCAGTGGTCTGCTGGGGAAGAAATACGAGGGGACTGACGCCCACTATACAGATGCTGTCTACTGCTGTGAGGTGGCTATCGTAGAGCCTGCACGAGAGGAGAACAGTTTCCGGAGTGAACCTCTGAAGGGATTGCCAGAAAATGAAGAGTCTGATACGGACTCTGGTGTCCCCAGTACCTCCAACCTTGATAAGAAAGAGGAGGAGGAGTTAAGAATGAAAGCATAAGATTCCCTGTCTGAGAAGGATGAAAAGGCTAACAAAGTGGATGAAGACTCCAAAGGAGACTCAAAGACTGAAGAAGCTAAGGCTGTTGAGTTGGAGTGGGAAAAACCTCAGATGTTTCCCAACGTTGGAGCGTTGACCCTGGAGGGGGCTTAAGTAAGGTGAAAAGTCCTACGGCCTTTATCAGGGGGGGGGATGATATGTGGCAGTGGAGCTGCCATAAGGCCATAGGAAGGTCATTCTATGGTGTATCTCACCCAGAGCAAGCTGGGTGAGAACAAGAAAGGTTGGGAAAATAGTTTTTTCCCACTGTCTGCAGCAGTCAGGCTGGTAATGGGGATAATTAGCAGCCAGCTGAGGAGCTTGGATTAATCTGGGTTGAGCTCCTCAATCAGGGCTCCCAGTCTGGGAAAGGAGCAGGCTGTCTCAAGGCCTGTGCGAGCCAGGACCCTCTAACCTGTGTGGGGGTAAGCACTGTGGTGTTTTTGGGGAGCTGGGTGGTAGACCCGGATCCCGCTAGAGAGGGAGTATGTACTAAGTAGTCAGTGGCCAGACGGCTGAGGTTTATTTTTATGATTTCTTTGTACTGCTGTTATGACAATAAGGCCCCTTTCACACGGGCGAGTTTTCCGCGCGGGTGCAATGCGTGAGGAGGACGCATTGCACCCGCACTGAATCCTGACCCATTCAGTTCTATGGGGCTGTGCACATGAGCGGTGATTTTCACGCATCACTTTTGCGTTGCGTGAAAATCGCAGCATGTTCTATATTCTGCGATTTTCACGCAACGCAGGCCCCATAGAAGTGAATGGGGATGCCGGAAAATCGCAAGCATCCGCAATCATGTGCGGATGCGTTGCGATTTTCCCGCATGGTTGCTAGGATACGATCGGGATGGGGACCCGATCGTTATTATTTTCCTTTATAACATAGTTATAAGGAAAATAATCGCATTCTAATTACAGAATGCAATGTTCTCGGGCTTGAAAGGGTTAAAATAATAAAGAGTTAACTTACCTTCTCCCATTAGCGCAGAGCCTCAGAACGTCGTCTCTCTTGATAGTTTGCTGCTTGAGGACCTGTGGTGACGTCACAGGGTCACATGGTCCAATCATAGAAGCATTTGAGTGGACCATGTGACCCATGTGATCTCTATGACATCACGGCAGGTCCTTCATCGAACAACAGATGTTCGATGAAGGACCTGCCGTGATGTCACAGGATCACATGGGTCACATGGTCCACTCAAATGCTTCTATGATTGGACCATGTGACCCTGTGACGTCACCACAGGTCCTCAAGCAGCCAAACTATCAAGAGAGACGACGCTCTGGGGCTCTGCGCGTACAATGGGAGAAGGTAAGTTAACTCTTTATTATTTTTAACCCTTTCAAGCCCGGGGAACATTGCATTCTGTAATTAGAATGCGATTATTTTCCCTTATAACTATGTTATAAAGGAAAATAATTACACATACAGAATACTCATCCCGAAACCAGACTTCAGTGATGAAGTCTGACTTCGGGTCTGGGTACCAAGCATGCGGATTTTTTCACGCGCGTGCTCAACGCACTACAAACGTTAGCACACGCGCGGAAAAATCGCGGCGATTCCCGCAACGCACCCGCATCTTATCCGGGCGTCAAACATGACGCCCGTGTGCAAGAGGCCTAAAGCTGGTCATGGCCAGTTTGCACCCGAATCTACAGTGGTGGAGTGGCTTCTTGATGTGTGCCAACCATCTAAGGTGTTAAGACGGCGATCTGGAAGAGCTAAATGACCCCGAGTTGTTACAGTACATTATGGTGGCACTAAGAAGGGGCATTTATACTGGCGCATTCTGGGGGACACTATGGGGGAATCTTATACTTGCACACATTATGGGGGGCACTATGGGGATATTAGCTCAACTGGAGGCACTAAGAGGGGGAATTTTTCTGGCACACAGAACGGGAGCATTTTTGAACTAGTGCACATTATTAGGGGACATTTATTGCACTGGCGCACATTATAAAGGAACATTCTTTGTACTGGTGCTCATTTTAAGTGGCCAGTTTGCCCCTCACAGTAATAGTACCCCCAAAGTCCCAACAATAGTAACAATTCTCTGCCAGAGTGCACTTAGTAGTAATAGTGTGCCTACAATGCCCTATGTCCCCACTGTCCCCCATAAGTAATAATGCTCCCATAGTGCCCATAATAGTAATCATGTTCCCCAGTAGTAATTGGGGGACATAATGTTTAGACTATTAGTGTCAGGGGCACCATTTGCTGGGCGCAGTTATTTTGGGGCACTGTGTGCCAATAATTGTTGAAGGACACTATCTGTGCGGTACTAGTATTATCAGAGGGTTTATCTGTTTCTTCTGGATGGTATTGGGGAGCACAGTGGGCACAGTATTGGGGGCACTATATGTGTGGTACTGGCGTGTACAGTTTCTGTAGTATAGTACTGGGGAGCACAGCAGGCACAGTATTGAAGGTAGCAGGATGAGTTGGTCAGAAGGCGAGAGGATGATGGAAAAATTGGAACCTAAGATGCCTTTTTGTGAAAATGCAGAGACAAGGGATGGGTAAAAAATCATCATGGTGGTCTGGTCTGAAAGGAGAAGAGGAGAAAGAGGACATCTACATCAGAGGAGAAGTCACTGGATGTAGGAGGTATGTGGCACTGTATGGATAGCACTGAATATAATGTGTATGGCAGTGGCTAAAGGACAGAAAACAGAGGGTTGTAGTCAATGGAGTATATTCAGACCATGGTATTGTTATAAGTGGGGTACCTCAGGGATCTGTTCTGAGACCCATATTGTTTAATATCTTTTTCAGCAAAATTGCAGAAGGCCTCAATGGTAAGGTGTGTCTTTTTGCTGAAGACACAAAGATTTGTAACAGGATTGATGTTTCTGGAGGGATACACCAAATTGAAAAGGATTTAGGAAAACTAGAGGAATGGTTAAAAATCTGGTAACTAAAATTTAATGTCGATAAGTCCAAGATAATTTACCTGGGGTGTAAAAACCCAAAAGCAGAATATAAAATCAGTGATGCAGTACTAACCTCAGTATCTGAGGAAAGGGCTTTAGGGGTCATTATATCAGACGACCTAAAGGTGGGCAGGCAATGTCATAATGCAGCAGAAAATGCCAGCAGAATGCTTGGGTGTATAGGGAGAGGCATTAACAGTAGAAAGAGGGAGAGCAGTGGCACTAGTAAGACCTCATTTGTAGTATTGTGTGCAGTACTGGAGACCATATCTGCAGAAGGATATTGAAACTTTAGAGAGAGTTCAGAGAAGAGCTACTAAACTAGTACATGGATTGCAGGACAAAACTTACCAGGAAAGGTTAAAGGACCTTAACATGTATAGCTTGGAAGTAAGAAGAGACAGAGGGGATATGATAGAAACTTTTAAATACATAAAGGGAATCATCACGGTAAAAGAGGAGAGAATATTTAAAAGAAGAAAAACTGCTAAAAGAGGACATAGTTTTAAATTAGAGGGGCAAAGGTTTAAAAGTAATATCTGGAAGTAAAACTTTACTGAGAGAGTAGTGGACGCATGGAATAGCCTTCCTGCAGAAGTGGTAGCTGCAAATACAGTGAAGGAGTTTAAGCAAGCATGGGATAGGCATAAGGCCATCCTTCATATAAGATAGGGCCAGGGGCTATTCATAGTATTCAGCATATTGGGCAGACTAGATGGGCCAAATGGTTCTTATCCGCCGACACATTCTATGTTTCAATGTATGCTAGGGTGTATAAAATATTTATGGAGTAGGTAAATCTACTGTAAGGGCACTTTCACACTAGCGTTAAAGTTTTCTGTCCTATGGACTCAATACCGTAAATAAAAGCTTCAGTTTTGGCCTAATGTATTCTGAATGTATTCTTTAAAAATGTGAAAAAGATAAATACCGGATCCGTTTTTCCGGATAACACCGGAGAGACGGATCTGCTATTTCAATGCATTTGTCAAACGGAACTGCCTGCCGGATTCCTCTAACGCTAGTGTGAAAGTACCCTAAGTGTAGCCTAATTGTAATTTATATACTGTATGCTGTATCATATATGGGTGTATATTGTATATGCGATTATGTGAGTGTAGTGTCTATTTATTCTGTTTAGATATGCATACCTCCCAACTATCCCAGATCTGGCATAACTATTGTGTGGATGGCACAATAGAGACTAGGCAGGGTTGGGACATGTGCAGATAGACATTGGGTGGAGTTAGAGTTGTGGGCCAGCGCTTTAAAAAAACTTGTTGATTCACACTCCTTGGTTTAGCTCCTTGGGCTTTTTAAAAGTTGGGTGGTATGTGTGTGTTTAGTGTATATATGGTGTATTTATGTATGTGTACCATGTATATGGTGTATTCATGTGACTGTGTGTTGCATATATATGGTATATGTAAACATGTGTCGTGACGCTGCATGTCCGCCATTGGGTAGGGAACCTGGTAAAAATTTGAATCCCACCCTGCGTATGGGTGGTCACTAAGGGGTTAATAATGATTGTGGGGCCTCGTGATGAAATAGAAAAAAAAAATAAAGAAAAAAATTGATCAAAAAAATATTTTAAAAAAATCTGAATTAGGTCTCTTTCACATGATCGTTGGTGTCCCGTTCCGGGCACCGTTCTGTTGTCATTCCACATCACGGATGCGGGCCCATTCACTTCAGTGGCTCCGCAAATCCGGAGATACATAACGGAACACTACGGAAGCGCTACGGAGTGCCTCTTTGGGGTTTCGTTCCGTACTTCCGTGCCGCAAAAATATAGAACATGTCCTATCTTTTTGCGGAACGGACGAATGCAGACTCATTCAAGTTGAATGGGTCTGGATTCATCCTGGCGGCCGTATGGAGGTTGCCCGTGCATTGGGGATACCAAATTGCGCTCCCCAATGCACGGAACGGACCTCTTATGGCTGTGTGCATGAGCCCTTAGTCTTACCGGTAATTCCTTTACCATGAATCCACCAAGACGGCATATAATTGGAGATTGACCCCTGTGATAAACACCTCAGTGTTTATCAAATTACTATAGTGCCTATGAAATATATTCCTTTTTTTTTTTAATATTACTTCATACTCTATTTATTATAACTAGGTAAGTATATACTTATTTATATATATGAAAGAAGGCCGAGGGCTGGGCCCACTGGTACGGAGAGTACACAATGTCACACAGACATAGACAACGGTTCTTTCCCAGCAGTTGAGTTTACTGAACAATGCAGTGAACAATAATCTGAGAATATAAAAAAACAGATTGGTACACAGAGAATAAACCAACAGTAAATGTAACATTGTCTAAAAATTAACCAGTAAATGTGATGTCCATTAAGTCCATTAAGCAACCTAGCTGCACTTGTATGTTCCTGGACGAGTTCCTCGTTGGGTTGCACCCTAAGTATTACGCAATACTATTAGTAATCCACAGGGAAATGATGTCTGTCTCTTGTAACTTTAATCCTTACTCCAGCTACCAGCATATAACACCCTTTGAGCAGCCAGAGAGATAAGAAGGTGTCAGCGTATGAGTCCCTTAGGACTAGGCATTGCATTAGCTTGCAGTCCGTACACCGCAATGTAATTGTACTTGGAGCGTTATTGTATGTCCAAATGCTACTTCAACAGTGTGGTGCAATGTAACGTGACAAAGATGCACTTACAGTTTCTTGAGTAGGTTCATGGTGATTTTCTTATTTCCTGGTCCACTCCAGAACTGGATCCCACAGACATGACACTCCTGGGGTTGTGACTGCAAACCTCCCCTTTATGCTGTTGCCAGTCTCCACCGTGAGCTGGTCCATTCCCTTCTAGATTCAGCAGAGATGATTTCTTCTGGTTTCCAGCAGCACCGAGTACAGCCTCCGTATGCTCACTTCCTGCTTCTAGAGAAATCTCCTCCCCTTACACAGGGATAGTATGGTGCAATAAGTTATTTGCTAAGTGCAATGTCAAACCTGCATATTCAGTTTGCTAACACACTTGTAAGGGTCCAAAACAGCCCATAAATTAGCTATTTTCCAACTTTGCAAACTAAATAGGTTATTAGTATTCCTCTGATAGACAGCTCCAATGTAGACTTTTATCATCTCATCCTTTTCTGCCATCTACTGACCAAAGTGATATGTTGCAATAATTATACAATTTACAACATAGTGGAGTAATACAATTAAGGTCCCTTGTCCCACATCCTTACATATATAATTTTTTTTGGGTTGGAATTCGGTGCTGTCATGGTGGATTCATGGAAAAGGAATTACAGGTAAGACAAATTCTGATATTCCATTTCACCACCATGACGGGCCGGCATATAACTGAAGACCTACCAGATCATCAATTAAGAGGGGGCCAGGGACTAAAGAACCTTTCTACCAAAAGATAGATTTGATGATCAAGCCTATAATGTCTAATAAAATTATGCACATTGGAGCAGGCCTCAGCTTTGTAGATCTGCTTCCGCACCAGCTTTTTCTGCGTAAGAAGAGGATATAGCCCAGGTGGGCCCTAATCTTTACAGGCGATGAAGATCCTGAATCAGGTAACAGATACTGATAGTCTGTTTAATCCACCTAGCAATGGAGGCTTTGAATGCTGCCTTCCGCTTGCTCGCCGATGAGCAGGGGGAACCTTTACAGGGATTGTATGTAACACACGGAAGGCCCCTGATGTGCTGCCTTGTGAAAAATAAAAAATGTAGACCTATCTTCACCTCCCTAGCAAGAAGAGTGGCCTTTCTCTAACCTGGCCACTATAGGGGCAGGAAAACACTTGGGTGGGTGTTGGAAGGGGGCAATTTAATTGTTCTATGTTTTCCTGCCTCTACAGAGGTCAGGAATCAATCTCCAGTTATATGCCGTCATGGTGGTGGAATGGAAATTTAGTTAAAAGTGAATATAAAATATCAAAAAAAAGGTAGTCCACTTAGTCTATATAGTTTTCAATATTCATATCAATTTATAGGCATATTTTTAATGCCACATATGTAGATTTATATAATAACACTAACAAAGTCTATGTATTAGATGGCAATAAATTCAATAAATATTAACCCCTTCCCGACATATGATGTAATATGTACAAGTGACTTCCTGCAATTTGATGTCCTACTATGTCATGCGAATCTTCTGGAACTGGAGCCGTGTGCACCCGATCAGTGCAGGGGCCCGGCAGCCACTGATAGCCAATCCCTGCTGTACCCCCTGGCATCGATGTAAAAGCCTATGCAGGTGGACAAACCCTTTCTATGCCGCGGTCAGCGCTGACTGTGGCACATAAGGTGTTTGCTTTCAGCGAGGTTTCCCATTGGGTCCCCACTCTGCGGTAATGGGGATCCGATGAGTGAGAAGGCAGCCCTATGCCTTGCAGAGGCATCGGGACCTACCTTCTACAGAAGCCTAAGAGATAGAGCCCTTGGCTGGGTCTCCTAGGCAACTGTTAGTGTATTACACTTTGTAATAAACTAACAGGCAATGCATTAAAATACAGGTGTATTGTAATACATTGCAGAGGGTATCAGACCGCCAAAAGTTGAAGTCCCAGAGTGGGGAAAAAAGAGTAAAAAAAAAGTATTGATTGGCTCTATAAAAATATCTCATAATCCACCATGTAATGATCTGCTGTATAAAAATATCACGTGACCTACCCTCTCTGGTGAACGCCATAAAAAAAAAAAAAACTGTGACAAAATAACCAATTTTTGGTCACCTAGCTCCATAAAGTGTAAGATTGAATGATCAAAAAATCATATGTATCAAAAAATCATATGTATCAAAAAATGGCGCCAATGAAAACATCAACTCTTCCTAAAAAATAAGCCCTTGCACAAAACAATTGGCAGAAAATGGAGACACAAAAACATAATGTGACGGTATCACTGTATCTCACCGCCTTGTAATTCCTTAACTCCAAATAGTTGAAGAATCCCCAATTCACCAAATGCGAAATCGCTGGTATCGCTGAATAATCCCACACATGAGCCAAAGCTGAATGCTGGAACAAGACTTTACTGGAAGAAACCCCAACATTCTCAAATACAATTTCTTTTATGCCCTGCTCCCATGCAAGGGAGACCCCCACAACAAATATACATAACCAATAACACAAAGGTTACCACCCCCATAAAATCCTCCCCTCTGCCTGTGATATAATTATGGTACACAATGGTTAACTAATCATCACAGGCAGGAAAAATACAGTTTTTACCCACGTGCTGTAACTTTAAAAATATACATCCAATCTTTATACAAAAACAGATTCACAATGAATCCATTCAGGGAAACATCATTTTAAAAAAATGGCACGAATCAGACCAGCGGTTCAAAAGTTAGTAAAAGTCTCTTTGGCCTGGCTGTACTCATGGCTTTTCTGCCTAGATCCGGTTCTATGCAGTCTTTTGTCCTGGAGACAATTGAGAAGTGATCCACTTATCTCCCAAGGACAGAGGCAACACTCCATTAGCCACATGGTAGCAAAAGCCAGCAAAATACATGAAACTATATAGTCTCTTAAGCAGGGAGAGGAAAACATGCAAACCAACATAGAAGGGCATCCTTCACACATAATTTTTTCAAAAATGTTTTATTATTTAAAAGTAGACATATTTGATATCATCGCGTCAATAACAATAGCACATAATGTAACCTATCAGTTGAACACTGTAAAAGACAAAAAATAAAAAATGTGCCAGAACAGTCATTTTTTGTTACCTTGACCCACACAAGTCTAACCCTGTACAAAATAATAACGTGTGTAGATAATCAGCCTGCTACTAATCAATACCTGAATATCTCAAGAAGACCTGGATGTTGTTACAATAGAAAGTAACTTTTACTTATTAAGAATAAAAATATAGAAAAATTCTAAAAAAGTGCTCAAATAATGAGCTGAGAAAAAATATATATAAAATATACATAATAATCTCGTATATACTGTAAGAGGGTGCAAGGTGTTGTATTTGATAGCAGGTACGTGTCACCGAGGTTGCTGGCCTCGGTGAGGTAAGAGCCGGGGTTTTTTTGTCTGCAGCAGCTAGTGCTGCTCTGTTAAATAGCATGGCTGCAAAGCCGATCCGGGCCGGCTCTTACTGGGAGCAGCTAAAGAGTAGGGTGGGTGGCTGCTCCCCACGGTCCAGTCCATGTTTTGGGCTGGGTATAAAACGCAGCCAGCAGCTGTGTCTGGGGGTGTGATTATCCTGGAGCCTGCAAACAGGGCTGAGGAATTCTCTGTCCTGGAGGAAGGAGCTCAGCAAGGTGGTGTTTCCCTGCGACCTGAAGGTGGAATCGCCTGCGGCTGAGCCGACTGCTAGGTGTGAACCCGCACCTAAACCGCCCAAGGTGACTGGACCCTGTGTTGGCCTGTTTTTGTTTTGCCACAGTATTTCCGTTGTGTGTGAACTGTCACCAAGAGACTGTTTTCATTTCTGGTGTGCAAGTGTGAATAAAACACTGTTTGATGCACAATCTGGACTCCTTGTTTTGCCTCTAAACTGCACCCGCACCGCTGTCTACCAGAGCGACTCCCCACATTTGGTGGAGGATGCGGGCATGCGCAGTGAGGCTGGCGTGAACGCCGAACTTTGTTTGCTGAGCAAAAGTGTATGTCCTATATTAGGCCGGCAAAGTTGCAGCCTGTGATTTCTGGCAACATGGAGGCTGCTGTGAAAGCCCTCATAGAGGCTAACGTGCAGCAGCGGGAGACCAACCAGTTATTGCTGCAACATGTGATGGCATTACAGGCGGCAGGAGCGTCCCACCACGTCCATGATGCCCGGAAAGCGGTCCGTGCGGCGATCCCAAAGATGACCCCCGCAGACGACGTGGAGACATACCTAGCCGTCTTTGAGAAGGTCGCCGTGAGGGAAAAGTTACCCCGTGACCAGTGGGCCGAGGTGGTTGCTCCGTTCCTGGCAGCCGGGCCCCAGCAAGTTTTTTCGACTTGGCAGATGTCCAGGCAGCTGACTACCCGACCGTGAAAGGTGAGATTCTAGCAAGACTGGGGGTGAATGTTTTGGTCCGGGCCCAGCGGGTGCATCAGTGGGAATTTAACCCGGCTGAACCCGCCAGACCACAATACTATGACCTGCTACATCGGTTGCAAAAATGGCTGCAGCCAGACATACTGACTCCCACTGCTATGCTCGACCGTCTGTTAGCAGATGTATTCTGGAGGTCTCTGCCATACCCTCTCCAGCACTGGATCGGCCAGGTATCCCCCACCAATGCCCTTGAGATGGTCGACCTGGTGGAGCGATATGAGGCCACCAGAAACCTGCAGGGGGTTCTTTTGGGAGGAGGCCAGTCAAACCCCGGAAACCTCCACCCCAGTCCCGGCGGCCGGCCAAACCCGCCCGGGATGTACCCCTTGCAGATCCCTCCCCAGTAGTCTGCTGGCGGTGTCACGAGCCTGGCCACGTAAGGGCCGACTGTCCACAGTGGGGGAACCCATGGAGATTAATTATGGGTACCGGGCTTCCATGTATGCCCGGAGACTGTGTGCGACCGGCACCCCTGAGACAATAGACAATCGACATCTGTGCCAGGTGCAAATCGGGGATAACCTGGCAGTGGCGCTGTTGGACTCAGGGAGCCTGGTAACCCTGGTAAGTGCTGCCCTGGTACAGCCCACCCAGTATACGGGCCGGAAAGTTGGTGTGGTGTGTATACACGGAGACTTAAAGGACTATCCCACGGCTGTAATGTCTCTGTCCACGGCGGCCGGCACCTGGACTTGTGAAGTGGCGATCTCCACAAAGCTGCCCTATGAACTAATAATTGGTAGAGACTTCCCTGGTTTTCCGTCACTGTGGCCTGAGATGAAAGTGACTAATAGCCCTGAGACAGGGGTAACCCTAGCAGAGTGGCCTGATACCCCTGGAAGGCCAGAACCCTGGGAGCCCGAGTCTGAAGGGCCAGCGGTAGGGGTGACCACTGCTGCAGCGGTAGTGGGGAGACAACCCCACTGAGTGTAATGGTGGGAGACACGGAGGACTTGCCACCGGGGCCTGAGTTGGCAGACCTCAATGTCTCCGGGGAAAATTTTGGGACCGCACAACACGGGACCAAACCCTAACCAGGGCCTGGGAGAATGTGCTGGAAATTGATGGTAAACCCCAGAAACCAGGGGCTGAATTAATGTTCCCACGATTTATTGTTCTGCAGGATATGTTGTATCGGGTGAACCAAATCCGAGGTGAACCTGTTGAACAGTTGGTGGTGCCCACAGCGTATCGCAAGCTTGTCATGGAGCTTGCCCACCAACATGTTCTTGGGGGACACCTGGGGTGGCAGAAAACCCAGGACCGCATACTGCAGCGGTTTTATTGGCCCAGTGTGTTCAAGGAGGTAGAGAATTATTGTAAGTCCTGTCCGACCTGTCAGATAACTAGCCCCCAGCCACATTTCCGTAGTCCTCTGGTACCTCTGCCAATTATTGAAGTACCGTTCGAGCGAATCGCTATGGATTTAATTGGGCCTGTACCAAAGTCTGCCAGGGGCCACCAACACATTCTGGTAGTTCTCGACTATGCCACTCGGTATCCGGAGGCGGTGCCTCTGCGACATACCTCAGCTAAGCTCATTGCCAAAGAGTTAATGGAGATGTTTTCCCGTGTGGGCCTGCCAAAAGAGGTTCTGACAGACCAAGGGACCCCTTTTATGTCCAAAGTAATGAGGAACTGTGTAAATTGTTGCGTATAAAGCAGTTACGGACGTCCGTTTACCATCCGCAAACAGACGGTCTTGTTGAGAGGTTTAACCAAACTCTAAAAAATATGTTAAAGAGGGTGGTGTCTAGAGATGGGAAGGACTGGGACCTGCTTCTGCCCTATCTCATGTTCGCAGTGCGAGAGGTACCCCAGGCCTCTACTGGGTTCTCGCCCTTCGAACTGCTTTATGGCAGACACCCTCGGGGCCTGTTGGATATCGCCAAGGAAGCATGGGAACAACAGCCTGTCCCCCACAAAAGTGTCATTGAGTATGTCACCCAGATGCAGGAACGGATAGAAAGGGTGTTGCCGCTGGTCCGGGAGCATATGGAGGCAGCACAACAAGCCCAGAGTAGGGTGTATAATCGTCAGGCTCGGGTGCGGGGCTTCAATCCGGGAGATCGAGTGTTGGTTCTGGTACCCACCCTTGACAGCAAATTCCTAGCTAGGTGGCAGGGCCCCTATGAGGTGATCGAGAAGGTAGGGAAGTAAATTACAAGGTACACCAGCCAGGGCGGCGCAAGCCGGAGCAGGTGTACCACGTGAATTTACTTAAGCCGTGGAAAGATAGGGACGCGGCCGACGACCACAGCCCCCGACCAGGGCTTCTAGGTGAAAGGGTCCAGCCCCACAGTTCGAGGCCTGTGAAGCAGTAACCACGGTAAAATTGCAGACAGCCTGTCTTCCAAACAAGTTCAGGAAGTCAGGGAGTTCATCAGTCGGAACACGGATGTGTTCTCGGACCTCCTGGCCGCACGTCTCTCATCCAACATGACATCGTCACTGAGCCTCAGGCCAAGATCCGGTTAAAACCATACCGGGTACCCGAGGCTCGGCGACGGGCCATCGCGGAGGAAGTACAGTTAATGTTGAAGCTCGATGTCATTGAGGAGTCGAAGAGTGAGTGGGCCAGTCCCATAGTCCTAATACCCAAGCCGGATGGGACGTTGCGGTTCTGCAACGACTTTCGCAAGTTAAATGAAGTATCCAAGTTTGACGCGTATCCCATGCCCGAGTAGACGAGCTGGTTGAAAGTTTAGGACAAGCCCGTTATTTTTCTGTGCTGGACCTCACTAAAGGGTACTGGCAGGTACCCATAGCGGAGTCGGCTAAGGAAAAAACCGCATTTGTTACCCCGCAGGGCCTGTATCACTACAAGGTGTTACCCTTTGGCCTGCATGGCGCCCCGCCACTTTCCAAAGGTTAATGGACATAGTGCTGCGACCACATCGTCGGTGCGCCTCGGCCTACTTAGATGATGTAGTCATCCACAGCACCGACTGGGAAAGCCATTTACCCAAGGTGCAGGCGGTAGTGGATGCCCTGAGGAAAGCCGGACTGACCGCTAACCCAAAGAAGTGCTCCATAGGGTTAGAGGAGACAAAATATCTGGGATATGTAATTGGGCGGGAGTCATCAAACCTCAGGTAACCAAGGTAGAGGCCATTCGTAACTGGCCCCGACCGGTCACCACCAGGCAGGTAAAGTCGTTCCTGGGGATTGTAGGTTACTACATGAGGTTTGTGCCCCACTTTGCCACAATAGCAGCGCCGTTGACAGACCTGTTGAAGGGCGAAAGTCTGGGAGGGTTAGCTGGAGTGAGAAGGCGGAGGAGGCTTTCGCCGCGTTGAAGTCGGCCCTGTGTGGGTCCCGGTTTTGGTGACACCCGACTTCAACAAGGAGTTTGTCGTACAGACCGACGCCTCGGAGGTAGGCCTCGGTGCGGTACTGTCTCAGGAGGTCAACGGGGAAGAACATCCCGTTGTCTTCCTGAGCCGTAAGCTCAATCCCGCCGAGTCCAGATATAGTATAGTGGAGAGGGAGTGCCTGGCTATCAAGTGGGCACTCGAATCTCTCCGCTACTACTTGTTAGGGAGGAGGTTCCGTCTGGTGACCGACCATTCCCCCTCAAATGGATGAGTCAGGCCAAGGAGAGGAATGCTCGGGTCACCAGGTGGTTCCTATCTCTTCAGAATTTCAAATTCTCCGTGGAACACAGGGCAGGCCGCTTGCAGGGCAACGCAGATGCCCTGTCCCGCGTCCACTGCCTCACGTGTGTTCACCCCTCAGGGTTGAACAAAGGGGGGTGTGTAAGAGGGTGCAAGGTGTTGTATTTGATAGCAGGTACGTGTCACCGAGGTTGCTGGCCTCGGTGAGGTAAGAGCCGGGGTTTTTGTCTGCAGCAGCTAGTGCTGCTCTGTTAAATAGCATGGCTGCAAAGCCGATCCGGGCCGGCTCTTACTGGGAGCAGCTAAAGAGTAGGGTGGGTGGCTGCTCCCCACGGTCCAGTCCATGTTTTGGGCTGGGTATAAAACGCAGCCAGCAGCTGTGTCTGGGGGTGTGATTATCCTGGAGCCTGCAAACAGGGCTGAGGAATTCTCTGTCCTGGAGGAAGGAGCTCAGCAAGGTGGTGTTTCCCTGCGACCTGAAGGTGGAATCACCTGCGGCTGAGCCGACTGCTAGGTGTGAACCCGCACCTAAACCGCCCAAGGTGACTGGACCCTGTGTTGGCCTGTTTTTGTTTTGCCACAGTATTTCCGTTGTGTGTGAACTGTCACCAAGAGACTGTTTTCATTTCTGGTGTGCAAGTGTGAATAAAACACTGTTTGATGCACAATCTGGACTCCTTGTTTTGCCTCTAAACTGCACCCGCACCGCTGTCTACCAGAGCGACTCCCCACAATACCTAGATAACAAAGACTCCTGGATAATAAATGGAAAGATCTTACCAGACCCAAGAATACAATTTGTGGTTAATATCTGCCAGGTGCTCATCTTTCAGTATTGTATCCATGAAATCAGGGCAGCGGGAGCTCATGATAAAGCCGGTCTTCTGGGGACAAAACTAGCAAGCCCTAAAATGATAACCCTACCTAAGTGAGGGTAGGGGGCTAGTAGTCCCTGCCTAGTAAATACGGAGCACCCACCCCGATAGGGGCAAACCGTCAGGAACCTGCACCGACTTGGTTGGGACCTAATCCCTAAAAATGTCCCTCACTAATGTCTCAACACACCAAGTTCCATCCCAAGACAAAACTCATCATGGGATTTATACAGTAAGTGTAGCGTTACATAGAAAATATACTCAAATGAGGACAAAAATTGCAAAATCAAATATGCCCAAATGGACTTAAAATTGGATCTCCATAGTTTACAAATTAGGGGACCAGAGTAAAAAAAACTATGGAAGCAGTATTATAAGCATAAGGTAAACCCCAAACCTCCTTAGAAAATACCCGAGGCACAGAATGGACAATGGTCCGTGCCAAAGTGGGCATGGGGAAGTGTCCCCACTTAACCCTCTTCTCACCGCCGATAGTAAAGGGGGGGAGTGCTCACCTCCCTTTTGAATCCTCCCGGCTCAATGCCCTGACTAAGCCCAGCCTGCACGCTCCGTGTGTTGGCACGACCAAAACGCGCGGTCACTGGAGAGCAGGAAGGGGAAGTCACATGGTGTGCAGGGGGTGTGCTCTCCCGCGCATGCGCAGTGCACTGCCAAAGAGAAATTACAGCCAGTGCTCGCTCTGCAAAAATCCTTAACCCACTTGACGTGGTGGGTGTGTCGGCCTGTCTACGCAAGCGCAGTAACATCGTGCAGGCTAATGTAAAATTACAGTCAGCGCTGGCTGACTCGTGCAGGCGCGCGTGCGCTCAACCGCCCTCTGATGTAAAAAGATCTTTTGTTTTGTTGTCTCACACTGTGCACGCGCAGAGTGGACTTTAAAATCTGTCTGAAGTGCCCTGTGAAATGAGATTTTAAAGTCGGCTCCGCACGTGCGCAGTGTGAGACAACAAAACAAAAGATCTTTTTACATCAGAGGGCAGTTGTGCGCACATGCACTGCACGAGTCAGCCAGCGCTGACTGTAATTTTACATTAACCTGCATGATCTTACTGCACTTGCGTGGAGGGGCCGCCACACCTACCACATCACCTGGGTTAAGTATTTTTGCCGAGCGAGCGCTGGCTGTAATTTCTCTTTAGCAGTGCACTGAGCATGCGCGGGAACGCACACCCCCGGCACACCACGTGGCTTAAGGCTTTTTCGCGGCTTAAGGCTTTTTGTTAGAACACCGGAGGCAAAGTCCAGTATAGCCTGCTGCTAAGCAACCAAGCGACGCCAGGCCTCGCTCCACTAAGGGTTATCACAGATACTGGATAGCTATTCTGTAAAATGAGCAGAAAATGTCGCTCATAAACAGATTTAAGGCAGTATACAATACGAGAACATTTAGAGTCATCAAATATAAATCATAATAAATATAATGAAATATAAAAAACAGGGAACAATTATTAAACTAATATCGATTGGTATTGATGATCTGAAAATAAGCTGGGTAGCGCCATTTGCACACAAGGACAAAACAAAAGGCACAAAGATGTTATTATAGATTATAGATGCTACAACTATAATTTTGTTGTTCCTTGAAACCATTGGAATACACTGTTTTCAAATAAAATATCCATTTGGCTTCACATTGCAAAATTCTGTTGTCCCAATTACCCCTTCTGTTTAACGAATTCTATGCACATGAAGCTAAGACAATCAGTCCTCTCATCATGTTCATTTTTAACATGGCGTGATATGGGTGTATCTCTTTTATTTGTTACATCTCTAATATGCTCTCCAATCCTACGTCTTAATTCCCGTATAGTGTTTCCAATATATTCCTTTCCACAGTTAAATGTTATCTTATAGATGACGCCTTTAGACTTGAAGTTGATCATGTCTCTGACCTCATACACTCTGTTGGTGATGTTACTTTTGAACATGGTACCACAACTCATGTATTTACAGGCAACACAACCTCCACATTTAAAACAACCTTAAATGGCTTAAGCCAAGTTCTAATTGCTGGCGGTGCTACGTAATGGCTCTTGATTAATCAGTCACAATCACTCCTAACTCTTCTATATGTAATACTTGGATGTTCCCTGATTACTTTGCAAATATCTTGATCCATCTGCAAGATGTGCCAATGTTTGGAAATAATGTCTCTCACATTGAGGGCAGCCTCATCGGATGTACCGATGAGGCGCATCTCCCTTTTATTTCCTGTGTTGACACCGCTTGCAGATGTATTTCCAATTTTGGGTGTAAGTCTTTTTGGAGTGCAGATTGAAAAGCCAGCTTCAGGGTGCTAAGGGGGCAACCGCGATCCGCAAAAGAAATCTTTTTGAGTAGGTGGATTCTTCTTGGTTTTATTCAGCAAATGCTTTTGCTGAATAAAACCAAGAAGAATCCACCTACTCAAACAGTTGTGATGGTTCTTTGCGCTGAAGGGGAAATCATTTGATATTTCACTCATCCTCCTGGGAGATTAGGCATCCACTTTTGGAGGTACCAGACCTGCTGGTTGCATACCTAACATTTTTGAATCATCATATCCTGCCTTCAATAGTGTTGTGCCTATTATAGCACAACCTCACAAGGTGGGCCTGCATTTGGAGCTTATTATTTCCAAGTTTATCCTGGGCGTACTTGCCCTATGTTGTGCCTTTTTGTATTTACATAGTAAATTTTGCCTTCTATACCACTAAAAAATAAAATTACATTTTCAAAATGATGTCAACATAAAGTATACATATGAGGAATCTTAAGTAATAAATATTTTATGAGGTATCACTTTCTGGTTTAAAAAGCAATTTTTGCAAATTGGTATTTTTTGATAAATAAAAGTGAGATATATAGACTCCAATTTATGACTGTTATGTTCATGTGTCATGAGAAAATCTCTGCCTGGCTTGGATAAGTGAAAGTGTTTCAAAGTTGTTACTAGAGTTGTGCGAACACCTGGATGTTCGGGTTCGAGAAGTTCGGCCGAACTTCACGAAAATGTTCGGGTTCGGGATCCGAACTCAACCCAAACTTGACCCCAAACCCGAACCTCATTGAAGTCAATGGGGACGAGAACTTTTGGACACTAAAAAGGATGTAAAATAGCCCTGGAAAGGGCTAGAGGGCTGCAAAAGGCATCAAAATGTAGGTAAATCCCCTGCAAACAAATGTGGAGATAGGGAAATGGCTTAAAATAAAATAATTCAATAAAAATAATTGCAATTGGCAACTTGGAGGAGGAGGTGGAATAGGAGGTTGGGGTGGCATCAGGTGGGAATGCTATGGGAGTTGAAGTTCTCATCATAGCCAAGAAGGATTCATGTCTGCCAGCAGTGTCACAGGCCTCACTCACAGACTCAGGCCAATGGCAACCATACATGGGAGTTCAAGTTGTCATCACAACCAAGAAGGAATTATGTCTTCCTGCAGGGCCACAGGTCTCATTCAAACATTTAGGCCCACGGGACCCACAGAGAGGAGAGTTAAAATCACGCCAAGACAGTATTGATTTCACCCAGCAACGCAACAGGCCTGATTCACAGATTCAGACCCATGGCACCCACAAAGAGGAGAGTTACAATCATGCCAAAACAGTATTGATTTTACCCAGCAGTGCCAATGGCCTCATTCACTAATTCAGGACCCTGGCACCGGCAAAGAGGAGAGTGTCCCTGTGACAGCAACACAGGCCTCAGGTCTACCTGCAATGGAACAGGCCATTATCATTTATGTAGGCCCCTGACACCGAGACAGAGGAGAGGTCATTTGACAGTCTAAAGAATTAAATGTCTCCCACCAATGCAGCAAGCGATGAAACAAAATTTAGGCCCCTGACAACCAGACAATGTAGAGGTCATTTGACAGTAAAAAGAGGATAATGTCACCCACCAAAGCAACAGGCGATTATCTGAAATGTAGGCCCTTGGCGCCCAGACAGAAAAGAGAGGTCCCATAGCAGAAAATCAGGCTTCATGTCACCCAGCAATGGAAAAGGCCACTTTCAGTTATTTACGCCCTAGCAGCCAGACAGAGAAAAGAGGTCACATAGCAGAAAATCAAGCTTGATGTCACCGCCAAAGCAGCAGGCGATTAACAGAATTTTAGACCACTGACGACCAGACAGAGGAGAGGTTCATTCAACTTGGGGGTTCCCCAAAAATAATGGTGCAATTAAAAAAAGAGGATTTAATAAAGAAGTGCCCTGGAGTACAAGAATGTATGGTTGAGGGCGAGGCAGTTATAAATGTCTATTCTGCACAAGGTACGGACAAGTCCTGTGGGATCCATGCCTGGTTCATTTTAATGAACGTGAGCTTGTGCACGTTGGCTGTGGACAGGCAGCTGCGTTTGTCTGTAATGACGCCCCCTGCCGTGCTAAATACAAGTTCAGACAATACACTGGCTGCAGCGCAGGCCAGCACCTCCAAGGCATAGAAATTGACCCAGAAGTTGAATGGAGCAGAACCATCAGTCAGTACGTGGAGGCGTGTGCACATGTACTGTTCCACCATGCTGTTGAAATGCTGCCTCCTGCTAACACTTTCCCTATCAGCTGGTGGTGCAGTTTGTTGTGGCGCGGTGACAAAACTTTTCCACAGCTCGCCATGCTAACCCTGCTGTGTGAGGAGCTGGCCGTGACACAGCTGTGTTGGCGACCTCTTCCTCCTCCTCCTCCGTCGCCGCCTTGTGCTTCCACTTGTCCTCCCGTGTCAGCTGGGAATGCCCTCAGGAGCAAGTCTACCAGCATGCGCTTTTAATCGCACATATTCCTATCACGCTCTAGTACGGGAATTAAGGTGGGCACGTTGGCCTTGTGCTGGGGATCCAGCAGAGTGGCAACCCAGTCGTCAGCACAAGTTAAAATGTGGGCAACTCTGCTGTTGTTGCGCAGGCACTGCAGCATGTAGTCGCTCATGTGTGCCAGGCTGCCCAGAGGTAACTATAAGCTGTCCTCTGTAGGTGGTGTATCGTCTGTGTCCTCCTTATCCCCCAAGCCACGCTCCAGTGATGGTCTGATCTGTGTAGGGTGCCACCCTGCAGTGAAACTGTCTCCTTCTCCTACTCCTCTACCTCATCCTCCTCCTCCTCCAGAAGTGTGCCCTGGCTGTCCACATGTGTACCTGGCCTCTGCTGGTGCTGGAACCCACCCTCTGAGCCACTTCTATATAACCTGCCTGAAACCCTGTGAAATGCCCCCTCTTCCTCCTCCTCCTGTGCCGTATCCTCTTCCATCATCGCCGTAATATTTTTTCAAGGAGACATAGAAGGGTTATTGTAATGCTAACAACGGCGTCATCAGCACTGGCCATGTTGGTTGAGTACTCTAAATACAGCAACAAGGTACACAGGTCTCGCATGCAGGCCCAGTCACTGGTGGTGAAGTGGTGCTGATCCGCAGAGCGACTGACCCGTGCATGCTGCATCGGAAACTCCACTATCACCCACTTCTGCTCTCCAGCATATGTAAGGTGGAGCTCCACCTGGTGGGCATGTTGCATATAAGGCAGTGAGCAGGAAGGCCGAAGTTACGCTGCAGCGCAGACAGGTGAGCAGCAGCAGGGTGAGAACGCCGAAAAAGCACACATACGGACCGCACTTTCAGTAGCAGCTCTGACATGTCTGGGTAGTTTTTAAGAAACTTCTGCACCACCAGATTCAGCAAATGCGCCAGGCAAGGGATGTGCGTCAAACCGGCTAGTACCAGAGCTGCAACGAGATTTGCCCATTATCGCACACCACCAAGCCGGGCTTGAGGCTCACCGGCAGCAACCACTCATCAGTCTGCTGTTCTATGCCCCTCCAAAGCTCCTGTGTGGTGTGGGGTTTGTCACCCAAACACATGAGTTTTAAAATCGCCTGCTGACGTTTACCCCAGGCTGTGCTAAAGTTGGGGGTGAGGTTCTTTCTATGACCGGATGTGGGGGTGGTAGAAGAGGAGTAGGAGGAGAAGGATGATTCAGAGTAGGAGGAGGAAGCAAAAATAGGCAAAGAATAATGCCCTGCGATCCTCGGTGGTGGAAGGTCATGCGCCAAACCGCTATCCACCTCGGGCCCAGCCGCCACTACCTTTACCCAGTGTGCAGTTAGGGAGATATAGCAGCCCTGGCCGTGCTTACTGGTCCATGTATCTGTGGTTATGTGGACCTTGCCACAGATGGCGTTGCCCAGCGCACACTTGACTTTATCCTCCACTTGGTTGTGCAGGGAAGGGACGGTTCGCCTGTAAAAGTAGTGGTGGCTGGGAACAATGTACTGGGCGACAGCCACCGCCATCAGCTGTTTGAAAAAGTCCGTCTCCACCAGACGAAATGACCGCATTTCAAAGGCCAGTAATTTTGAAATGCTGGCATTCAGGGCCAGGGCTCGAGGGTGGGTAGGTGGGTATTTCCTCCTTCTCTCCAATGTTTGGGAGATGGACAGCTGAATGCTGCTGTGTGACATGGTGGAGATGCTTGGTGATGGTGTCGTATGTGCTGGTGTTGGTGGAACATCCTCTGTTTGCTGGTCGCCAGGTGCCACGGTGTGGAGGGAGAGGCCGAGCCAGCAGCAGAAAAAGGAGCAGGAGGAGCTTGAGAGAGTTGCTTGTTTTTAAGGTGTTTACTCCATTGCAGTTCATGCTTTGCATGTGGATGCCTGGTCACGCAGGTTGTGCTCAGGTTAAGAATGTCGTGTCTTGTCAGGACATTGTTTGAAGAACTGCCATGCCAATGAACTCCATGGAACAGGCCTTGGTGTGCTCGGTGCCTTGGTGCGGTGGACAGTAGCAGGCGTACTGTCTCTGGAACGGCCACTGCGCTTTTGCACCCTGCTTCCTCTTTTGCTGTGCTGTTGCCTCTGTGTGACCACCTCCTCTTCCTCAGAACTGCACGTCTCACTAGCACGACCTTCAGTCCAGTCTGGGTCTAGGACATCATCCTCCACATCATCTTCCACCCATTCATGACCCCTGGCCTTCTTGTCGATCTGCACATTGCAGAAAGCCACAGCAGTTGGCACCTGTGTTTCATCATCATCAGAGATGTTTTGTGGCGGTATTCCCATGTCCTCATCCTGCAACAAAAGTGGTTGAGCACCAGTGCATTCAAGGTCTTCCTCTAATGGGGCAGAGCTAGGTGGATGGGCCAGGGAAACCCTGCCAACAGAGTCATCAAAAAGCATGAGACTTTCCTGCATGATTTGGGGCTCTCACTGCTTGGCTGATTTGCAAGGGGGTGAGGTGGAAAACTGATGGGCATGGGCTGCAGGTGCCAACCCTGAGCTTTCTGCAGAGGACTGGATGTTAGATACTGTGAAGGAACTGGAGGCACTGTCAGCCACCCAATCTACTATCGACTATACGTGTTCTGGCTTCACCATCCATAGAGCGGCATTTGGGCCTATCAACTAACGCTGCAGATTCTATCGCCTACTCACACCAGAGGAAGGTGTTTGACTTAGAGCGGTAGTTGGCGCTGAACGGCCACATCCTCTCCCAGCAACAGGAGCTCCACCAACACTTATTTGATGTTCTTCTCGTTATTTGCGTTCACCCACCAAGCTGAAAGATTGGTCTCTCTGCAGTGTCAATTTACCTGCCACTAGTCGACAATTACGTTTGCTAAGGCAGTGCCCGTGTCAAAAAAATGCTCAATGGACCCAGTGTAATGTTTTTTGTGCCCAAAATACACTGATTCTCAATTTCTATGCGGAAATTAACATTTTTTTTTTTTTGGAACGCTGTATGCAAAAGTGGTTTGTGGAACAAGAACAAGTATTTTTGTAATAAAATACAGAAAATAAGTATTTCACTGCTGTAAGTTGAAATTAATTATTGATACGCCGGATGCACATCTCTTTTTTCGGGCCAAAAACACAGCTTTTTTTAATAAAAGCCCAAAATGCAGTTTTTAACTGCTGTACATTAAAAGTAGATATTTATACTATGTATGCACACCAGATTTGGGGACCCAGAACACAGATTTGGTCACCAAAATTCACAAATGCAGTATTAGACTGTTATAAATTGGAAATAATTATTTAAACGACGGATGCACAACAGTTTTTTTCGGCCTAAAAGTTTTTTTCAATAAAACCCAAAAATTCAGTTTTTTGCTGTTGTAAATTTAAATTAGACATTTATACCGTGTATGTACAACTGCTTTCTGAAGCAGGAATATTGCTTTTTTTACACAAAAAAAGAATAATGCACTATTTCTCAGCTGTAATGTGAAATCGGTATTTAAAGAGGACCTCTTACCTGAAAATGCAAGTTGAAAAAGATATACCCTTACTTGCCGGCCCCCGGTGGTGCTTATTCAGTTGTTCTTTTTTCACAATGTGCCCCCATTTGTCCGCAGTGTCCCCCACAATATTGGATGATTGGATGCGCTCCGTGCCAGGGAGAATAAAGACACGCCCGGGAGAGCTTTTGCAGGCCCGCCCAGTTGAGCCGACTGGCTCAGTAGCAATGAAGGCGGGAAATATTGTGGGGGGCACCGTGGACAAACGGGGACACATAGTGAAAAAAGAACAACTGAATAAGCACCACCGGGGGCTGGCAAGTAAGGGTATATCTTTATTTCAACTTGCATTTTCAGGTAAAAGGTCCTCTTTAAGCTGTGTATTTCAAGATGCTCTGTGGATCAGGATTACCACTCTTTTGTCAATAAAATACACTTATTCTGTATTTCACAGCAGCAATGCAGAATAGGTGGTTGTAATGTGCATTTCAGACTGTTTGGTGGACCTTAAATAACGTTTTCCTCTATAAAAAACAAAGAAGCACTATTTCCATGCAGAAATATAAAATATGTCATTGGACCGTGTATGCAGAACTGTTTTGTGGACAAGGAATACGTTTATTCCCCCAAAATTACACAGATTCTCTATTTCACCGCAGAAATGTCAAATATATATTTTGGCAGTGTAAAATAGACTTGTTTGATCAGGATGACCACTTTTTTTTAACTAAAATACACTGATGCGCTAGCTGAAATGGAATATACGGTTTAGTGCATAGTATACAAAAGTGCTTGGTGGCACCATAGAGGCCAGGCTAGACAAATGGACTATGTCATTGCTTTTGTCACCAAAATTCACAAATGCAGTTTTCACTGCTGTAAATTAAATGTAGGTATTTATACCGTGCATAGGCGTGCACACGGGGTGTGCCAGGTGTGCCTGGGCACACCCTAATCAGGCTGCTGGCCGGCGAATACTAATGAAGCGCATCCATTTTGGAAACGCTCATTAGTACTGGAGGACCAGGAAGAGGTGAACTTACCGCTTCCTGGTCCTCGGCTGTCGGCTGTGCAGGGCTTCGCACAGTGTGACGTCACGCTGTGCGCGCCAGTTCAGAGCGCACAGCTGAGAGCCAACATTAGAAGGAAAAATGTGCTGCGAGGAGCGGCGGCGTCAAGGAGCAGGAGAGGTAAGTGTTTTTTTATTTTATAAAAAATGAGGCTGCTGGGGGCATAATGAGGCACAATGGGGGGCATAATGAGGCACAATTTTGGGCTAATAAGGCACAATGGGGGGCTAATGGGAGGCACATGGGGACATAATGAGGCACAATGGGGGGCAAATAAGGCACAATGGTGGGCTAATGGGAGGCACATGGAGGCATAATGAGGCACATGGGGGCATAATGAGGCACAATGAAGGGCTAATAAGGCACAATGGTGGCCTAATGGGAGGCACATGGGGGCATAATGAGGCACATGAGGGCTAAGGAGAGGCATAATGGGGGGCTAATGAGAGGCATAATGAGGTACATGGGGGCATAATGAGGCACATTGGGGCTTAATGAGGCACATGGGGGCATAATGAGGCACATGGGGGCATAATGAGGCACAATGGGGGGCTAATGGGGGGCTAATGGGAGGCTCATGGGGGCATAATGAAGCACATGGGGGCATAATGAGGCACATGGGGGGCTAATGAGAAGCACATGGGGGCTTAATGAAGCACATGGGGGCATAATGAGGCACATGGGGGCATAATGATAGGCATAATGGGGGGCTAATGAGAGGCATATTCACGGCAAATGAGGCATATGGGGGCTAATGAGGCATATGGGGGCTAATGAGGCATAATGGGGGACTAATGAGGCATAATGGGGGCTAATGAGGCATAATGGGGACCAATGAGGCATAAGGGCTGATGATGGGGGCTAATGAGGCATAAGGACTGATGATAGGGGCTAATGAGAGGCATAATGGGGGCTAATGGCATAAAGGCTGATATGGGGGCTAATGAGAGGCATGGACTGATGATAGGGGCTAATGAGAGGCATAATGGGGGCTAATGGCATAAAGGCTGATATGGGGCTAATGAGAGGCATGATATGGGGGTGATGAGAGGCATAATGGGGGCTAATGAGAGGCATGGAGGCTGATATGGGGGTGATGAGAGGCATGGGGCTCTTATCTGAGGTCTGATTGTGGGTCATTTACATTGGGGTCTGAGCTGAGGTCTTATTGGGGGTCTGCTTTGAGGTCTTATTGGGGTCTGATTAACATTGGGGTATGATTGGTGGTCTGACCTGAGGTGTAATGAAAAATATTTTCTTTTCTTATTGCCCCCCTCTAAAACCTAGGTGCGTCTTATGGGCCAGTGTGTCTTATATGTTTCCTTTCTGAACGGCAGAGCGGTGCCCACTTCCAGCCCTGAGCCCAGCTTCCCAGAGCACTGATCCTGAGCCTGCTGGAGTCTTCAGAACTGTAATTATTTACAGTCTTTCACTGTAAGGTATATTATATATATAACTTTTTATGTGAGTAAGGGTGCTGGGTGGTTAGAAAAGGGGGAGGGAGGGGTACAATGCAGGGGGTAATATAACTAGGGGTATCAGGGTACATTATTATACAGGGGTTATTTAACTTATTTTTGTTTATATTGATAATTATATGAGTGCGGGTCTGTATGCATAAAGAGTGTATTTGTGTATATATATTTGTGTATGCGAGCGCGGCGTGTGTTTGTGCTTTAGGGTGCACACCCTAATGCAATATGCTGCGCACGCCTATGATAACGTGTATGTACAACTGCTTTGTGAAGCAAGACAATTGCTTTTTTCACACAAAAAATAATAATGCACTATTTCTCAGCTGTAATGTGAAATCAGTATTTAAGCGGTGTATTTCAAGATGCTCTGTGGATCAGGATTACCACTCTTTTGTCAAAAAAATACACTTATGCTGTATTTCACAGCAGCAATGTAAAATAGGTGGTTGTAATGTGTATTTCAGACAGTTTGGTGGACCTTCAATAACTTTTTTTTTTCTATGAAAAACAAAGAAGCACTACTTCCATGCAGAAATATGTAGTTGGATGGTGTATGCAGAACTGTTTTGTGGACAAGGAAGACGGGTTTTCCCTCAAAATTACACGGATTCTCTATTTCACCGTAGAAATGTCAAATATATATTTTGGCGGTGTAAAATAGGCTTGGTGGATCAAGATGACCACTTTTTTTTAACTAAAATACACTGATGCACTAGCTGAAATGGAATATATGGTTTAGTGCATTGTATGCACAAGTGCTCTGTGGCACCACAGATTCCAGTCTAGACAAATGGACCATGTCACCCCTTAAACCTACAAAAGGCAATATAGGGGACTTGAGCAGCCAGAAAAAAAAGTTTTTTTTCCTTCACTGAGCTACAAAATAGGATTAGGCTGATGTCCCTGGCAGGCTGGCAGACATGCAGTACACTTCAGTGCCTTAAATGGCCGCCGACCACCACCTCAGTAACAGATGGATTACAAAAAACATCTCCCTGGCAGTGGCTGGCACAGAAATGTTGGATTGCTGAGGCTGCCTCCCTCTCTATGTGCTGTATCTTGTGGATTAAAGTTGCACCAGCAGCAACCTTGCTCTAATCTCAATTCAGCAGACTGACTTATAAAGAGGCTGGGTCACATACTGCACTCAGCCAATTAGGGCAAGAAGTAAAACGCTTTCTGATTGGCTGCTTTGCAGCCCTTCAGAAAGCGGGAAGAAATCGCCGAACAACAGAACCGAACCCAAACTTTTTTGAAAATTTTCGGGTTCGGGTCCGTGTCCCGAACACCCCAAAATTCGGTATAAACCCAAACTATACAGTTCAGGTTCGCTCAACCCTAGTTATTACCACATAAAGTGACACATCAGATTTACAAAAAATTACCTGGGCAGGAAGGTGACAACTGTCCCGGGCTAGAAAGGGTTTATAGAATACATAGAATATAGAATGTATCCTATAGCTTCAAACATGCTATAACATAGTAGCTATAGTAATTTGTAAGGATGAGCTAATTGACTTTGGATGAAAGACCCGAAGATGATTTGCATAAAACTTCGGGAGCGGGAGCTCCGTACAGTATAAGGTCTCTTGCACACGAACGTATTTTTTTTCAGTGTTTTGCAGTCCGTTTTTATCGGATCCGTGGTTCCGTTTTTTGTTTCCGTTTTTGTTCCGTTTTTCCGTTCCGTTTTTCCGTTCCGTTTTTCCGTATGGCATATACAGTATACAGTAATAACATAGAAAAAATTGGGCTGGTCTTAAAATTTTAAATAGATGGTTCCGCAAAAAACGGAACAGATACGGAAGACATACGGATGCACTTCCGTATGCTTTCCGTTTTTTTTGCGGACCCATTGACTTGAATGGAGCCACTTAACGTGTTTTGCGGACAAGAATAGGACATGGTCTATATTTAAACGGAACAGAAAAAACGGAAAAACGGAAATGGAAGGCATACGGAGACACTTCAGTATTTTTTGCAGACCCATTGAAGTGAATGGTTCAGTATACTGTCAGTATACTGAACTGAAAAAACTGCCAGTATGCGGTCCGCAAAATACTGTCGTGTGCAAGGGGCCTTAGAATGTATTTGCTCCGATCATGTACTACTTGGAACTAAACCAGAGTTTGGTAAAAGGTTCATTACAGTAGAAATACATTTTTGAAGTTATTACTAGAGATGAGTGAATCGAAGTTGACGAAGTGGAATTTGATCCAAATTTCAGGAAAAATTAGATTTGCACCGAATTTCCTCACGCTTCGTGGTAACAAATCGCATTTTTTCCTAAAATGGCTGCTGCACGTGTTAGGACATGGAGCAAGGAACTCTGGGAATGAGGGATCACCCACAATGCCATGCATGCAGCCAATCAGCAGCCAGCCAGCCCTGTCATATCACAGCCCTATAAATAGCCTCAGCCATCTTTGATTCAGCCATTTTCCAGTGTACATGGTGCAGGGAGAGACGTCAGCAGGTGCGAGGGACAGTGGTAGACAAGACTTTATAACTTTTATTTTGCTGTATAGAAGTTTGGGAAAAGTATAGGGAGGAATCATTCCACAGTATTGAAACAGAACAGGGTTCAGTAGGGGAGTTTATAGCCTGGGAAATAGGAACACTCCAATTACACCTTGCTGCACTGACTGCAGATCCAAATTGTCATTTTACAGCTCTGTAATTCCAGCAAACCGTTCTTGTTATTGGGGTGCAAGTGCTGTTTCATACAGCCATTAACAGGGTTTATTACAAGGAAATATTTATATGTCTTATTTGCCCTTGTGCGGTGCAGTTATATTTTCTAAGGTATTTTTTGGCTTGTATTAGTGGGGGAAAAAGGGCTTATTAGCAATTGTGTGGTAAAGTGAGAAAATTACAGCCCTTTTTGGCGTATATTAGTGGCAAAAAACATATATATTATTTGCTCTTCAGCTGTGCAGTTATATGTTCTAAAGCACTTTTTGGCGTGTATTATTGGCAAAAAAATATATATATTCTTTGCCGTTCAGCTGTGCAGTTATATTTTCTAAAGCCCTTTTTATCGTGTATTAGTGGCACAAAAACATATATTTTTTGCCGTTCAGCGGTGCAGTTATATATTCTAAAGCCCTTTTTGGCGTGTATTAGTGGCATAAAATATATATTATTTGCGTTTCAGCAGTCAGTTATATGTTCTAAAGCCTTTTGTGGCGTGTATAAGTGGAGAAAAACAAGGGCCTATTTGCCATTTAGCAGTGCAGTTTTATGTTCTAAAGCCCTTTTTGGCGTGTATTAGTGGCAAAAAATATATATATTATTTGCCGTTCTGCGGTGCAGTTATATGTTTTAAAGCCTTTTGTGGTGTGTATAAGTGGAAAAAAGTAAGGGCCTATTTGGCGTTCAGCGGTGCAGTTATATCTTTTAAAGCACTTTTTGTCCAATGTTTATATCTAACAGTAGGTCAGGCAGAGAAGTGCCAGGCCCTGCATAGGGGAGTGGCAGAGGCCTAAATGTTTCTGTCGCAGGCACAGGTGGCAACAGAGTAAGGCGGTGTGGCAGCAGGAGTCGCAGTGATAGACCTGAGCTCCCAGTGTCATCTAGCAGTCATGTCTTGACCAGCAACCCAGCGGTTCTTGAAGTTTGACTCTGTCATCTACTTCGTTCCAAGTGACATCAGACACCCCAGCCAAGAGTCGGTTGGTTCGTCAGACACACCCTTAGTTGGCATGGCCCGGGAGCAGGCCCTGCGCCCTCACCTGTCCTCAATCTGCCTCTGTGCTTTTCTGTTCCCTCAGCCAGACTAGAATTATATGCTGTAGCTCCACTATACAGCGAGGACGAGCTACTAGAGGACAGTCAGCAGCTACTGGCCAGCAAAGATGTGGAGGAGACATCCGCCGCTTCCTCTGGTAGGCGGGCAAGTAGTAATGAGGAGAGTGGCATGGGAGCTAGTGTTGCCAGAGGTCAGGTTCTTGACCCAGAGACCATTGAGGAAGACATCAGTGACGTGCAGACTGTACTTGATGATGATGATGTAGCTAATCGTACTTAGGAGCCTGGTGAATTAGGGGCTTCATCATCATCATCAGGAGAAGAGGTGGCACCTTGCCCATGAAGCAGGTGCTGAGCCAGCAAGTCGCTAGCGTGGCCGGGAGTCAGCAGGGTGGCAGCAGTGGGAGGTCGGGAGCCAAACGTGTCCCGGGTAGACCACCCGCTTCGCAAGGGCCTACCTGCACAGAAAGTAGTTGTGCAGGGGTTCATGGAAACAGCGGCGGTAGCAGTCAGTCAGTGCAGAGAGTTGGGGGTGAAATCACCTACTCAGCAGTGTGGCAGTTTTTTGTTAAGCCACCGGAGGAGGTGAATATGGCCATTTGTAGAATCTGTGGGAAGACGGTGAAGTGTGGCCAGGGTGTTGGCACCATGGCCCTGCGTCAACATACTGTATGCAGCGTCACCATAAAGTGCCCTGGGAGAACCGTGATTCTGATGTGGTGCTACATCACCCAGTGGCACGCACCTGATTTCAAGCAGTCAAGGCTCCACTATCTCAGCCGAAGGGAGCAGTCTGTCCTTCCCATCATCTGCTGGTCCTGATGCTCCTGCTCCTTATCAGTCATTCATTGAGCAATCGATCACCGAAGCGATTGCCAAGAAACAACAGTATGCATGCACTCATACAACGGCGCAGAAGCTGAATGTGCTCCTGGCCAAGTTCCTGGTGTTACAGTCCCTTTCCAAGTGGTGGACTCTGCACCTTTTTGAGAACTGATGGCTTGTGCCGAGCCGAGGCGTAGAGTCCCAAGCTGTAATTTCTTTGCCAAAAAGGCAATATCAGCCCTGCACACGCATGTCAGTCGTGTGTGCCAGTCCTTGAGCATGTCGGTGTCTGCTAAAGTGCACGGCAGCGCCGACGTGTGGAGCTGTAACTACGGTCAGGGACAATACATGTCCTTTATGGCCCACTGGGTGAATGTGGTTCCGCCTCCACGTTCTCACGCTGTTGGTCTTGCAACATTGTCCGCCTCTGCCTCCTCATCCTCCACCGAGTCCTCAGCCTTCACTGCAGGAACAATTCACAGTGCCCCTCCAGCATACCACATGTGCAGGGCACGGCAGTGTCACGCTGTTCTGCACCTGAGTCACACAGGAGAGGAACTGCTCCGTGTCCTTCATCAAGAAATGGAATCCTAGCTTTTCTCGCGACATCCTAAAAACGGCCAGGAAACTTTGATGCACTTCAGCCACTCGTACACCGCAAAGCACACCCTACCTTGACAGCAGAACGGCACCTTCCAACATAGGCTCATATGCGACGTTTCCACCCATTGGAATTCCACCCTCGATATGTTGGACCGATTATACAAACAGAAAAAGGCTATAAACGATTTCTTGATGATCCAAGCAGACAGTAGTACTCCCCTGTGTAACTTTGATGTCAACCACTGGCAGCTCATGCGTGACACCTGCCGTTTGCTCAGGCCCTTTGAACAGGCCACATTATTTGTCAGTCGCCAGGACTACGGGATTAACAACACAATTCCACTGCTTCATGTCCTGGAATAGATGCTGGTAAATCTGGCTGGTCAGGGGACTGGAGATCTGGCATCTAGATCTCACGGCCACATGAGCCCTATGGAGTATGAAGTGGAGGAGGAGGACATTGGAGCACAAGCAATGTGTAGCGAAATGGGTGGTTTTTATACATAGGTGACGGGAGAGGATGAGCAAGAGCAGCCAGAGGAGCTACAGGGCGATGAGGAAGATGAGACAGAGGGCCCAGACACACCGTGGCAATATGCAGTGGAGATGGAGGCAGGGAGTCCCTCCAAGTCATTTGCACAAATGGCCCGATGCATGCTCACTTGCTTGCGTAGTGACAGCCGAATTGTCAACATTCGGCAGAGGGATGACTTCTGGCACTTCACCTTGTTGGACCCCTGCTACCGGTCCAAAATGGGGCCCTTTTTTACACCCACTGAGAGGGAGGACAAACTGAACTACTATAGAGACATTCTATATAGTCAGTTGGCCACTGCCTATCTGCGCCATTATAAATCCTTTTGCAGGTCTGAACGGGGGGCCCTCTGCACTCACTTTCCTCTGCCATGGCTGCTGTGGCAGGGCGGGGGAGGGGGGTAGAGACAGTTCCAGCTCCATCAGCAGCAAGTTAAGTCTAGAGTCGCTGATGAGCAGCTTTCACCCTCCTAGTAAAGAATCTACTCACCAGCAGCAGCAGCAGCTAGACCAGGATCGGGACCTGAACCAGCAGGTGGTGGCATACTTGGACAGCACCCTGCAACCCCACATTGAAGATCCGCTGGACTACTGGGAAGCCAAACTGGACTTGTGGATGCAACTGGCAAAGTTCGTCCTGGAAAAGCTGTCCTGCCCGGCCAGTAGTGTGGCATCAGAGCGGCTGTTTAGTACGACGGGGGCCATAATTACCCCAAGAAGAACTTGCCTGTTCACCCAAAATGTGGAGAGACAGATATTTTTCAAGATGAATCAGACGTGGGTCAGCCAGGATTGCCACCCACCAATGCCTGATGCATCAGACTAGATCATCCATGGTGCCACACCAGCACTTTGACAAAAGCAAGTGATTTCTTCTGGCTACCTGCCCAGCTACTATTCTGATGCTGCCACCCACCTGATACCACACATCTGATGCCAAGTGCTCCTTCTTTCACCCACCATCTTCAGCTGGTACTGGTATTGCCACTCACCTCCCCACTCTGTCAACGGGTCACTCTGTGGTCTCCTGATGCTTCTGCTACCTCACCACTCAGGTCTCCTGATGCTGCTTCTGCCACCCTGTCGCCTCCTCCTGATGCTGCTGCGGCCCCCACCTCCACACTCTGTCATTGTGCCACTCTGTGGCCTGCTGATGCTGCTGCCACCTCCACACTGTTATTGTACTACAGTATACTCCCCATGCATGTTACTGCAAGACACAGTGTTCTACACCACTATAGAGGCTCTCTGCAGTTAGGAAATAGCCGGTTTTTTATGCGATTTCTCATGAAAAAATTTGGATCAAACCACTTTTTTTGTACAATTCGGTGAACTGGCTGAATCAAATTTTTTAGAAATTCGCTCATCTCTAGTTATTACCCTATGTCTCGTGAGACTTCGTGAAGTAATAATTTCTGCTCATCAGAGACAAAACATTCTAATACTGTACGGAGCAGGATTCTATCAAGGTTTTATGCAAATCCACTTTGGATGTTTCATCTGAAGTCGATTCACTCATCCCTAGTAATTTGCTTCTGGTATAGCTGAACAATCCCTGTGGCTTTGTCACCGACTACTCATAGTCTGATGTTATCAGGGACAGCTGTAGCAGGGCTGTGTGCTTCCAGTCTTAATGTTGGTGGTAAGTTCAAGTAAGCCACTTGTCTGACCGTGCATATCCCACTCTCTAGCAACTGGCTGCTGGTTATTAGTGTTGGGCACAAATATTCGAATTGTGAATTTTTATCGCTAATATCACCACTTCGCAAATACGAATATATAGCACTATATTTTAAATATTCGCAAATTCTTCTAGATTTTTTTTCCTCTGAACCCATGATCCCGCCCTGATTCTTGCTTGTGGGCCAATGAGATGGCTGCAATGTCTTTGTCTGAGCTTAGCAACATCCCTAGCAACCAATAGGAAAGTTGCCTACCCCTTACTATATAAGAACCCAGCAGCCATTTTCAGCAGTTTATTACAGTTCTGAGAGAGAAATCAGTGTCATTGCTGTGCTTTCTGCTTTCCTGTGTCATTACTAGTCAGTTAGTTAGCTGATATATATAATACAGATAGTTAGTGGGAGATAGTCAGTGTAGTTTAGATTGTGATATAGTGTAGCTGATAGTTTCCAGTGCAGGGTGTTAGGTAGTGTGATAGGTTCTGCTGTCCATACATACATGCTACAGGCAAGTTCACAACAATACTTAGTGCACCAATCACTAATATATAGTCAGACTTGCTAAAATGTGAAGTTGCACAAATTTCGCAAAAATATGCACATCTTTAATTGCCGATTTGCGCAATTACGAATATATTGGAGCACTCTATCTGCATATAAAGCTGTTGTAATGTTCTGCCTTGCCAACCATTTTCTCCAGTCTCAGGAAACTTCTAGCAGCTTGATAAATGTAAATAACCCATGCCAGTATTGAGCTCGCATCACGCTAATATTACATTGCCGATTTTTGCAATCAAGAAAATAATCACGGATTCTCGAATTTGTGAATTTTTGATGAATATTCGCCCAAATATTCGTGAAATTGAATATTGCCCCTCCCGTACTTCTGTCTTTCATGTAAAGCGCTTCAGCTTCTATGGCATCGGCAGGGAGAGCAGGGACTCAAGAGGGTGCCAAGAAACCCATCATACAACAGTCTTATAAAAGTGGCAGAGAGGTTGTGTGTCCTACATTTTATATTTCTGGCATTTAGATAGCCAGAAAATGTTAATTTAGCTGGCATTTTTACTACAGAAAAAGCGGTAAAATCTCAGCTGTAAAAAACACTGCAAAAAATCAATCCTGTGTGAAAGCACTCACATGACAGTTGAAAATGACCATCAGCCATCTTCAGAACCATCGCAGTCTATGGGATTATTTATATGGCCATTTTTTACAACCATTTTATTGCAGCTATCAAAAAAAAAGGACTCTATTGAAATCAGTGGTCCTCATTTTAACGGCTCTTTAGACAGAAATACACCCATCTAACGGCCTTTTAAAAAAAGGTACACTGTGAAAATAAATAAATAACTACATAAATACTCACCTTACCACAGACACTCACCTGAACACTCGCTCTCCACTAGATTCAGCACATAATTATACCAGAAGCATCAGGTCTCTGCCTGGTGAAATTGGAGGTACCTTGTTTTTGTGAGTTTTGAGGGTGCAAGGCAGAGGTTTCTTGAACAGGTTGTAGTAGACAATGATGAGACAGGCTGTAATGCAACATATGGACTGTAACTTACTGCAGCAGTTCAGTAAATGGGGACACAGGCACTGAATACATTAAGTGCAACCCTTACAGTTGCAACATACAGTTTCCCTAGGTTGTATATACTGTAGAGTGCAGTTGATGCAAAAGAGGTTCACGTTAAGTCTGATTCTATATAATCTATGTAATCTTCCCAAATTGACCAAAAGGTGCAGCTTGTATCACACTCTCATCAAATTGGTGTCTCTGCAGTATGCTTAGCAGAATACAGTCCATATCATACAGGTGGCCAGTCTGTTCCTTTAATGTAATGGAAAAGTTGAAGCTGGTTACTCATCAACATGCAATGAAGAGCGGGTACGTGTTACCATTACTGATTGACAGATGCACTGCGCTTTCCCCTCATGGCTGCTCAACCTTCTGTAGATTACAGTAATCTTGATTTTCAATCCTCAGGGTTGAATCCACTGGAGGTGTTGCTCTGCTTCTTTATTCACAGCCACACTAAGGCTACTTTCACACTTGCGGCAAACTTTTCCGCCATTGAGTTCCGACATCGGAGCTCAATACCGGAAAATAACTGATCAGTTTTATCCCAATGCATACTGAATGGATAGAAATCTGTTCAGGATGCATCAGGATGTCATCAATTCAGTCGCTGTCAGTCATTTTGGACGGAGGAAATACCGCAGCATGCTGCGGTTTTATCTCCGTCCAAAATGCCAGAACACATGGCGGAATTTCCATAGAAATGTATTAGTGCCGGATCCGGTATTAAGAAATAACTAAAGTACGGATCAGCTCCTCCAGTATGCGCATGCGCAGACCCTTAAAACTGAAAAAATAATGCAAGACGGACCCGTCTATCCGCATGACAAGCTGAGAGACGGATCCGTTCTTGCAATGCATTTGTTAGATGGATCCGCATCTGGATCCGTCTCCAAATGCTTTCAGTTTACATAGAGATTGCCGGATCCGGCAGAGTGTTCCGGCAACAGAACAGCTTGCCAGAACACTCTGCCACAAGTGTGAAAGTAGCCTAAACTGAATTGATGCAACTTCCACACGAGTAATGGCTGGTACTAGCCTAAACTAGCAACAGTAAACCAGGAACCTACGGCTCTCTCTCTGTATACTACCTCTGAGACATGCAGTGGGACACTGCATATTGTGGTAAGGTGCAAGGTACCGTTGTCGACGGGAGGTATGTGTCACCGAGGTTCCTGGCCTCGGTGAGGTAAGAGCCGGGTTTTTTGTGTCAGCAGCAGCTAGTGCTGCTTGACAATTTGATATTTAGTTTGGCTGCAAAGCCAATCCGGGCCGGCTCTTACTGGGAGTAGGCAAAGAGTTGGGTGGGTGCCTACTCCCCACGGTCCAGGCCGGACTTTGCCGGGCTTTAAAACACAGCCAGCACCAGCAGGTGGGGGTGATTGTCCTGGAGCTGCTGTTAGGCTGTGGAATCACTTGAGTTTGGGAGTGCTGATCCATGCTGTGCTGTGTGGAGTTCTCTGGGCTGGAAGCAAGACCCCAAGCAAGGAGGAGTGCAGACGGCCTGGAAGCCGGAGGTCGATCGCCTTGCGGCTGGACTGACAGCCAGGTGCGAACCTGCACCTAAAGCATCCCAGGTGACTGGAACCTGTTTTGGACTAGTTTGTTTTTCTGCACGTTTTCTGATGGGTGTGAATTAACACCAAGTGACTGTTTGCTGTGTATTTGCTACAAGTGTGAATTAAACACTGTTTGCTACATTTTCTGGACTCCGTTTTGCCTCTATACTGCACCCGCACTGCTATCTACCAGAGCGACTCCCCGCATTTGGTGTCGGATGCGGGCATGCGCAGTGAGGCTGGCGTGAACGCCGAAAATTTTTGTTTTTGCTGGGCACGACTGGATGTCCTATATTAGGCCGGCAAAGTTGCAGCCTGTGTTCCCGGACAAAATGGAGGCGGTTGTAAAAGCCCTTTTGGAGGCTAACTTTCAGCATCGGGAGGCCAACAAGCAGCAGCAGGAGACCAACCAGCTACTACTACAGCAGGTGATGGCCTTACAAGCTGCAGGAGCGTCCCACCACGACCATGATGCCCGGAAAGCGGTCCGTGCAGCGATTCCCAAGATGACCCCCGAGGATGATGCTGAGACCTATCTGGCGGTCTTTGAGAAGGTAGCCGTGAGGGAGAAGTTACCCCGTGACCAGTGGGCCGAGGTGGTCGCTCTGTTTTTGGCATCCGGACCCCAGCAGGTTTTTTTTGACCTATCAGATGACCAGGCTGCTGATTACCCCACGGTGAAGGGGGAGATCCTGGCCAGACTGGGGGTAAACGTGTTGGTCCGGGCTCAGCGGGTCCACCAGTGGGACTTTAAAATGGCTGAACCCGCCAGGCCGCAGTACTATGAGTTGCTGCACAGGTTGCAAAAGTGGCTGCAGCCTGAGGTTCTAAGTCCGGCTGCTATGCTGGACCGTCTGCTGGCCGACATCTTTTGGAGGGCCCTGCCTTATCCCCTCCAGCACTGGGTCGGCCAGGCGTCTCCGGTATGTGCCCTGGAGATGGTCGACCTGGTGGAGCGTTACGAGGCCACCAGAAACCTGCAGGGGAGTCTTGCTGGGAAGGGGTCAGTCAAACCCCGGAGGCCTCCACCCCAGTTCCGACGTCCGGCGACAGAGAGGCCTGCACGGAATGTACCCCCTGCGGATCCGCCTCCCGTGGTATGCTGGAGGTGTCAGGAGCCAGGCCACATCAGAGCCGACTGTCCGCATTGGGGTGAGCCGATGGAAGGGAACTACGGCTATCGCCACTCCCTGTATGCACAGAAGCTGTGTGCAACTGGCACCCGTGAGGTGCAGGACAATAACCATCTGTGTCAGGTAGAGGTGGGAGATTCTCTGGCGGTGGCCCTGCTGGACTCCGGGAGTCTAGTCTCCCTGGTAAGGGCTGCCCTGGTACGGCCTGTGGAGTATACCGGCCGTAAAATCGGGGTCCTGTGCATCCACGGAGACCTAAAAGACTACCCCACTGCACTAGTGACTTTGTCCACAGCGGCTGGTAAGTGGACCCACGAGGTGGCTGTCGCTACTAAACTCCCACACGAACTGATACTTGGGAGGGACTTCCCAGGTTTTTTGGCACTGTGGCCGGCAATAAAGGTATCTGATGGACCCGAGACAGGGGTAACCCTAGTAGAGTGGCCTGATACCACTGGAAGGCCCGAACCCTGGGAGCCCGAATCTGAAGGGCCAGCGGTAGGGGTGACCACTGCTCCAGCGGTAGAGGGGGAGACAACCCCACTGAGTGTAATGGTGGGAGACACGGAGGACTTGCCACCGGGACCTGAGTTGGCAGACCTCAATGTCTCCGGGGAAAATTTTGGGACCGAACAACACCGGGACCAAACCCTAACCAGGGCCTGGGAAAGTGTTGTAATGATTGATGGTAAACCCCAGAAACCTGGGGCTGAATTAATTTTCCCACGATTTATTGTTCTTCAGGATATGTTGTATCGGGTGAACCAAATCCGAGGTGAGCCCGTTGAACAGTTGGTGGTGCCCACCGCATATCGCAAGCTTGTTATGGAGCTTGCCCACCAACATGTTCTTGGGGGACACATGGGGTGGCAGAAAACGCAGGACCGCGTACTACAGCGATTTTACTGGCCCGGTTTGTTTAAGGAAGTAGAGGAGTTCTGTAAGTCCTGTCCGACCTGTCAGGTAAATAGCCCCCAGCCGCATTACAGAAGTCCCCTGGTCCCTCTCCCAATAATTGAGGTCCCATTCGAGCGTATTGCCATGGATCTGGTCGGACCCGTACCGAAGTCTGCTAGGGGTCACCAACATATCCTGGTGATTCTGGACTATGCTACTTGATATCCAGAGGCGGTGCCTCTGCGACATACCTCGGCTAAGCTCATTGCAAAAGAGTTAATGGAAATGTTTTCCCGTGTGGGCCTGCCAAAAGAGATTCTGACCGACCAAGGGACCCCTTTATGTCCAAAGTTATGAGGGAACTGTGTAAATTGTTGCGTATAAAGCAGTTACGGACGTCCGTTTACCATCCGCAAACAGACGGTCTTGTCGAAAGGTTTAACCAAACTCTAAAAATATGTTAAAAGGGTGGTGTCCAGAGATGGGAAGGACTGGGACCTGCTTCTGCCCTATCTCATGTTCGCCGTGCGAGAGGTGCCCCAGGCCTCTACTGGGTTCTCGCCCTTCGAACTGCTTTATGGCAGACACCCTCGGGGCCTGTTGGATATCGCCAAGGAAGCATGGGAACAACAGCCTGTCCCCCACAAAAGTGTCATTGAGTATGTCACCCAGATGCAGGACCGGATGGAAAGGGTGTTGCCGCTGGTCCGGGAGCATATGGAGGCAGCGCAACAAGCCCAGAGTAGGGTGTATAATCGTCAGGCTCGGGTACGGAACTTCAACCCGGGAGATCGGGTTTTGGTTCTGGTGCCCACCCTTGACAGCAAGTTCCTAGCTAGGTGGCAGGGCCCCTATGAGGTGATCGAGAAGGTAGGGGAAGTAAATTACAAAGCACACCAGCCAGGGAGGCGCAAGCCGGAGCAGGTGTACCACGTGAATTTACTGAAGCCGTGGAAAGACAGGGACACGGCTGACGACAACAGCCCCCGGCCAGGGCTTCTAGGTGACAAGGGTCCAGCCCCACAGTTCGAGGCCTGTGAAGCGGTAGCCACGGTAAAAATTGCAGACAGCCTGTCTTCCAAACAAGTTCAGGAAGTCAGGGAGTTCATCAGTCGGAACACGGATGTGTTCTCGGACCTCCCTGGCCGCACGTCTCTCATCGAACATGACATCGTAACTGAGCCTCAGGCCAAAATCCGGTTAAAACCATACCGGGTACCCGAGGCTCGGCGACGGGCCATCGCGGAGGAAGTGCAATTAATGTTGAAGCTTGATGTCATTGAGGAATCGAAAAGTGAGTGGGCCAGTCCCATAGTTCTAATACCCAAGCCGGATGGGACGTTGCGGTTCTGCAACGATTTTCGCAAATTAAATTAAGTGTCCAAGTTCGATGCGTATCCCATTACCCGGGTAGTCGAGCTTGTTGAGAATTTAGGGCAAGCCCGTTATTTTTCTGTGCTAGACCTCACTAAAGGATACTGGCAAGTACCCTTAACGGAGGCGGCCAAGGAAAAAAACGCTTTTGTTACCCCGCAGGGCCTGTATCATTACAAGCTGTTACCCTTTGGCCTGCATGGCGCCCCCGCCACCTTCCAAAGGTTAATGGATATTGTGCTGCGACCTCATCGTCGGTACGCCTCGGCCTACTTAGATGATGTTATCATCCACAGCACCGACTGGGAAAGCCATTTGCCCAAAGTGCAGGCGGTAGTAGATGCCCTGAGGAAAGCTGGTCTAACCGCCAATCCAAAGAAGTGTGCGATTGGGTTGGAAGAGACCAAATATCTGGGATATGTCATTGGGCGGGGAGTCATCAAACCTCAGGTAACTAAGGTAGAGGCCATTCGTAATTGGCCCCGACCGGTCACCACCAGGAAGGTAAAGTCCTTCCTGGGAATTGTAGGGTACTACATGCGGTTTGTGCCCCACTTTGCCACAATAGCAGCGCCGTTGACAGACCTGTTGAAGGGGCGAAAGACGGGGAAGGTTAGCTGGAATGAGAAGGCGGAGGAGGCTTTCTCCGCGTTGAAGTCGGTCCTGTGTGGGTCCCCGGTTTTGGTGACACCCGACTTCAACAGGGAGTTCGTCATTCAGACGGATGCCTCGGAGGTAGGTCTCGGTGCAGTACTGTCCCAGGAAGTCAATGGGGAAGAACATCCCGTTGTCTTCCTGAGCCGTAAACTCACCCCAGCTGAGACCAGGTATAGTATAGTGGAGAGGGAGTGCCTGGCCATCAAGTGGGCACTCAAATCTCTCCGCTATTACCTGTTAGGGAGGAGGTTCCGTCTGGTGACCGACCATTCCCCTCTCAAGTGGATGAGCCAGGCCAAGGAGAGGAATGCTCGGGTCACCAGGTGGTTCCTGTCCTTGCAAAATTTCAAATTTTCGGTGGAACACAGGGCAGGCCGCTTGCAGGCTAACGCAGATGCCCTGTCCCGCGTCCACTGCCTCACATGTGTTCACCCCCTCAGGGTTGAACAAAGGGGGGGGGTATGTGGTAAGGTGCAAGGTACCGTTGTTGACGGGAGGTATGTGTCACCGAGGTTCCTGGCCTCGGTGAGGTAAGAGCCGGGTTTTTTGTGTCAGCAGCAGCTAGTGCTGCTTGACAATTTGATATTTAGTTTGGCTGCAAAGCCAATCCGGGCCGGCTCTTACTGGGAGTAGGCAAAGAGTTGGGTGGGTGCCTACTCCCCACAGTCCAGGCCGGACTTTGCCGGGCTTTAAAACACAGCCAGCACCAGCAGGTGGGGGTGATTGTCCTGGAGCTGCTGTTAGGCTGTGGAATCACTTGAGTTTGGGAGTGCTGATCCATGCTGTGCTGTGTGGAGTTCTCTGGGCTGGAAGCAAGACCCCAAGCAAGGAGGAGTGCAGACGGCCTGGAAGCCGGAGGTCAATCGCCTTGCGGCTGGACTGACAGCCAGGTGCGAACCTGCACCTAAAGCATCCCAGGTGACTGGAACCTGTTTTGGACTAGTTTGTTTTTCTGCACGTTTTCTGATGGGTGTGAATTAACACCAAGTGACTGTTTGCTGTGTATTTGCTACAAGTGTGAATTAAACACTGTTTGCTACATTTTCTGGACTCCGTTTTGCCTCTATACTGCACCCGCACTGCTATCTACCAGAGCGACTCCCCACAATATTTACACTGTCGGCACTATGCGGACTGTACTGTGCTATGCGCCACTGTTCCACTGCTTACTACCGCTGTCAGGGTGCCATGTTCAGCGGTGATCTACGGCCACTGCTTCTCAATTACCACTGCAGTCCTGGCAGTCCCGTTTTGTGTGGGTGCTGTTGTTCTGGGATCCTCTCCACAGGATGCTGTCAGCCCTGGCCACAGCATGCTTGCCGTTTGTTTCCTGCAGCACTTCCTCAAAGGCCGGCACGCGTCACTTCCTGGGCTTTATGGGTTAGGCCATGTGACCTTGCTGACCTATCCTAGCCCTCCTGCGCATATATGTGGCTCAGCCCCCTTCCCAGATGCCTCAGTGTCAAGGTCCTTGTGTCCTGCTAAGGTTCCTGGTTTCAGCTTGTGTTCTTGTGTTCCTGACTCGTATCTGTATTCCTGGACTCTGCTACTTGTTATATCCCTACCTGCTTGCCTTGACTCTCTTGTTGCTGACCCGGATTGCCAGACCTGTTCCTGTGCCGCCTGCCCTGACATTTTGCCTGTCTGACTATGCCTCTGCCTCATCCTTCAGTCCTGCATCTCTGGTACCTTTCTCAGGTCCCTCCTGGTCCACCTGGACCAGCTGCCTTGTGTGCCTATCCTCCTCAAGAGGTAGCGACCTGGTGCTCCCCTTGGGAAAGTCTATCCCCACCATCAGGGGTACTGTGAAGATCCAGGTGTTCACTTAGACAACGCCCTCAGAGGTGGTAGAACACTTGGCACAGTGGGTTCACACCCGCTGGTTCGTGACAGGGATATTACAAATACTTGGGGCACTATGGAGGTATAATGGGCACAGTGGGGGCATAAGATATACTGAGGACAATGTAGTGGTTGGGATGAAAAAAAAAAAGATGAGATGAGGTATAATGAAGTATAATTTTTAAGAGGTACAGGCTTATTAATAATTTTGACATAACTTTTGGACGTCAGTGCTCCAGAAAACAAAATATATATAAATGAGGATAGGGTGACATTGGTCACGCAACAACTGTTGTGGCCTGGATCGCAGAGTAGAGGTGATCCCATAGAAATGTATGGGGCCAGTCACATAAAAAAAATCTAACACCGTTGGACAATGATTGTCAAAGCAGTAATGTGCCATATCCAGGCACATCACCACTGGTGTTGTAAAGAAAAAAGTGGCAGAAGAACCAGAACAGCACTGCAGACCATGGCAATGGACAAAGGGGTGACTATAAGGTGTTTTTTTAGGGTTTGTCTCACACATCCTCCAAGTATTCCAGGGGGCAGGCCCTAGCCACTCAGTACTCCATAGCTTCTCTGCTTTCCTTCCCTGGACTCTCTTTCCACTCCACATGGACCTGTCAACCACATTAAGGAATAGCATCCAGAGATACATAGCAGAGGAGTAAAGATGCAGTGAGGGGTTAGTAGTGTTGGGCACGAATATTCGAATCGCGAATTTTTAGAATATAGTGATATATATTTGTAGTTTCGAATATTCTAGATTTTTTTTCATCTGAACCCATGATCCCTCCCTGCTTCTTGCTTGTGGACCAATGAGAAGGCTGCAATGTCTTTGTCTGAGCTTAGCAACATCCATAGCAACCAATAGGAAAGTTGCCTACCCCTTACTATATAAGAACCTCCCCAGCAGCCATTTTCAGCAGTTTATTACAGTTCTGAGAGAGACAGCAGACATTACAAATTCCGTTATTGCTTTCTGTTATAACGGAAAATTTCAGAATTTATAAGATGGAATTCAAAACAGAAACTTTTAGAGGCATTCAATTTTAATCTGTCATAATAGAGGACTATGGGCTCATGCACATGGCCATTTTGCGGCCGTCATACAGCGGGTCCACAATACACGGGCACCAGCCGCGTGCACCCCGCATCACGGATGCGGACCTATTCACTTGAATGTGTCCGAAATCCGGGAACTATTCACTTGAATGTGTCCAAAATCAAGGAGATGCGGTGATGTGTGGAATGGAAGCACGGATCAGAAGCCCACGGAAGCACTACGGAGTGCTTCCATGGTGTTTCTGTCCGTGCCTCCGCACTGCAAAAAAATAGAACATGTTTTTTACTATTTTTAGTAAAAACTATTTTTTTATGGTGCAAGTTTAATGGGTCTCGATCCGATCCGGCTACAGCACGGATGTTGCCCATGCATTGGGGACAGCAACTTGCAATGGCCGTATGCATGAGGCCTAAATGTAATTTTTCTGGGTTGTGGCCTGGATAGTGTGGTGGGATTCATTTGGACAGGCATTCTGATAATGTTAAGGTATAATTTTTTGATGCTTGGATCCCCAACAAGCCAGTTTTTTTTTTTTTCTATAAACACCATTTGCCTCCAATAAGACAATTTTTGGAAGCGTTCGTACAAAAGCTTCGGGAGGGGGAGGGGAGAGAAAAAGCAAAATTTCATAAGAAATTAATAAAAAGAGATAACATCTTTTCCTAAAAATTGTGAGTCCTAGGTGACTAGAGGGTGTTATATACCATTTTCCAGGGCAATTGGAGCCACTTTGGTTCAGGTAGAACCGAATCAGGTCTGAACCAACTTTTTCAAAACCGGAACCAAGCTAAGGGTCCTTTCACACTGGCGTTTTTGTTTTCCGGCATAGAGTTCCGTCCTCGGCGCTCTATGCCAGAAAAATCCTGATCAGGATCATCCCCATGCATTCTGAATGGAGAGAAATCTGTTCAGGATGCATCAGGATGTCTTCAGTTCAGGACCGGAACGTTTTTTGGACGCAGCAAATACCGCAGCATGCTGCGCTTTTTGTTCTGTCCAAAAATCCGGAACACTTGCCGCAAGGCCGGATCCGGAATTAATGCCCATTGAAAGCATTAATACGGATCCGGCCTTAAGCTAAACGTTGTTTCGGCGCATCGCCAGATCCGACGTTTCGTTTTTTCTCAATGGTTACCATGGCAGCCAGGACGCTAAAGTCCTGGTTGCCATGGTAAAATGTAGTGGGGAGCGGAGGAGCAGTATACTTACCATCCGTGTGGCTCCCGGGGCGCTCCAGAGTGACGTCAGGGCGCCCTACACGCATGGATCACGTGATCGCATGGATCATGTGATCCATGCGCATGGGGCGCTCTGACGTCATTCTGGAGCGCCCCGGGAGCCGCACGGACTGTAAGTATACCGCTCCCCCACTCCCCACTACTACTATGGCAACCAGGACTTTAATAGCGTCCTGGCTGCCATAGTAACTTCAAAGCATTTTTAAGACTGATCAGGATCCTGATCAGTCTTCTAATCCTTCAGGCGACTTGAGTTTTGACGGATCCGGCGGGACGGAAGTGCCTGCTGTATCCTTAGAACGCAAGTGTGAAAGGACCCTAAATCTCCAAAGATTCACTTACCTCTATTACAAAACAATTCACTAATTAGGACTTACTTCAGGGAGTTTCTGACTTACTGAATGGCTTATTTCAAAAAGGTGATTCTTCCTTCCTACTGCGGTCCACTTTTACAATGGATAGCATCCGACTAGACACTTACCTATTAATTTCAATGATTAGCCTGAGCTAATTATTTTTCACTAACCATTTGTACATTCAGGACAAATTGCAGCATGATGTATCTTTATGTGTAGAGTTGAGCGAACCCGAACTGTATAGTTTGGGTTTGTACTGAATTTTGGGGTGTTCGGGACACGAACCCGAACCTTTGCAAAAAAGGTCGGGTTCGGGTCTGTTGTTCGGCGATTTCTTCCCGCTTTCTGAAAGGCTGCACAGCAGCCAATCAGCAAGCGTTTTACTTCTTGCCCTAAGAAGCCATCACAGCCATGCCTACTAATGGCATGGCTGTGATTGGCTGAGTGCAGTATGTGACCCAGCCTCTTTATGAGCTTTAGTCACGTACTGCCACACGTCACTCTGCTGATTTGAGCTTATGGAGAGAATGCTGCTGCTACGATCAGGGACAGAATAGGGCAGAAATCAGAAGAACCTGTGCTACTTTTTTAAATCCACAAGATATAGCAAATAGAGAGGGAGGGAGCTTCAGCAATCCAACATTTCTGTACCAAGCCACTGCCAGGGAAATCCTTTTTTGTAATTCATCTGTTACTGAGGTGGTGGTCGGCGGCCATTTTAGCCTCTGCAGTGTACTGCATGTGTGCGAGTCTGCCAGGGACATCATCCTAATCCTATTTTGTAACTATGTGAAGGAAAAAAAAACTTTTTTTCTGGCTGCTCAAGTCCCCTATATTGCCTTTTGTATGTTTAAGGGGTGACATAGTCCATTTGTCTAGTCTGGGAACTGTGGTGCCACAGAGCACTTGTGTATAAAATGCACTAAACCGTATATTCCATTTCAGCTAGTGCATCAGTGTATTTTAGTTAATCCTGATCCATTTTACACCACCAAAATATATATTTGCAATTTTCGCGGTGAAATAGAGAACCTGTGTACTTTTGGGGGAAAATCCATATTCCTTGTCCACAAAACAGTTCTGCATACACTGTCCAACGACATATTTTATATTTCTGCAGGGAAATATTTCATATTTTTGCTTCTTTGTTTTTTATAGAAAAAAAAACCTCATTCAAGGTCCACCAAACAAAATGAAATACCCATTCCAACCACCTATTTACATTGCTGCTGTGAAATACAGCATAAGTGTATTTGACAAAAAAGTGGAAATCCTGATCCACAAAGCATTTTGAAATACACCGCTTAAATACCGATTTCACACTACAGCTGAGAAATAGTGCATTATTCTTTTTTTGTGTGAAAAAAGCTAAATACCTGCTACACAAAGCAGTTGTACATACACGGTATAAATACCTACATTTAATTTACAGCAGTGAAAAACTGCATTTGTGAATTTTGGTGCCAAAAGCTGTGACATAGTCCATGTGTCTAGTATGGGACCTGTGGTGCCACAGAGCACTTTTGTATACTATGCACTAAACCGTATATTCAATTTCAGTTATCAAATAATGCATCAATGTATTTTAGTTAAAAAAAATTGGTCATCCTGATCCACCAAGCCTATTTTACACGGCCAAAATATATATTTGACAATTCTGCGTTGAAATAGAGAATCCGTGTAATTTTGCAGGAAAAAAACGTATTCCTTGTCCACAAAACAGTTCTGTATACACCGTCCAACGACATATTTTATATTTCTGCAGGGAAATAGTGCTTCTTTGTTTTTTATAGAAAAAAAACGTTATTCAAGATCCACCAAACAGTCTGAAATACCCATTCAAACCGCCTATTTCATATTGCTACTGTGAAATACAGCATACGGTAAGTGTATTTTTTTGACAAAAAAGTGGTAATCCTGATCCAAAGAGCATCTTGAAATACACAGCTTAAATACCGATTTCACATTACAGCTGAGAAATAGTGCATTATTCTTTTTTGTGGGAAAAAAAGATATATTCTTGCTTCACAAAGCAGTTGTACATACACGGTATAAATATCTAATTAATTTAAATTTACAGCAGTAAAAAAAAGCATTTTGGGGTTTTATTGAAAAAAGCCAAAAAAACAGTTGTGCATCCATCGTTTAAATAATTATTTCCAATTTATAGTGGTTAAATACTGCATTTGTTAAATTTGGTGAACAAAACCGTGTTCTCGGTCCCCAAATCTGGTGTCCATACATAGTATAAATTTCAACTGTCAGCAGTAAAAAACTGCATTCTGGGGTTTTATTGAAAAAAGCTGTGTTTTAGGCCGAATTTTTTTTTTGTATCCGACGTTTAAATAATTAATTTCAATATACAGCAGTGAAATACTAATTTTCTGTATTTTATTACAAAAATACTTGTTCTTGTTCCACAAACCACTTGTGCATACAGTGTAACCCAAATTTTTTTTACATTTCTGCATAGAAATTGAGAATCTGTGTATTTTGGGCCCAAAAAACATTATTCTGGGTCCACAGAGCATTTTTATGACACGGGCACTGCCTTAGCAAACGTAATTGTCGACTAGTGGCAGGTAAATTGACACCGGAGAGAGACCAATCTTTCAGGTTGGTGGGTGAACGCAAATAATGAGGAAAACATCAAATAAGCGACGTGGGCATGGCCGTGGTGGTGTTGGTGGAGCTCCTGTTGCTGGGAGAGGATGTGGCCATTCAGCACCAACTACCGCTCTAAGTCAAACACCTTCCTCTGGGGCAAGTAGGCGACAGAATGTGCAGCGTTATTTGTTAGGCCCAAATGCCGCTCTACGGATGTTGAAGCCAGAACACGTACAGGCGATAGTAGATTGGGTGGCTGACAGTGCCGCCAGTTCCTTCACAGTATCTAACACCCAGTCCTCTGCAGAAAGCTCAGAGTTGGCACCTGCAGCCCATGCCCATCAGTCTTCCACTTCACCCCCTTGCAAATCAGCCAAGCAGTCAGAGCCCCAAATCATGCAGGAAAGTCTCATGCTTTTTGATGACTCTGTTGGCAGGGCTTCCCCGGCCCATCCACCTAGCCCTGCCCCAGAAGAGGAAGACCTTGAATGCACTGATGCTCAACCACTTTTGTTGCAGGATGAGGACATGGGAATACCGCCACAAAACATCTCTGATGATGATGAAACACAGGTGCCAACTGCTGTGGCTTTCTGCAATGTACAGACCGACGAGAAGGGCAGCAGGGGTCATGAATGGGTGGAAGATGATGTGGAGGATGATGAAGTCCTAAACCCAGACTGGACTGAAGGTCGTGCTAGTGAGGCGTGCAGTGACGAGGAAGAGGCGGTGATCGGTGAGGCAACAGCACAGAAAAAGAGGAAGCAGGGTGCAAAAGCGCAGCGGCCATTCCAGAGACAGTACGCCTGCTACTGTCCTCCGCACCCAGGCACCGAGTACACCAAGGCCTGCTCTATTGAGTTCATTGGCGTGGCAGTTCTTCACTCAATGTCCTGACGACAAGACACGAGTGGTTTGCACGTTGTGCCATCAGAACCTAAAGCGAGGCATAAACGTTCTTAACCTCAGTACAACCTGCATGACCAGGCATCTACATGCAAAGCATGAACTGCTGTGGAAAAAACACCTAAAAACCAGGAATCGTCTCAGGCTTCTCCTACTCCCTCTTCTGCTGCTGCCTCGGCCTCTCCCTCCACCTCTGGCGTCACCGTGGCACCTGGGGACCAGCAAACAGAGGTTGTTCCACCCACACCACCACATACAACACCATCACCAAGCATCTCCACCGTGTCACACGGCAGCATTCAGCTGTCCATCTCCCAAACATTGCAGAGAAGGAGGAAATACCCATCTACCCACCCTGGAGCCCTGGCCCTGAATGCCAGCATTTCAAAATTACTGGCCTTTGAAATGCTGTCATTCCGTCTGGTGGAGATGGACTGTTTCAAACAGCTGGTGGCGGTGGCTGTACATTGTTCCCAGCCGCCATTACTTTTCCAGGTGAGAAGTCCCTTTCCTGCACTACCAAGTGGAGGATAAAATCAAGTGTGCCCTGCGCAACGCGATCTGTGGCAAGGTCCACATAACCACAGATACATGGACCAGTAAGCACGGCCAAGGTCACTATATCTCCCTAACTTCACACTAAGTAAATGTAGTGGCGGCTGGGCCGGAGGCGGATAGCGGTTTGGCACATGTCCTTCCACCACCAAGGATCGCAGGGCATAATTCTTTGCCTATTTTTGCTTCCTCCTCCTAATCTGCATCATCCTCCTTCTACTCCTCTTTTACCACCCCCACATCCGGTCATCGAAAGAACCTCACCCCCAACTTCAGCACAGCCCGGGGAAAACGTCAGCAGGCGATTTTAAAACTCATATGTTTGGGTGACAAACCCCACACCGCACAGGAGCTTTGGAGGGGCATAGAACAGCAGACTAATCCGTGAGCCTCATACCTGGCCTGGTGGTGTACGATAATGGGCGAAATCTCGTTGCAGCTCTGGGACTAGCCAGTTTGACGCACATCCCTTGACTGGTGCATGTGCTGAATCTGGTGGTGCAGAAGTTTCTTAAAAACTACCCAGACATGTCAGAGCTGCTACTGAAAGTGCGGTCTGTATGTGCGCTTTTCGGCGTTCTCACCCTGCTGCTGCTCGCCTGTCTGCGCTGCAGCGTAACTTCGGCATTCCTGCTCACCGCCTCATATGCGACATGCCCACCAGGTGGAGCTCCACCTTATGTATGCTGGAGAACAGCAGTGGGCGATAGTGAAGTTTCAGATGCAGCATGCACTGGTCAGTCGCTCTGCGGATCAGCACCACTTCACCACCAGGGACTGGGCTGATGAGATAACGCGATTGTTAGCATTACAATACCACTTCTATGTCTCATTAAAAAAAATATTACAGCGATGATGGAAGAGGATGCAGCACAGGAGGAGGAGGAAGAGGGGGCATTTTACAGGGTTTCAGGCAGGTTATACAGAAGTGGCTCAGAGGGTGAGTTCCTGCACCAGTAGAGGCCAGGTACACATGTGGACAGCTAGGGCACCCTTCTGGAGGAGAAGGATGAGGTAGAGGAACCGGTTTCACTGCAGAGTGGCACCCTATGCAGCTCAGGGCCATCATTGGAGCGTGGCTGGGGAGATACGGTCGACACAGACGATACATCACCTACAGAGGACAGCTTATCATTACCTCTGGACAGCCTGGCACACATGAGTGACTACATGCTGCAGTGCCTGTGCAACGACAGCAGAGTTGCCCACATTTTAACTTCTGCTGACTATTGTGTTGCCACCCTGCTGGATCACCGGTACAAGGTCAACGTGCCCATCTTAATTCCCGCACTTGAGCATGATAGGAAGATGCACGACTACAAGCGCACGCTGGTAGACGCGCTCCTGAGTAGTGTTGAGCGTGAATTTTCTAATAGCGAATTTTTATAGCGAATATTGCAACTTCTATAGATCACGAATATTGCGAATATAGCACTATATATTCGCGATTTTGATTATTCACTTTTTATTTTTTTTAGTTGTTAATCCCAAAAGCTGTTCTTGCTTGTCCGGAGGATTCCTGGCTCCCTGCCCACTCCAGTTAATGCCTGTTGCAGCTTATGCCGACTTCCTGTGTGCATGGAGCGTCCCCATCCCAATGGGAACGCCTCCATGCTAAAATTTACTGTCGGATGTGAGAATCACGATCTCACAAATTTGACTAAATTGTAATCGCAATGCGATTAATATAACCTAAATTATTTGCATTGTGATATTCGTTATATTCTAGCAATACAATTATTAGGAACCCAGCTTTAAGTTGAATTCGCAATGCGAACATATAATCGCATTGCGAAATCAAGTTGGAGCTGAGTTTATAATGGCTGTATTGCTAGAATATAACGAAGATTGAGAATATAGTGCTATATTCGTGAATTCGTGATATTCGTCATCTTCGTTATATTCTAGCAATACAACAATTAGGAACTCAGATCTACGTTGTAATCGCAATGCGATTAATATAACCTGTATTAATCGCATTGCGATTACAACTTAGAGTTCCCATTGGTTGTATTGCTAGAATATAACGAAGATTGAGAATATAGCGCTATATTCACAATCTTCGTTATATTCTATCACTACAACCATTAGGAAGTTGGATTCGCAATGCGATTAATGCAGGTTATATTAATCGCATTGCGAATTTAAATTAGATCTGAGTTCCTAATGGTTGTATTGCTAGAATATAACGTAGATTGAGAATATATTGATATTTTCGTGATATTCGTTATGTTCGTCAATTCTAGGAATACAAGTTACAACTAGTGTTGAGAGAACAGTTCGAGCATACTTCGGGTTCGTACCGAATTTTGGGGTATCCGGGACACGGTTCGGGTTCGTTGTTCGGCGATTACTTCCCGCTTTTTGAAGGGCTGCACAGCAGCCAATCAGCTAGCGTTTTACTTCTTGCCCTAAGAAGCCATCACAGCCATGCCTACTAATGGCATGGCTGTGATTGGCCAAGTGCAGCATGTGACCCAGCCTCTATTTAAGCTGGAGTTAGGTAGCGCCGCTCGTCACACTGCTCTGATTAGTGTAGGGAGAGGACGCAGCATCTGTGAGGGCGAGATTAGGCAGGGAAAAGTCAGCAACAGCACCTAATGAACGGATCGATCTACAGCTGTGAATGATTGAACTTCTGCTAGTTACTTGCTCACCGGTTTCTAGGTTGCACAGAGCGTTTTTCTGTCACTTATTTTCTGGGGTGATCGGCGGCCATTTTGTGACGTGTGGTGCACCAAAACAAGCTGCCACCAAGTCCATCAATCCATCAATACTAGTTTTGTTTTTGCTATATCCTACATCAGGGGCTTGGCTGTGCTAATTGTCACCCTTGGAAACTCAGGATAGCAATTTCTATATTTTATTAAGGGGTTAAATACAATTGCCCAAATACAAATCCCCTAAATCTGGTGTTCCAGCTTTGGCTAGCCAAGTATAATACTGTCTGCTGTCTGGCAAAGGATAGATAATTTTATGTGGTGAAATTCAATTGCCAAAATAGCAATACCATAAATCAGAGGTTTCAGCTGTGGCTGGCAAAGTATAATAGTGTCCGCCAAAACATATATTTTGTTCTGGGGTGAAATTCAATTGCCAAAATAGCAATACCATAAATCAGTGGTTTCAGCTGTGGCTGGCAAAATATAATAGTGTCCGCCAAAACATATATTTTGTTCTGGGGTGAAATTCAATTGCCAAAATAGCAATACCATAGATCAGTGGTTTCAGCTGTGGCTGGCAAAATATTATAGTGTTCACCAAAACATATATTTTGTTCTGGGGTGAAATTCGATTGCCAAAATAGCAATACCATAAATTAGAGGTTTCAGCTGTGGCTGGCAAAATATAATAGTGTCCGCCAAAACATATATTTTGTTCTGGGGTGAAATTCAATTGCCAAAATAGCAATACCATAAATCAGTGGTTTCAGCTGTGGCTGGCAAAATATAATAGTGTCCGCCAAAACATATATTTTGTTCTGGGGTGAAATTCAATTGCCAAAATAGCAATACCATAAATCAGAGGTTTCAGCTGTGGCTGGCAAAATATAATAGTGTCCGCCAAAACATATATTTTGTTCTGGGGTGAAATTCAATTGCCAAAATAGCAATACCATAAATCAGTGGTTTCAGCTGTGGCTGGAAAAATATAATAGTGTCCGCCAAAACATATATTTTGTTCTGGGGTGAAATTCAATTGCCAAAATAGCAATACCATAAATCAGTGGTTTCAGCTGTGGCTGGCAAAATATAATAGTGTCCGCCAAAACATATATTTTGTTCTGGGGTGAAATTCAATTGCCAAAATAGCAATAACCTAAATCTGGTGTCCCAGATGTTGCAAGCCAAGATTAATAGTGTCCGCAAAAACATATATTTTGTTCTGGGGTGAAATTCAATTGCCAAAATAGCAATACCCTGAATCTGGTGTCCCAGCTGTTGCAGGCCAAGATTCATAGTGTCCGCCAAAACATATATTTTGTTCTGGGGTGAAATTCAATTGCCAAAATAGCAATACCATAAATCAGTGGTTTCAGCTGTGGCTGGCAAAATATAATAGTGTCCGCCAAAACATATATTTTGTTCTGGGGTGAAATTCAATTGCCAAAATAGCAATACCATAATTCAGTGGTTTCAGCTGTGGCTGGCAAAATATAATAGTGTCCGCCAAAACATATATTTTGTTCTGGGGTGAAATTCAATTGCCAAAATAGCAATACCCTGAATCTGGTGTCCCAGCTGTTGCAGGCCAAGATTCATAGTGTCCGCCAAAACATATATTTTGTTCTGGGGTGAAAATCAATTGCCAAAATAGCAATACCATAAATCAGTGGTTTCAGCTGTGGCTGGCAAAATATAACAGTGTCCGCCAAAACATATATTTTGTTCAGTGGTGAAATTCAATTGCCAAAATAGCAATACCATAATTCAGTGGTTTCAGCTGTGGCTGGCAAAATATAATAGTGTCCGCCAAAACATATATTTTGTTCTGGGGTGAAATTCAATTGCCAAAATAGCAATACCATAATTCAGTGGTTTCAGCTGTGGCTGGCAAAATATAATAGTGTCCGCCAAAACATATATTTTGTTCTAGGGTGAAATTCAATTGCCAAAATAGCAATACCATAAATCAGTGGTTTCAGCTGTGGCTGGCCAAATATAATAGTGTCCGCCAAAACATATATTTTGTTCTGGGGTGAAATTCAATTGCCAAAATAGCAATACCATAATTCAGTGGTTTCAGCTGTGGCTGGCAAAATATAATAGTGTCCGCCAAAACATATATTTTGTTCTGGGGTGAAATTCAATTGCCAAAATAGCAATACCATAAATCTGTGGTTTCAGCTGTGGCTGGCAAAATATAATAGTGTCCGCCAAAACATATATTTTGTTCTGGGGTGAAATTCAATTGCCAAAATAGCAATACCATAAATCTGTGGTTTCAGCTGTGGCTGGCAAAATATAATAGTGTCCGCCAAAACATATATTTTGTTCTGGGGCGAAATTCAATTGCCAAAATAGCAATACCATAAATCAGTGGTTTCAGCTGTGGCTGGAAAAATATAATAGTGTCCGCCAAAACATATATTTTGTTCTGGAGTGAAATTCAATTGCCAAAATAGCAATACCATAAATCAGTGGTTTCAGCTGTGGCTGTCAAAATATAATAGTGTCCGCCAAAACATATATTTTGTTCTGGGGCGAAATTCAATTGCCAAAATAGCAATACCATAAATCAGTGGTTTCAGCTGTGGCTGGAAAAATATAATAGTGTCCGCCAAAACATATATTTTGTTCTGGGGTGAAATTCAATTGCCAAAATAGCAATACCCTGAATCTGATGTCCCAGCTGTTGCAGGCCAAGATTCATAGTGTCCGCCAAAACATATATTTTGTTCTGGGGTGAAATTCAATTGCCAAAATAGCAATACCATAAATCAGTGGTTTCAGCAGTGGCTGGCAAAATTTAATAGTGTCCGCCAAAACATATATTTTGTTCAGTGGTGAAATTCAATTGCCAAAATAGCAATACCATAATTCAGTGGTTTCAGCTGTGGCTGGCAAAATATAATAGTGTCCGCCAAACATAGATTTTGTTCTGGGGTGAAATTCAATTGCCAAAATAGCAATACCATAATTCAGTGGTTTCAGCTGTGGCTGGCAAAATATAATAGTGTCCGCCAAAACATATATTTTGTTCTAGGGTGAAATTCAATTGCCAAAATAGCAATACCATAAATCAGTGGTTTCAGCTGTGGCTGGCCAAATATAATAGTGTCCGCCAAAACATATATTTTGTTCTGGGGTGAAATTCAATTGCCAAAATAGCAATACCATAATTCAGTGGTTTCAGCTGTGGCTGGCAAAATATAATAGTGTCCGCCAAAACATATATTTTGTTCTGGGGTGAAATTCAATTGCCAAAATAGCAATACCATAAATCTGTGGTTTCAGCTGTGGCTGGCAAAATATAATAGTGTCCGCCAAAACATATATTTTGTTCTGGGGTGAAATTCAATTGCCAAAATAGCAATACCATAATTCAGTGGTTTCAGCTGTGGCTGGCAAAATATAATAGTGTCCGCCAAAACATATATTTTGTTCTGGGGCGAAATTCAATTGCCAAAATAGCAATACCATAAATCAGTGGTTTCAGCTGTGGCTGGAAAAATATAATAGTGTCCGCCAAAACATATATTTTGTTCTGGAGTGAAATTCAATTGCCAAAATAGCAATACCATAAATCAGTGGTTTCAGCTGTGGCTGGCAAAATATAATAGTGTCCGCCAAAACATACATTTTGTTCTGGGGTGAAATTCTATTGCCAAAATAGCAATACCCTGAATCTGGTGTCCCAGCTGTTGCAGGCCAAGATTCATAGTGTCCGCCAAAACATATATTTTGTTCTGGGGTGAAATTCAATTGCCAAAATGGCAATACCCTGAATCTGATGTCCCAGCTGTTGCAGGCCAAGATTCATAGTGTCCGCCAAAACATATATTTTGTTCTGGGGTGAAATTCAATTGCCAAAATAGCAATACCATAAATCAGTGGTTTCAGCAGTGGCTGGCAAAATTTAATAGTGTCCGCCAAAACATATATTTTGTTCTGGGGTGAAATTCAATTGCCAAAATAGCAATACCCTGAATCTGGTGTATCAGCTGTTGCAGGCCAAGACTCCTAGTGTCCACCAAAACATGTATTTTGTTCTGGGGTGAAATTCAATTGCCAAAAAAGCAATACCATAAATCAGTGGTTTCAGCTGTGGCTGGCAAAATATAATAGTGTCCGCCAAAACATATATTTTTTTTTTCTGGGGTGAAATTCAGTTGCCAACATAGCAATACCCTGAATCTGGTGTCCCAGCTGTTGCAGGCCAAGATTCATAGTTTCCGCAAAAACATATATTTTGTTCTGGGGTGAAATTCAATTGCCAAAATAGCAATACCCTGAATCTGGTGCCCCAGCTGTTGCAGGCCAAGATTCATAGTGTCCGCCAAAACATTTATTTTGTTCTGGGGTGAAATTCAATTGCCAAAATAGCAGTACCATAAATCAGTGGTTTCAGCTGTGGTTGGCAAAATATAATAGTGTCCGCCAAAACATATATTTTGTTCTGGGGTTAAATTCAATTGCCAAAATAGCAATACCCTGAATCTGGTGTCCCAGCTGTTGCAGGCCAAGATTCATGGTGTCCGCAAAAACATATATTTTGTTCTGGGGTGAAATTCAATTGCCAAAATAGCAATACCCTGAATGGTGTTCGAGCTGTTGCAGGCCAATTGTAAATCTGTCCATAAAAGGATACCTTTCATCCAGGTCCTAAATACTAGCTCTGAAAGAGATATTCCCCTAAATCATTGGTTACTGCTGTGCCTGGATTAGTGTAATACGCTACATAAATAAATAGGCAGATAAGTGTTAGGTGCCTGTTAAAAAAAAAGGCCTGATTTTGAAATCAATACATTGGGACAAATATTTTTTTCCTTATTGTGGTGCTTGGTGAACGGTAACAATGAGGAAAACATCTAGTAAGGGACGCGGACGCAGTCGTGGTCGTGTCAGTGTACCCTCTTGTGCTGGGAGAGGACGTGGCCATTCTGCCACAGCCACACGTCCTAGTGAACCAACTACCTCAGGTTCCAGTCCCTGCCAGAATTTACAGCGATATTTGGTGGGGCCCAATGCCGTTCTAAGGATGGTAAGGCCTGAGCAGGTACAGGCGCTAGTCCATTGGGTGGCCGACAGTTGATCCAGCATTTTCACAACCTTATCTCCCACCCAGTCTTCGGCAGAAAGCGCACAGGTGGCACCTGAAAACCAAGCCCATCAGTCTGTCACATCACCCCCATGCATATCAGGGAAACTGTCTAAGACCTCAATTTATGCAGCAGTCTCTTATGCTATTTGAAGACTCTGCTGGCAGGGTTTCCCAAGAGAATCCACCTAGCTCTTCCCCAGTGGTGGAAGACATAGAATGCACTGATGCACAACCACTGATGTTTCCTGACGATGAGGACATGGGAATACCACCTCATCGGAGTCCGCACGTCTCTGATGATGACGAAACACAAGTGCGAACTGCTGCGTCTTTCTGCAGTGTGCAGACCGAACAGGAGGTCAGGGAGGATGACTGTGTGGAAGACGATGCAGGGGACAATGAGGTCCTAGACCCCACATGGAATGAGGGTCGTGCCACTGACTTTCATAGTTCAGAGGAAGAGGAAGTGGTGAGACCAAGCCAACAGCGTAGCAAATGAGGGAGCAGGGGGCAAAAGCAGAACAGCCGCCTCAAAGAGAGTTCGCCTGCTACTGGCCACCGCCACCAGGGACCGAGCAACCCAAAGGCAGCTTCAATGAGTTCCCTGGCATGGCACTTCTTTAAACAATGTGCTGACGACAAGACCCGAGTGGTTTGCACGCAGTGCCATCAGAGCCTGAAGCGAGGCATTACCTTTCTGAACCTTAGCACAACCTGCATGACCAGGCATCTACCTAAAAAGCATGAACTGCAGTGGAGTAAACACCTTAAAAGCAAGGAACTCACTCTGGCTCCCCCTGCTCCTTCTTCTGCTGCTGCCTCGGCCTCTTCCTCCGCCTCGGGAGTAATGTTGGCACCTGCCGCCCACCAAACAGAGGATGTGCCACCAACAACACCAACTGCGTCACCAAGCATCTCCACCATGTCACACGGCAGCGTTCAGCTCTCCATCTCACAAACCTTGGAGAGAAAGCGTAAATTCCCACCTAGCCACCCTCGAGCCCTGGGCCTGAATGCCAGCATTTCTAAACTACTGGCCTTTGAAATGCTGTCATTCAGGCTGGTGGACACAGACAGCTTCAAAAAGCTGATGTCCATGGCTGTCCCACAGTATGTTGTTCCCAGCCGCCACTACTTCTCCAAGACAGCCGTGCCTTCCCTGCACAACCAAGTATCCGATAAAATCAAGTGTGCACTGCGTAACGCCATCTGTGGCAAGGTCCACCTAACCACGGATATGTGGACCAGTAAGCACGGCCAGGGATGCTATATCTCCCTAACTGCACACTGGGTAAATGTAGTGGCGGCTGGGCCCCAGACGGAGAGTTCCTTGGCGCACGTCCTTCCGCCGCCAAGGATCGCAGGGCATAATTTTTTGCCTCCTGTAGCCTCCTCCTCCTACTCGGCTTCCTCCTCCTCTGCTTCCACCAGCTCATCCAGTCAGCCACACACCTTCACCACCAACTTCAGCACAGCCCGGGGTAAACGTCAGCAGGCCATTCTGAAACTCATATGTTTGGAGGACAGGCCCCACACCGCGTAGGAGTTGTGGCGGGGTATTGAAGAACAGACCGACGAGTGGTTTCTGCCTGTGGGCCTCAAACCCGGCCTGGTTGTGTGCGATAATGGGCGAAATCTCGTCGCAGCTCTGGGACTAGCCGGTTTGACGCACATCCCTTGCCTGGCGCATGTGATGAATTTGGTGGTGCAGAAGTTCATTCACAACTACCCCGACATGTCAGAGCTGCTGCTTAAAGTGCGGGCTGTCTGTGCGCGCTTCCGGCGTTCACATCCTGCCACTGCTCGCCTGTCTGCGCTTCAGCGGAACTTCTGCCTCATATGCGATGTGCCCACCAGGTGGAACTCCACCTTGCACATGCTGGAGAGACTGTGCGAGCAGCAGCAGGCCATAGTGGAGTTTCAGCTTCAGCACGCACGCGTCAGTTGCACTGCGGAACAGCACCACTTCACCACCAATGATTGGGCCTCCATGCAAGACCTGTGTGCCCTGTTGCGCTGTTTCGAGTACTCCACCAACATGGCCAGTGGCGATGACACCGTTATCAGCGTTACAATACCACTTCTATGTCTCCTTGAGAAAACGCTTAGGGCGATGATGGAAGAGGAGGTGGGCCAGGGCCAGCAGGAGGAGGAGGAGGATGAGGGGTCATTTTTAGCACTTTCACGCCAGTCTGTTAGAAGTGGCTCAGAGGGAGGTTTTTTGCAACAGCAGAGGCCAGGTACAAATGTGGCCAGCCTGGGC